>JANAVB010035417.1:2923935-3051435 GCA_029216955.1 Iris pallida | reverse complement strand
TATATATATAGAAGGAGAAGTAGAAGAATTAGTAGAAGAAGAAGAATTAGAAGAGCACCAGCAGCAGCAGTTAGCACTGCAGCAGCAGCAGTACCTAGCAGTAGCAGCAGCAGCATTCGCAGTGGCAGCAGCAGTAGCAGCAATTGCCATAGCAGCAGCAGCAGTAGATTGGAGCAGCAACAGTAGCATATAGAACCCCCCTTTAACTCCTTTAACCCCTACATACCCCCCCTATATATATATATATATATATAATATATATATATATATATATATATATATATATATATATATATATATATATATGTATATAGAGAAATAGGAGGAAGATTAGAAGAGGAAGATTAGAAGAAGAAGAATTAGATTAGAAGAGGAAGATTAGAAGAAGAAGATTAGAAGAAGAAGAATTAGAAGAAGAGGGAATTAGAAGAAGAAGATTAGAAGAAGAATAATAAGAAGAGTTAGAAGAAGAAGAATTGGAAGAATTAGGAAGAGAAGAATTAAAAGAGGAATGAGAAGAGGAATTGGTAGGATGGTGAGTTAGAGGGTGAAATTTAGCTCCGAGTGTCGGAACGCGTTGAAACTTGGAGGAGACCTAGATTAGGTGAATTAGACTTTGCGGGTAGGCTCCCGAGTTGAAATCGGGGTTTTAAGACGATGGTATCGCGCCGTACCATTGCGTATCTTGAGATATTCAAGATATCGACAATAGGCCGTAAGATGGACTGGATGTCCACTCTATCTAGGAATCTTGGTAGGTAATGAACGTATAGGCTAGTATCCTACTACCCTAGGAAGCACGGGTCGAAATACCAAGCGTAGGTAGGCTAACTTGGTATCTGCCTAGGTTAGAAATTTACCTTGTAAAGGGTAAATTTAAGATATTGGCCTACGGCCAAGATACGGGTTTCGGAGTCCAAGATAGACTCGGATATGGGTTGTACGGGTTGGTAATGATTAGAAATAGTCGTCTAGACCTAGTCTTGACCTTGGTTGACCACGGTTGACTTTTTAGACCAAAAGTCAACTATGGGTCAACACTTTACCCAATTTAGTTTCAAATTTCATTAGACTTGAACGGTTGACCAAAAGTCAACTGTTAGTCACCATTGACCTAGGGTTGACCTAGAGTTGACCAAAGTTGATCAGTTGACCAAAGTTAACTGTAAGTCAACCGTCGACTTAAATCGACCTAGATTAATTCCGTTTGACTTGCATTGACCCAGTTTGACCTAGTTAGGCCTAAAATGACTTAGATCGACCATGTACAATCTAGTTTAACCTTGTTTGACCTAGATTGACTTAGTTTGACGTGTCTTGACCTAGTTTGACTCAGTATGACTTAATTTCACTTCTAAAACATTATATTGATACAGTATTCCATCTATAGGTCCTCGAGGCACTGTTCTTGGACTCAGTCGATCTATCCATCATATTTCAGGCGAGTACATTCTCTGATACTTTTCTAATTTTCGATGATTGTTATAATTCATGTAATTAGTGTAGATATGCTTATTCTTGACACATTGGTCACACGGATTGGTATTCATGGATCCCGATATGAGGTGTTATTCCTTGTTATCTTGGTATGTCTTGTGCAAGCCCCCTTGTAGTTCTTGTGCAGTATATGGACGCTGATTCTCGAGGAGACTTGCTCCCTTCTCGTAGAATCCTGCGTCGTGACGTGTCTTGTTTGGATCCACTTTACCAGTCGGGGACGGGAAGTACTAGTGTAGATGTGTGGTCATTATTCGCCTTGTTTATTTTTGTAGACCTTGAATAATACCAATCCTACACTCCACGTAGGATTGGTGGATCATTAGACCTTGTTCAGACCCAAGCTGGCCATATTTCGAAGCTAGTACTCACACACCTAGATAGATGATTCTTGATTCTTGTACATGCCATGATCAGTTTACTTGCCTTGTTCTAGCTCTAGATTTACAGCTTACCATGCCATGATACTCACATGTACATTCTATGATTTCTTGTATATACTCTCTATTTACAGTCTTATAGCTTTTGTCATATCTTGTGAACTGTTGTTAGTTGATTGTACTCGTTCCATCCTGACAGGATATGTTGACAAAATATTACAGATGCTGATGAGGAGGATTACAGTACCTACTACGGTCCGGATGACGTAGTGGGTTTAGACTTGGAGACCTTGGTCCAGCAGGGCTTAGCTCCGCCTGACGAGACTTTACCTATTACTTAGTTAGAGTTATTTGTACTGGACCTTGTCTCCAGTTACTCTGGAGACTGTTATTATTTTGGCTTGTATTAGAGACTTTGGACTTGGACTTGTATATTATTTGTGTTTGGACTTGACAGGTTATATTTTATTGTCATGTTGTCTTTATCTTTCAGTATTTACTTTATCATCTTAGAGTTGTGATTGAGCACTCGTATATTATCATTGCTTGCCCTCCGTTCGAAGTTGACCATATTCTCGACAGGTTTTGATATTATATATAAACTGTTGTTAGAGTAGAAAACCTACAGCGTTCCACGTCGTTTTTACGGTGAGGGCTGGGCGTTGTTACGTACACGTGCCCTTATAGCGGGTACGGATCGTGACACGTTTTTAGTGGTAGCCCACGCAGGTCCTGAAGTCGCAATTAGTACGATGTCGTAGCGGCACTCGTCTTAGAGTGTTGACTACGAGCCTGTGTTACATATAGGAGGTAGTAGGCTAAGAGTACTTAATCACAGTAGGATCTTTCCTAGCTTATCTTGTTTACCGTCGTTGATATTGATTTTGCATTCTAATTGTCCTCCTTGATATAATATTTCCTGTGCCGTAATGATTTCCTTCTTTTATTCTATCTTCAGGATGGTGCAGACCAGGTCCCAGCATCCTGAGTCCGCGGACGCGGAGAGGTCTGCTATGACTCGCGGACCTGATCCAGACATCCCTGATGCAGTCGGGGTGTCGGCCGCAGCTCTTGGGGGCGCTCCTCTGCCAGTTACGAGGGCTGACCCCAGGGTTGCTACGACTATTCCGATCGCAGTACCAGTGGTTGATATGGGCGCTCTTCTTCCTCCTGTGTAGCAGATTCCTCCGCCAGTTGCAGACGTACTTCCACCTCCACCTCCTCTGCCTACAAATATTGGGCAGATGCTTACTTTCCTCCAGCAGATGCTGGAGACTCAGAAAGCCCAGGCCGAGACTCAGCAGAGGCAGACAGACGCGATGCGTCAGGGCATGGAGGATGTCTATCAGTTGGCCCTTGCAGCCGTGGAGCAGAGGGATCCGCATCAGGGGACGCGTACTAGATACGGAGATATCCAGGACTTCAAGAAGCTCGGGCCCCGTGACTTTAGCGGGACCGAGGGTGTGGTATATGCAGATGATTGGCTCAAGGATATCGAGCGACAGATGAGGGCCTCCCGCCTGGCAGACGACCTGAAGGTCGAGGCGGTAGGTTTACAGTTGCTAGACATTGCACGCACCTGGTTCAGGAACGAGCCAGCCCTAGCTGGAGAGGGCCATACTTGGGCAGAGTTCAAGCTTCTCTTCAAGAAGAAGTTCTTTTCCTCCACGGACAAGATCGACCTGGTGCGGCAGTTCCAGGATCTGCAGCAGGGCAGTTTATCTGTGGAGGAGTACGCCGCGGAGTTCGGCCGTCTGAGCCGATACGCGAAGTATATGGTTCGAGACCCGGAGATCAGGGCGAGCCGTTTCAGGTAGGGGCTGACTTGAGATATCAAGATCCTCATTCCCGCCTTCTATGTGACTTATACCCAGATCTACGCGGAGGCCCACAAGGTAGAGCAGGAGTGGAGCTTGAAGCCCAAGAGGGAGCGTAATCTTTTCTCGGGGGCTACTAGCAGCGGGGGGGGGGGCTGCTAAGCGCCCTCAGCTTCAGCATCGTTCTTTCCACCATCACCAGCCACAGGTTCAGGCCAGAGCACCGGTTCAGCAGGTGTAGCACACTCAGCAGAGGCAGGCACAGCATGGGGCTCATTGCAACTACTGCAAGAAGCCTGGTCACATCTAGAAGGTCTGCCGGAAGAGGTTGGGCGTGTGCCTCTACTGCGCGGAGGCTGGACATCAGTTGAGAGACTGTCCTGCGAACCCTTGCAGGGTAGCCCGTGGAGCGGTAGTAGCTCAGGGGACACCGATGAGAGTACCTGCAGTGCAGTCGAGGGGTCCACTTTCGACCCAGCAGCAACGGTTTGGACAGCACCACCAGCAGCGGGGTGGTCAGGGTAGAGCCTTTGCTCTTGCAGCCGAGGAGATAGAGCCTATTGCAGATGTTGTCGCAGGTTCTATTCCGCTCGATTCTTTTCCAGCTTTAGCCTTGTTTGATTCTGGTGCTACGCACAGTTTTGTGTCTATTTCTTTTGCTCTTAGGCACAATATCATTGCTGAGTATCTTGGTAGGTGTCACGCCCCAGAACCAGAATACTGGAGAGCGGGGGCGGACATAGCCAGCTACGTATGATGAAATGGAATCCATCTCACCATACGGTCACGGCTGTCTAGATATGAGAGGGTTTATCTACAAGCCATCAGTCTCTTAAGGTCATAAATTATCCTATTGTCTCAATCTCAACCAACTAATAATAATTACAAGATATCAGACCACCAAATATACAATTGTAAGGCGTCCCAAATATTACATATCCAGGTGATCATGAAGCTAGTCGTACAAAATGTAAGGACTAGCAGGAGTTAAGTCATACATGATCAACCTCGAGTTGCCAATCATGATTACAGCCCGTAGGCAGACAGAAGTAAAGTGCAATCGAGCTAACAGGTGCTCGTCGGCTAAATGCCTCAATAGAATAATAATTTTTTTTACAATAGAGTGAGCGAAACAAAATAGAAAATCCACTCGTTGCCCGGGTTCCGTCTAGTGTTCAACATCGGGCTGGAAGACAGGTAGATCCTCTGGAGCTGCTCTGGTATCTGGCCATACAAAACCAGCTGGGTCAGACCCCAAAAAGAGCAAGTGCCACAAAGGAGGCCACGAAATAAGAACAAAAAAAACCAGCAATCAGCACAATAATATAATTACATAATAAAAGACAGTAATTTAAGAAAAGCATGATGGGTAATATAAAAGACAATTTTGTATAGAATCACTAAAAAGACAGGACATATGGAAAAGCATGACAGGATGATATACGATGAGATAACCATGGAACTATTCAGATGGCCAGGTTACAACCCGTAAACCAAACAAGGACCGGGGTTGTAACCCTTCGTCTGAACGGAACTTGGTTTCTCTCACCATTTATCGGCAAGATAAATATAAGGAATCAGGTCAAGTAACAATCTGGAATGACAATCATTATAGTGACAATCTGGAGTGACAATCATTCTATCATTCTGGTACATTCTTACAATCAATCAATTCTAGACAATACTATACTGGACTAAACTCCATCCAAGCAATCACGGCCAATCATTGCCTACGGCTTTCTACATTAACTAACTAGGGTTATCACAATCCTAGTTACTAGCAAGATGCAATGAGATGTTCGTCCAGCCACAAGCCCTGCAGCTAATCCAGGTTATCCAGGCGATTTGAATTCATTAAGCAGTTATCAATAATTATGTGTCCCACACGACGGTGAGCTAGAAATGTGCCCTACTCGACGGCAGGCTGCAAGTCCAAACAATTGCGGCCGGGATAACGGGATTGCCTGTAACTGGGGAAATCTCTCATGACTACTGAATTATTCTAGTTATTAGCCTTAGTAAATTTTTATTGGGTACCCCTGACCGTGGTACTCAGGGGGTCCCTGTCCTAGACATGATGCAAGACAAGACGGTTTATTTGTACAAACACAATCGCCCACGGTGTCAAGGCAGGTCAATTACAAGATACAAGTCAAGTCAAGTCAGGAGTGCGCCGCCATGGGCCACTATCAATTTATCGAGATAAATCATGTCAGGGTACTTGTCAAGAGCGCCACAACGGGCCACTATCATGTCAGGTTGGTCATGTCAGGAGTGCACCCCTACGGGTCACTGTCGTGTTATGCTAGTTCTTGTCATACCATGCCATGTACAATAGTCATTCCAAACATATTAAGTAAAATCAAGTTCATGACAAAAGGCGTAAGGATATAAAATGGGCGTAAAATATCTAATAAAATATCAATATACAGGACTGTAGAAGAGTCAAGCTTAAAGAAAATAAAACCAAATCTCCATGATTGGACAAATTGTGCAAGGGTCCCTGGGGTCGGGTTCCGCAGGAGTCAAGTGCGCCAGGGGCCAACTGCGCAGGGGTGAGCTGCGCAGGGGGTGGATGGCGCAGCAGATGGTTGCGCTGGATCAGGTTGCGCAAGAAATGGATGGCGCAGGGCCAGATTGTGCAGGGACGGACTACGCATGGATGGATTGCGCAGAAGTGGACTGCGCATGGGCAGACTACGCAAGAACAAACTGCGTAAGAATCCATGCGCACTCGGGTTGAGCGCAGTTCGCCAAGAGGCAAGCTGCGCAGTCGGCGCTGCGCTAAAGAGCGCTGGCCGAGGGGCATGTGCAATCCAGTACTGTGCTAAAGAGCGCAGGCTGCTGTCTTCTTCTCCAGGCCGAGAAGAACACCAAGAATTCAAATTTTTATATCTTTGTCAAATCAAAGCCAAATCTTGATTTTCAAAGTTCTAACTTGAGTAAAATCGAATTCTCTTCCACATGGAAGCATCAAAACCCACAAAAATCCAACCAAAATAGATCAAAACCATATAAATTCAAAAATAGTTAAAACCTAGATCTAGAACAATGGAGACTCCAAATCACAAAATATCAAGTTCTAATATTGATCTCCATGGCCTAATCTAGCTATTGAACAAATAAAATGTGGTTCTCATATGGTGGCAAGGTGCACTTGCCTATGGTGTGGAGAGTTGTGTGAAAGAAGGAAGAAGAAAAAGTTGTAGGAAATTAATAGAGTTATGGAGGAGAGAGAAAAGGTTGATGGGTTTTAATGAGGGTGGTTGTGATAGAATGGAAGTGGAGAATAGGCTAAGGTGTTCCACTCATAATGAACCAAACCAACTCCACAAAATAAAACCAAGCCATGGTCCAAAACCCATTTACGAGAAACCAAATCCACAAGTTGAGAAAATAAAATACGTGCCAAAATCAAATTACGAGTACAAATACGAAATATAGGAAATACGAAAAATGAGGGTGACAACTCTACCCACCTTAAAAGAATTTCGTCCTCGAAATTTAATCAGGGAGCTAGAGATTGCCACGACAAGCTACACTAAGCACAGGCAAGCTACACTAAGTAGTTCAATCATACAATTACACATGCAATCTAGGAATGAAGAGCGCAAGGCATAAGAAAGACATTATACCTTATGAGTCAAACATGTAGGGATAACATGATCGGATATCATCCTCACACTCCCACGTTTGACTCTCCCAAGGAGCGATAAACTCAAGCAACATGAACTAAACTGATAGTCTTGCGCTTGAGGTATCTCTCTTTGGTCAAACATGGACACGGGCCTCTCCTCATATGAAAAGGTTGGTACCAATAACCGTTTTCAAATGATCTAGGATATGGTTCGGTCCCAGGATATACCGTTGTAATTAGGACACATGAAACATGACACGTGTCCCACATAATGACGGCGGAAAGCAAGACAATAGGACACGGATACCTCTCTGTCGATTCTGCATCTGGGCCTGGGCCAGGGTGAACTGCTGAGGCCTCTGTTGCTGGAAGGCCTGGGCCTGAGTCGACAATGGCCTCGGAGGCTGGTACTGTTGCTGAAATACTTGGGCCTGAGGCGGCAATGGCCTCGGCAACTGTTGCTGCTGCTGGACTGGTACTGGAGCTGGTGCTGGTGCTGGTGCTGGTGCTGGTCCCCTAACCGAGGGGCTAGATACTGTTGATGCTGAATCGACTCTGAATGGATAGGACCCCACCCTATGGTCCGGTGCCCCACACAATAAAAACAATCCCAACGCCTTGCGACACTCTGACACAACGTGTCCAAGCTTCCCACAATAAGAACAATCCTCGGCGGAAGGCTGCGCTTGCTTCTGTTTCTACGGAGGGTACGTCGGGCGCTGAGCCTATCTTCCAGCACGTCTATAGAATCAACAACAGTGAGTTAGCGAAGCTGAAGAGACAGGTCGACGAGTTGGAGGACAAGGGCTTTATTCGATCTAGTTCTTCACCTTGGGGTGCGCCAGTTCTTTTCGTCCCCAAGAAGGATGGTACGATATGTATGTGCATTAATTACAGAGCGCTCAACAATCTTACCATCAAGAACAAGTATCCTTTGCCAAGGATTGATGACTTGTTCGACCAGTTGAGCGGGGCGAGGGTGTTCTCGAAGATCGACTTACGTACCGGGTACCATCAGCTAAAGGTAAAGCGGGATGACATTCCGAAGACTGCATTTCGGATTCGCTATAGCCAGTATGAGTATACCATCATGCCGTTTGGGTTGACCAATGCCCTGGCGGTATTCATGAACTTGATGAACAAGGTATTTCATCAGTACCTTGACAAGTTCGTGTGGTCTTCATTGATGACATTCTCATCTATTCGAAGACACCAGAGGAGCACGAAGAGCACCTGAGGATTGTGTTGGACACTCTCAGGAGGGAGCAGCTGTATGGAAAGCTGTCCAAGTGCGAGTTCTTCTTGGATCGCATGGAGTTCCTAGGCCATGTTGTCTCTGACGAGGGGATTTCAGTGGATCCGAAGAAGATTTCTGCAGTGGTCCTGGTCTACGCCGAGCTCAGTAGCAGAGGTTCGGAGTTTTCTGGGTCTAGCAGGTTACTACCGGAGGTTCGTACAGGACTTTTCCAGGATTGTCCAGCCGATGACCCGCCTTACCAGGAAGGAAGAGGAGTTTGTTTGGTCCGAGGAGTGCCAGGCCGCCTTCGAGGAGCTGAAGGCGAGGTTGACTACAGCTCCTATCTTGACGCTGCCATCTGGATCTGGTGGTTGTACGATCTACAGTGACGCTTCAGGACGAGGTTTGGGTTGCGTTCTTCAGCAGCACGGAAAGGTGATTGCCTATGCATCTAGGCAGTTACGTCCTCATGAGAGGAACTACCCTATCCACGATCTGGAGCTGGCAGCGGTCATCTTTGCTTTGAAGCTGTGGAAACACAATCTGTACGGAGAGCGAGTTAAGATCTATACAGTCACAAGAGCTTGAAGTACGTGTTTACCCAGAAGGAGCTGAATATGAGGCAGAGGCGATGGTTAGAGCTGATGAAGGATTTTGATATATCCTTACAGTACCATCCGGGAAAGGCCAACGTGGTTGCGGATGCTTTGAGCAGGTATCCCGTGGCCATGTGTTTAACGATGGATCGTCACCTTCTGGCAGATCTGGAGAGTTTGGGCATAGAGGTGATAGTTCCTGGGTTCGAGGCGCAGATGTGGGGTCTCCAGGTACAGTCAGAGCTGATGGACAGAGTTAGGGCAGCTCAGTTTGAGGATGAGGCTCTGATGGTCATCAGGGAGCAGGTCCGGGCAGGACTGTTGGATGAGTTCTCTATAGCAGGGGATGGATCGTTGAGGCATGGTACCAGATTGTGCGTGCCGAGCGGAGGACTTCGGAAGGAGGTTCTTCAGGAGGCGCACCGTTCTCAGTACTCTATGCATCCAGGAGCCAACAAGATGTATAGAGACTTGAGACAGCATGTTTGGTGGTATGGCATGAAATGCGAGGTGGCTCAGTTCCTTTCTAGATGCTTGGTGTGCCAGCAGGTGAAAGCCGGGAGGCAGAGACCCGGTGGATTGCTCCAGCCACTACCCATTCCTGAGTGGAAGTGGGAGCATATCTCTATGGACTTTGTATCTGGGCTTCCGTGCTCTACAGGAGGGAAGGATGCGATTTGGGTCATTGTTGATCGATTGAGCAAATCGGCCCACTTTTTGCCTTTCAAGGTGGGGTTGTCTACGGAGAGGTTGGCCGAGATGTACGTGCGGCAGATAGACCGATTGCACGGGGTTCCAGTGAGTATAGTCTCGGATCGGGACATCCGATTCACTTCCTACTTCTGGAGGAGTTTGCAGCTTAGCTTGGGCACATCGCTCAAGTTCAGTACCGCATACCACCCCCAGACAGACGGGCAGTCGGAGAGGACGATTCAGACCCTCAAGGATATGCTTCGTACCTGTGTCTTGGACTTCGGGGGATCTTGGGAGGACCACCTTCACTTGGTAGAAATTGCTTACAATAACAGCTACCAAGCCAACATAGAGATGCCACCTTTCGAGGCTCTATACGGACGGAGGTGTCGTACTCCCTTGTCTTGGGATAATGTCGGCGAGAGGGTTTTGCTTGGCCCTGAGATGGTAGTGGATGCTGCAGAGAAAGTCAGGGTTATCAGAGATAGACTTCGGGTGGCACAGGATAGGCAGCGGCATTGGGCCGATAGCCACCGGAGGCCGTTGGAGTTTGAGGTATAGTTTAGATTTTTCTAGTATTTGAGTCTGATTGTGATTGTTTTAGATCAAGCTCTAAGCCTTGTGTTTTGTTCTAGGTTGATGATCTTGTGTTCTTGCAGATTTCTCTGACGCGTGGCACGATTCGTTTTGGTGGCGGCGGGAAGCTTAGTCCACGATACATCGGACCATTCCGTATCTTGGGCAGGGTCGGTGCAGTGGCTTACCGACTGGAGTTACCGCCCGCACTAGAGGGAGTGTACAACGTGTTCCACATGTCGCAGCGGAGACAGTACGTGGCAGATCCCAGTCACGTCTTGGACCACTCCGAGATCGAAGTGGGACCGACACTCAGCTATCCAGAGAAGCCGGTTGAGATCTTGGACCGAAGAGAGAAGGTGCTCCGGAACCAGGTCATTCCCTTGGTTCGCGTTGCATGGAGGCACCACTCTCCAGGTGAGTCTACCTGGGAGAGAGAGAGGATGACATGCGGGAGCAATTCCCTTATCTCTTCGAGCCTTGAGGTAAAATTCTTTCTTTTCCTTCCTTGTTCAATTCATGATTGCTGTGTTAGTTCTCATTCAATTTCGAGGACAAATTTTTTTAAGGAGGGTAGATTTATCACCCCCAATTTTCGAATTAGGGGTATTTTTGTCATTTTCCAAGTTTTATAATTTTTGGGAATTTTATTTGATTTTATATGATTTTTAGGGATTTGTTTGATTTAGTTTGAATTTTATCCAATTTGGACTTAAGTGGGAGACCCGGGTAGCCTGGACACTAGTGGGACCCACATACTAGCTGGGCTTGGCCCACATGCCATCCTAATTAGGCTAGAAACCAATAAACCATACTCCCATGGCTTAACTAGTCAATTAGAGGTTTAATTAGTTAATTTGGAGTTGAACCGAAACAAAACCGAACCAAACCAAACCCGAACCGAACCCAATATAAGTCTAATGGGTTGGGGGCTTAATGTCTGCCCTGGGGAAGGTTCTCTCCCCTGTTGGTGCCCAGTCGAGCCGTGCTCTCGCTGCTCTTCCTCATGGGCCTCATCCGCTACTGAGAATGAAGCACCCCTATGGAGAAAGATATAAGATTATCAAGTCCGAACGAGGAAGATTTCGAGGATGCAAGTCAGGTTAGAGATCAAGGCAAGGACAGAGAATTCGAAACAGAATTTCAAGGGGAACAAGTTTTGATTGAGACTCCTAATAATTCGCAATACCCCACAAGTCTGAAAAACAGACCTGCATGGGCCACCACTAAAACCTTGTCACGCCCCAGTACCGAAATACGGAGACGGACTAGGCCAGCTACTCCATATGAGGTACGTAACGTCATACGGCGATCGTGGCTGTCGAGAGGCTAGGGGGTACATGCTACAATCAAGTCTCCTATGGTCCCACAGGGTTCTATGTCTCAATCAATCAAGTCACATCAGCAATTAAATGAACATTAAAGATAAAGCAGTAAGGCGTCCCCGACGCTTCATCAAAATGATCATGAGAGACTAGCTTTATAATTTAGCTATCTCAGAGAGTCAGGAGTACAAAATTATACACAGCTGCAGTCTGTTTAATTACAATTATGCACTGACACAAAATATCAAGTAATCCGGCTAAAAGGTGCCGGTGGCTAAACGCCGCACAAAGTATAAGCAGGAGTGGTGGAGAAGAAACCCACTCGAGTCCCCGAACCGCCATGCTCCTAGTATGCACCATGGATGTCAGGGAGGAAGATCGTGTCCTCTGGCTCTGCTACGAGATCTGGCCAAACAAAACCAGCAGGGTTAGCCCCGAATAGCAAGTACCGCCAAAGGGGCACAAGAGTTCAGATTAAAAAACCCAGTTAATAGAATGATTGATAATAGTAATACTTATGCTACTATTATAGGGTAGCGCAACATCCTCGAACCCATATGGCACCCTTACAACCAAACAAGGACAAAAGGTGCCGCATGGAGTCGGGACGTGTCGTACTCTATAACATTCACATAAGTTAAAAGGTAGAAACAATAAAATCTCCTGATCGTGACTTCGGTCGATAGCCTATCGTAGCACAATAACCAACCCAACAATCAAACAAGAACATGGGTTGGATCATGCACCATGATAGACTATGTTCCTCAGTCGTTCACAGAAGTAACACTTCACAACCAGAATAAGTCTTCCGTTCATAACTTCGGTCCACAGCCTGTCATAGTACGATAACCAACCCAACAATCAAACAAGAACATGGGTTGGATCACGTATCATAACAGTCCGCTTCCCTCAGTTATTCGCGGAAGGTAATAGGATACAAGCAAGTCGTTTTCGCGGCCAATCAAGTCTACGAGTTTTTAGTGGGACGAGGTTATCCTCGCATCATGTTATTTCAAAATCCTCAGATCGTATCTTTCCAGCAAGGCTAGCCAACCCAGGGGTTCGCGTAGACAGATATCATTGAGCACAGGTCCCTCGTAAGGCCACCTTGCCAAAACATATAATATATTGCAAAAATTAATCGGATACAGTCGTCCGCTCGTTGCAGATGACACAGTATCCGTGGAGACAAGCCGGCACGTCAAGACAATATCTCAAGGCGGCTGGTGTAACACGATCTCGGGATTCTGCCCTCCCCATGCATCTAGTATATTTAGTTGCCTAGTTTAACCCTAGGTGAAATCTTGGACTAACATGCTGTGGCCTGCATGATTATCCTCCTAAAAGTCATACTCAAGTACGAGTACCCCAAGAGAGGATCCATGTCAATCAGTATGTCAACATGTTCTACCCTCCTTAGTGTAATGCATCATTGCAAATATGCCACGTGGAGTTACGAGTCATTTGTCGAGCATGAACAAGAACTGGGACATTCAGGTACAAGTATCAAGTAGGAACACTTTGTTCACCGGGGTCACATTAGTGCTCATATCATGCTCAGGACAAAAGGCGTAAGGATATATAGCATACACAAACATTTACATATATATGCAATATAATATATACGTAGGGGTCAGAGCGCACAGGGGTCAAGTGCGCACAGGGGTCAGAGCGCACAGGGATCAAGCGCGCAGGGATCAAGGTCAGACTGCGCTCAAGTCAGACTACGCTCAAGTCAGACTACGCTCAAGTCAAGCTACGCTCAAGTCAGGCTACGCTCAGGTCAAGCTACGCTCAGGTCAAGCTACGCTCAGGTCAGGCTACGCTTAGGTCAGCTACGCTCAGGTCAGGCTACGCTCAGGTCAAGCTACGCTCAGGTCAGGCTACGCTCAGGTCAGGCTACGCTCAGGTCAGGCTACGCTCAGGTCAGGCTACGCTCAGGTCAGCTACGCTCAGGTCAAGCTACGCTCAGGTCAGCTACGCTCAGGTCAGGCTACGCTCAGGTCAAGCTACGCTCAGGTCAGGCTACGCTCAGGTCAAGCTACGCTCAGGTCAGGCTACGCTCAGGTCAGCTACGCTCAGGTCAAGCTACGCTCAGGTTAGGCTACGCTCAGGTCAGCGTATGAGGTCCATACGACTCCTTGTCAAGGCAGCGTATGAGGTCCATACGACTCCTTGTCAAGGCAGCGTATGCAAGACATACGCCTCCAAAAGGCAGCGTATGAGTCAGACTACGCTGCGCTAAAGAGTGCGCGCAGCTCAGTGGCGCAAGCTAGAAAGCTCGCGCACATTACTCACTGTCTTCTCCAAATCAGCAAGAACTCCATGGTTTGAACCCAAAGCTTCAAAAGTCCATAACTTGGTCAAAATAAGTCCAAATCTAACTTTTCAAAGGTCAAAATTGGGTAGAATAAAATTCTCTACAACATGGAACCATCAAAACTTGAAAATAATAAAGTTTGCTAGGTCAAAACTAAGAAGATCCGAAAATGGTTAAAACTTAGATCTACTAAAATTAAAGCTTCAAAATGGAAAATTTCAAGTTCTAAACTAGTATAGAATGAGGAGAAGAACATATAAATATAGAACCCATGGGTTCATGATGAACCAAAGGGTTCATGATGAGTTATTATATAGAATCTTAAACCCATGGGAGGAAAGTAAATGAGAGGAGATAAATGAGAGGAGAGAGAATGAGATGAGTTATTATATAGAATCTTGAACCCATGGGTTCATGATGAACCAAAGGGTTCATGATGAACCATTGGTGAACCAAGAATAGGTTACCCAAATGAGCCAAAACTGTAGGCCCAAATGCAGAAAATAAATTACGAAATAATATTTTGTCGAATATTTTTGGAAAATGCATGGAAAAATACAGCATATAAATATCGTATAAATACAAGGTAAATATAATTTATCGGTTTACGTATTAAAATACGTATTCCAGGATCGGGGAGTGATATCTCTACCCTTCTTAGAAAAATTTCGTCCTCGGAATTTCAGCCAAGACAGGATAGTAAAATCAGGGCAAGCAAGGCACTATCATATACAAGTTAACTATCTTAGCAGTTATTATCATACATCATAAAGTGCAAAACAAGCAGTTGCAGATAAGCATAGAATCGTGTCAATAAGGCGTAAAAAAAATACCTCATTAGTCAAACAAATGCGGATACCGAGATCTGATCTCGTCCTCATGCTCCCAAGTTGACTCTTCCGAAGAGTGATGGTTCCAAGAAACACAGACAAGGCGTATCGTCCGATTCTTGAGTACCTTCTCTCGCCGGTCCAAAATAGACACGGGTTGTTCCTCGCAAGTTAGGTCGGTACCAACGACTAACTCAGAATGATCGAATATATGACTCGGATCCGGGACATACCCACATAATTGGGACACATGAAACACATCATGTATGCCAGTTAACGAAGGCGGAAGGACAAGTCGATAAGCCACATCGCCTACCCGAGCGAGAATCTTAAAAGGACCAACGTATCTTGGACTAAGCTTTCCTCGGGTTCCAAATCTGATGATACCCCGAGTAGGCAAAATTCGCAAAAACACTTGGTCGCCAACTCTGAACTCAAGAGGCCTACGATGCTGATCTGCCCAATGACGATGTCGGTCCTGTGCAACTCGAAGGCGCTCTCTGACCAACTTAACTATCTCCACAATCTGCGTGATCATTTCTGGCCCCAATAACTTCCGTTCTCCGACGTCGTCCTATGCCAAAGGGGACCTGCACTTCCTTCCGTACAATGCTTCGAACGGGGCCATCTGAATGCTAGCCTGATAGCTGTTGTTATAGGAGAACTCCACTAGATGAAGGTGATCCTCCCAAGATCTACCAAAATCAAAGGTACACGCCCGTAGCATATCTTCTAATGTCTGAATGGTTCTTTTTGATTGCCCGTCAGTTTGTGGATGATAAGCAGTACTGAATCTTAACTTGGTTTCCAAACTTTGGTGTAAGCTCTGCCAAAAATAGAAAGTAAACCGCGTATCCCGATCTGATACTATACTAACTGGAACACCGTGCTGCCTTACTATCTGCTTCATGTACATTTCTGCTAGCTGCTCAGTAGTCTGTCCAACTCGGAAGGAGAGGAAATGAGCGACCTTCGTGAGTCGATCTACTATTACCCAGACTGCATTCTTGCTAGCCAGGGATCTAGGTAAACCGGTCACAAAATCTATCGTGATGTGCTTCCATTTCTATTCTGGGATAGGAAACGGCTGTAGCATCCCTGCTGGTCTCTGCTGCTCGACTTTCACCTGCTGACATACCAGACACTTGGATACAAATCTCGCTATCTCTCTTTTCATGCCATTCCACCAAAAGAACTGCCTGATATCTCGATACATCTTCGTTCCTCCTGGATGAATGGAGTAAATAGAACTATGAGCTTCGGACATAACTTCTTGCCGAAGGTCTCCACTCGGTACACAGAGTCTGTTTCCAAACCTGAGCGTACCATCTTCATGAATCACTAACTCCTTCCTACGGCCTGATTCACACTCCGATCGCAATTTCTGAATCTGTGGATCTCCTGCTTGTGCTGCCCTTATCCTCTCTACTAAGGTTGACTGAATCTGAATACTGGTCATTCTTCCTATATCCCTTGGCAAAACTACTTCGATTCCCATACTCTGAAGGTCTTCTAGAATATGCTTCTGCGAAGTTAAGATAAAGGCACTGTCTCTCCTACTCAGTGCATCTGTAACTATATTCGCCTTGCCTGGATGATACTGAAGATCTAAATCAAAATCCTTCAGCAATTCTAACCATCTTCTTTGCCTCATGTTCAAATCTCGCTGCGTGAATACGTATTTCAAACTCTTATGGTCAGTATAGATCTGTATCCGATCCCCGTATATGTAATGCCTCCACAACTTAAGTAAAAACACCACAGCTGCTAACTCTAAATCGTGAGTCAGGTAATTCTTCTCATGGTCTCGAAGCTGCCGAGACGCATATGCTATCACCTTTCCATACTGCATCAATACACATCCAAGACCCTTTCCTGATGCGTCACAATATACTGTAAAGCCTCCCGCTCCTTCTGGAAGCGTCAAGATCGGGACTGAGATCAATCTCTTCTTCAATTCTTCAAATAATGCCTGACAGCTAGCTGACCAAACAAACTCTATGTCCTTGTGCGTCAAACGCGTTAAGGGCACAAAGATCCTGGCAAAGTCCGCCACGAACCTTCTGTAGTAACCAGCTAATCCTAAGAAACTTCGCACTTCTGCAACCGTTCTTGGGACCGGCCAATGCTCTACGGCCTCAATCTTCTTCGGATCCACTGACACTCCTGCTCCAGAAATTACATGTCCCAGGAACGAAATATGGTCTAACCAGAATTCACACTTGTCGAGCTTCGCATAAAGTTGATGCTCCCTCAATGTCTACAAGACAGTCCTAAGATGTTTCTCATGCTCCTCTTCACTGCTGGAATAGACAAGGATATCATCTATGAACACCACCATAAATTTATCCAAATACGGCAGAAAGATGCGGTTCATTAAATTCATGAATACTGCGGGGGCGTTGGTTTGTCCAAAGGGCATTACTAAAAACTCATAATGCCCATATCTAGATCTGAATGCTGTCTTCGGTATGTCTTTCTCCCGGACTCTTACTTGATAGTATTCCGACCGAAGATCGATCTTGGAAAAGATGCTGGCCTTGCTCAACTGGTCAAACAGGTCATCAATCCTTGGTAGCGGGTACTTATTCTTCACTGTTACTGCATTCAGCTTGCGGTAGCCGATGCACATTCTCGTCGACCCATCCTTCTTGGGAACTAGAATCACTGGCGCAGCCCAGGGCGATTTACTGTCTCGGATGAATCCCTTAGACTTCAACTCTTCCTCATGTTGATACAACTTATCCTGTTCTGACGGCGACATTCTGTAAACTCTGTCTGCAATAGGCCTCGTTCTAGGGTTCAACTCAATGCTAAATTCTACCTCTCTGACTGGGGGTATCCCTGGGAGCTCATTAGGGAAGACGTCGAGAAAATCTTCGACCACTCTCGGAATCTGTCCTGGCTCTGACACTGCTGCTGAGATGACACCTCCGGCCTGATTCTTCAAGGTTCGAGTAAAGATGAACTGTTCCATCCCAGGAACGCTGAATATGACCCTACCTCCTCTACAATCAATTGTCGCATGACTGTCTCTCAACCAGTCCATGCCAAGAACAACATCAAAATTCGCCATAGGGAATTCAATCAATAATACGGGCAGTAAATGCCCACACACCTCTACCGGACATAAAAAGCGCACTCTGCTCACTTCTACAAGCCCATTGCCGATGAGTATATCCATCCTCTCCGGCAATGCCTCAAACACTAGTCCAATCCGTGTAGCATATTGTGCAGAGATGAATGAATGAGTAGCGCCTGAATCAAATAATCCTACAGCGAGAAATGAGGTGACGAAAATTTTACCTGCCACCACGTCACTAGACGCTAGAGCCTCCCCCAAAGATAATGTGAGAGCCTGGCCCTGGCCCCGCGGAGCCCCTTATTGCGGCCTTCCTCGACCATGTTGTTGCTGCCTCTGAGGGCCTCCGGCTTCCTGTGCTTGGCGAAACATCTGAGCCTGCGTTGGTAGACGCTGGGCTAGGGGCCTCACTGCTAATACTGGCCCTCCACTCGGGGTTGCCACCGGAGCTGGCAATGCTGGACACTGCTGAGCTGGCCCTCTTGGCCTCTGCATCATAGGATAAGTGGAAATACGGTGGTCTGAACTACCACACCTCAAGCATAAGCCATTCGCTGACCGACACACCTCCCTCGTGTGCCCTGCCTTCCCACAGAATGTATAGTCCTGGGGTGCTCTCTGACGCTACTGTTGGTTTCTCGGCTGCTGATGCCGAACTGGCGCTGTATTAGTTGACACGGCCATCCTCCGCGGCGCTCCTGCATCATGAATACGTACACCGGGTGCTGGTGCCGATGTTCGTTGCGTTATTCCTCCTCCAACCTGGGAATGGGACCTCTTCTGACCTCCTGTCCTCGATGCCAACCTTTGTTGGGTAAGCTCGTACCTCCGAGCGACCGTCAAAACAGCGTCAAACGTCTGGTAGTCGTATCCCTCCACAAGCTGTAATAGTTCCAAATGAAGTCCCTGCTGGAACCTCATAGCTTTCTCTGGCACCGTTGCCACCATTGCTGGGGCGAAACGGCACAATCTGCAGAACTCTGCTGCATACCCATCTACGGTCTTGCCTCCTTGCTTGAGACTAATAAACTTCTGCTGGAGCTCATATCGAGCTACTACGCCAAAATACTTGGCCTTGAATCTTTCACTGAAGGTGGTCCAACGAACAGGTCGCCTTATACCAACTTCTTCTGATGCCCACCTGTCGCGGGCAAGATCCTGAAGTACTAATTTGACCTGATCAACCTTTTCATCATTTGGAACCTTGGCTGCTACAAGAATGGCTTCGATGTCTTAAATCCATGCATCCGCAGTGATGGCATCCTCCGTGCCATCAAAATACCTCGGGTTCAAGCGACGGAACCTTCCTGATGCTCCCGAGTCAACCCCGGCACTCCTCTCAAGAGCTAACTGAATCCCTTGGTTCAACAATATGTTCTGCTCCTGCTGCTGAGTCTGTTGTTGTTGGTGAATGACAAAAATCCCCCGGATGATCTCCAGGAGTGCTACGGCATCTGGTACTGCCGTCGCTGCTGGTGCTACAGGAGTTTCAATAACCTGCGGCTCCACTGCTTCTGGTTCCACTTCTGCTCGTGTCTGTCCTGGGGAAGGTTCTCTCCCCTGTTGGTGCACAGTCGAGCCGTGCTCTCGCTGCTCTTCCTCATGGGCCTCACCCGCTACTGAGAATGAAGCACCCCTATGGAGAAAGATATAAGATTATAAAGTCCGAACGAGAAAGATTTCGAGGATGCAAGTCAGGTTAGAGATCAAGGCAAGGACAGAGAATTCGAAACAAAATTTCAAGGGGAACAAGTTTTGATTGAGACTCCTAATAATTCGTAATACCCCACAAGTCTGAAAAACAGACCTGCATGGGCCACCACTAAAACCTTGTCACGCCCCAGTACCGAAATACGGAGACGGACTAGGCCAACTACTCCATATGAGGTACGTAACGTCATACGGTGATCGTGGCTGTCGAGAGACTAGGGGGTACATGCTACAATCAAGTCTCCTATGGTCCCACAGGGTTCTATATCTCAATCAATCAAGTCACATCAGCAATTAAATGAACATTAAAGATAAAGCAGTAAGGCGTCCCCGACGCTTCATCAAAATGATCATGAGAGACTAGCTTTATAATTTAGCTATCTCAGAGAGTCAGGATTACAAAATTATACACAGCTGCAGTCTGTTTAATTACAATTATGCACTGACACAAAATATCAAGTAATCCGGCTAACAGGTGCCGGTGGCTAAACGCCGCACAAAGTATAAGCAGGAGTGGTGGAGAAGAAACCCACTCGAGTCCCCGAATCGCCATGCTCCTAGTATGCACCATGGATGTCAGGGAGGAAGATCGTGTCCTCTGGCTCTGCTACGAGATCTGGCCAAACAAAACCAGCGGGGTCAGCCCCGAATAACAAGTACCGCCAAAGGGGCACAAGAGTTCAGATTAAAAAACCTAGTTAATAGAATGATTGATAATAGTAATACTTATGCTACTATTATAGGGTAGCGCAACATCCTTGAACCCATATGGCACCCTTACAACCAAACAAGGACAAAAGGTGCCGCATGGAGTCGGGACGTGTCGTACTCTATAACTTTCACATAAGTTAAAAGGTAGAAGCAATAAAATCTCCTGATCATGACTTCGGTCGATAGCCTATCGTAGCACAATAACCAACCCAACAATCAAACAAGAACATGGGTTGGATCATGCACCATGATAGACCATGTTCCTCAGTCGTTCACAGAAGTAACACTTCACAACCAGAATAAGTCTTCCGTTCATAACTTCGGTCCACAGCCTGTCATAGTACGATAACCAACCCAACAATCAAACAAGAACATGGGTTGGATCACGTATCATAACAGTCCGCTTTCCTCAGTTATTCGCGAAAGGTAATAGGATACAAGCAAGTCGTTTTCGCGGCCAATCAAGTCTACGAGTTTCTAGTGGGACGAGGTTATCCTCGCATCATGTTATTTCAAAATTCTCAGATCGTATCTTTCCAGCAAGGCTAGCCAACCCATGGGTTCGCGTAGACAGATATCATTGAGCACAGGTCCCTCGTAAGGCCACCTTGCCAAAACATATAATATATAGCAAGAATTAATCGGATACAGTCGTCACGCCCCAATACCGAAATACGGGGACGGACGTCGGCCAGCTACACCGTATAAGGTACGAATACGCTATACGGCGATGACGGCTGTCAAGTCTTGCTGGGTATCCTAGCATGCAATCAATCTATGGCCTAAATCCGATCTCGTGTCCACAGGCAAATCACAATAAAACAACATCAAGAGAGATAATCATATGGAAAGCAGGGAATACACATATGATAATGAGAAATCCACAGTACAGAATAATAATGTAGACTAGTATACCTTCCCACAGTCCCTAGTATGGTCTGGAACTGAAGCACATCCCCCAAGTCAAGTCTGGAAGATCCACAGGATCGGTCTCAGGCAATCTGGGAACAATCCAGGGTTGGTCAGGCCAACCGTAGCAAGTACCAGAAAGGAAGGCTCAAGGACGGGCGAAGAAAACCAGCAGGATAAAATGTGACAGGAATAGCATCTAAAAATAGTAAATAAGGTAAGGGATCGTGCGGTACCAACGCACGATTACAGAATATAAGGCAGCAATCCAACTACTAATACGTAAGTAACCAACAATCATCACAATCATCCTAACATCCACTAATGCTTGTATCGCAAACTGGAACTCGTAGTCTGTCATCGGAACAGTAACTCACCCCTACATCAAACAAGAACAAAGGAATGAATTACCGCTCCGGGACAGCGTTACGTGCCAGTCAGATTAGCAAGCAACAAGCCATACAATTTAGGTGAATATGCGGCCACTCAAATATCTACGGCTGTCTATGTGGAGGTTGGGTTACCCCAACAATATAATATAGGAATCCTCAGATCGTGTCGTCCCAGCAAGGCTAGCGGGGCCAAGTATATCAAGACTAAATGAGCGCCGGTCCCCTGCAAGACCACCGGGCTCTGCATGTCAACACCGGTCCCTCGTAAGGCCATCGTGCCGAGCATGCCATGTATATAATATATAGTACATAAAGTATCCGGATATTGCCATCCACTAGTGTGAATGGTAACAATATCCGTGGTGGCCAGCCTGCAGGTCATGACTAATATCTGGAATAAGGCTGGTAATGCACGATTTCGGGATTCCGTTTCCTCCTAATGCTTCTACCAGTTTAAGTTGCCTAGATTAACCATATATTTATCCGGAATCACATGCCGTGGTCACATGATCATCCTCCTAGATATCGTACCTCAGTACAAGAACGCTAAGTAAGAATCAACCTCGGCACCTATAGTCCCAGTTGTGATCCATCCTTAGTGTTATGCAACAAGCAAGCAAGCAATCCTAACCACGCTAAGACTAAAGGCCAACTACCAAGGTACCCGTACATGTAATCATGTAATATAGCTAGAATATCAAGATGGCCTCGCAATGCCATATAATCATGGAAGTAGCACCTCAAAGTGCCAATAGACAAAGGGCACCGCAGTGTAAGGTCAGAACCAGTACCTCAAAGGGTAACTGGACTTATGGAACGGATACAGGTAGACAGGTCTGGGACAATGACAAATCTGTCAGTCACAAGAAGTCATCTGCCCACATCATGGCATGGATATCAGGTCAAGTACAAGAGCAGAACCTCTACTATAATAACATCTCAAGCATAAATTGGAGCCTACAGCTCCAATCATCAAGTCGGTCCATCCACCAGATCAATCTAGCAAGAGTCTCCCATCCATGATGGAGGGAATATCACGTCAATAAAGCCAACCACCAAATACCAAGCTCATCCCCCTAACAATGCTAGGCCCTCTGACTCACAAGAATCCTCCAAGTCAATGATCACAAGCCACTAGAAAACAAGCCCCTCAACTACCAAGATATAGCAATCAAACCAGGTTCCCCAACTACTGGAATACACAAGGTACCAGGTTTTGGGCGTTTAGGAAGTCGAGTAAAAATCATATAATAATACCCTCAATATTCTTCTCGTTCTGCGAGACACTCGCACCAGTATCCAAAATCTAAAAGTCCTCGAAGGCATATCTGATCAAATTAGAACATCACCAAAGAACTAGCAACACTATCTAAGAATCCACTTAGTCTACCATTATCATTATCTCAATATCATATCTCCTCATAGTCAATCCTCGAATAAGATCATAATCCCAACACATAGGTCAACACTAATCAACGCCGTCGGAAGATGGCAAGGATTGTGTGAACCACTCTGGATCAGATCCACAACCCTTAAACCAAACAAGGACCAGGGTTGCAGGCCTTCACCCTTGTAGAACCGTTCTCCTTACACAATCTGGCGGACAGGACAGACAATGGGATAACAGACTAAACTGGAATACCATCTAAAAGAAGGGTCACGGGTCAAGAGTCCAATGGGTGACACCGTCGAAAAGGCAAGGATTGCGGGAACTACTCTGGATCAGATCTACAACCCTTAAACCAAACAAAGACCAGGGTTGCAAACCTTCACCCGAGTAGAACCGTTCTTCTTACACAATCCGGCGGACAAGACAGGTCAAGACGCTAGGCGACTAATCTAGTCGGGAGTCTACCTAGCAGGCATGAGATCAGGATGCTATACCAAGAAGAAGATGCATGAGTTCAGTCCCGCAAACCAAAGGAATGATTCTGCCCAATCCTTCGAACCAAATTCCCAACCGAGAATTCTGGAAAAATTCGGCAGAGTCTCCTTTGTAATATGGATGGGAGCACCCTACGAATATGGGCTAAAACCACTCAGCGCAACCCGTTGCAGAATCGTAAAATTGCAGGCTGAGAACACTAAGTCTCAGCTACCAGCAGCACTACGATGCGTACTGGAAACAAATCGATAGCCGAGAACACTAAGTCTCGGCCTCCAGTAGCACTACGATGCGTACTGGAAACCACTCGAACCCGAGACCACTAAGTCCCGGCCTCCAGCAACGCTACAATGCGTACTGGGCGCCAAGCCAACATGTATAATAATAAAATAATTGCCTCGCAGGGCGCACCACAACCCATGTCCATAAATCCCTAACCCAAGCACAATCACCGCCACAGGTAAAGTTAGCCAAAGCCGTTACCCGACTGCGAGTCGGACACGGGACATATGGGGACAATCCGTATAAGTGAGTCATGCCCGTGTCCTCGGAGGTATGGATGACCCATCCGAGTTGTCCGATACGGTCTATCCCAGTATCGAACCAAGCTAGTCTAGGTTATCATGGCAGTTCTACTGCTAAGCTACACTACACATGGTTATACAATTTATAATAAATTAAATACAAAAAAATCCAGAAGAGATGGCAAGAGCCGCCGATGAGCAAGGGATACTTGCCTAGAGGGCTCGGCTAGGTAAGCAAGTCTTCGGCAGTCACGGTCCAAGCTAGAACGCCAATCGAGATCTTCAGAACACAAAATAAATAGTCATTAGCACCAAATAATAAAATAATAGAATAATCACAAGGGATGGCAGAAGGCTATACCGTGTGGGTCCCGCAAGCAGTGTAGGGATCGGGCACGAAAACCGAGATAAGCGGATCGATACAGACATGTAAACCGAGACGTGTACGCATATCGAGACGCATACGGGAATCGAGATGGCACGAATATCGAGATGAACAGGAAATACGTGTATGTAAATCGAGACGTGCACATAGATCTAGAAAATTACGAATATCAGAATAGTCTACGAATCACGCGACACGCAAATCGAGGTGAGCACGTAAATCGACACGACTCAAAGTCCAAGGAGCACGTAAATCAATACGACACACAAATCGGTGCGTATACGTAAATCGAGGCAGTACGAGTCACGAGGAAGGCACAAAGACCGAGGCACAAAAATCGAGGCAGTGCACAAATCGAGATGGCACGGTGCCCGAGGCAGTGCGGGGCTCTAGGCGTCCCGCTGTCCAAGGCAGTACTGAAGAACAGTTTGGCAACTTTAGAGGGGGGTGAATAGAGTATATCTAGAAAAATGACCAATTAAAAATAACTCTTTCACCAATAAAAAATAATCAGAGTAAAGTGCGGAAAATAAAAGGAGATTAAAAGAGCATACGCAAACACCGCAATTTTAACCTGGTTTCCCTCGTGGAGGACTAGTCCAGGCCTGAGAACTCTAGCTCAGGATTCAAATCCACTATTTATGAAATAGTAGTTTACAACCGTGCCTTTACTTCAGAAGAGCACGTCAACTTCTAACAGAGGATCGCAGTGGCGATTTGCTTGGAATTGTCCAAGCGACTTCTTCGACTCTTGCACAAGAATCCTAACTGAGAGATGCTGAGCACTCGAGACTTAGGAGGCTTGTGGCTAGTAGATGGGAAGGGTATGGCTTATTTCAGCTATAAGAGAGAAGAGAAGAGAAGATTGGATGGTTTAGAATGAGAAAATTCATGCCCTATTTATAGTGTTTTTATAGGCAGAATTCGGCCAGAATTCGGGTAGGAAAATTCAAATATTTGGCCGTTGGACAACTAGCAACCAGCTAACCCTAAAATTAGGGTTCCTGATTTCTAGGGGAAAGAGTTCGGCCCGAACTCTGTGTGGAGGCAGAGTTCGGCCCGAACTCTGTCTCCAGAGCACAGAGTGGTTCAAAGGGGATTTTTGGGCAGTGTTTGATTCAGTGGAGCTTGGGATTTTGGGTAGGCTGTAGACTAAGTGTCAAGAGCTCAGCATGACTCAGAGTACACAAGTCTAGACTCAATAAAAATATAAAATACAGACTCGAAAACACACTGAGAACCGGAGACTGAGCTGTCGTCTGTCTTGAACGGAATGCAGACGTCGTGTGTCGTATTGAATTAATACAGACATTATTTAGTCAATGTAGTCAATATTTGGTTGACTGTGACTTTGTGTCAACAATCTCCCACATATTGATAATTGACAAAATAATATATGTATATTTCAATATTCATACCTGGACACAGTTGATTGTAACACAGCTCCCCCATAATCGATGCCGAGCTAGAAAGAAGAGCTCCCCCGTGATCAGTGAACGGTGCCGAGCTGGAAGTAATAGCTTTCCCCCGTAAATAATGCATAGAACCTGTGGCCTGATAAATAATATCTCTCAAAAGTAAAAACAAGCACAGATATACGAAACAGATATACGAAAATATACATAGTTCTCCCCCTTTTGGCAGTTAGCAATATAAACTGTAGTATAGACAATGAAGAGTGATGCAACCACACCAAGCAGAGAAGAAACAGTGTATGACTAAACAAAATGAGTCACTAGCATAAAGTAAAACTATGATAAAATGTCATCCACAAAACCAAGTGTCAAACACACAACCAGAGTTTTGAGTACATAAAACCAAGGACATAAAACCATAATAAACTAAATAACTGAAATAAAAAAAGCATCAACTAAGATCATCAGCAATAGCAGCAGCAGATCGAGCCAATCTCCATCACGGAGCACGAGAAGGTCCAGGAGGGTCTGAAGGACCAGGGAAGGAGCGACGGGGGTCCAGAAATGCAGCATCCGGATCCATGTAACGCATGACCCATGGATCATCAATGCGATGGCCCGCGCGCTCAGGATCCCGCTCCATGGGAATGTGCAGATGATGAGATATGGAGTACCGTATATCATGCAGGGAGTTGCCGAGGGCACTCATCTGTAGAGTAGTACGATAATCCAGCTGGGTCCAGCGCTCGTCCTCAAGGTCAAAATGCTCCCGGAGCATAGTCTGAATAGACTCAAGAGTGGCCGGTAGAAGTGGTGCATCCTGACCGAGTGGAGGGGCGTCAGGCTCCTCATCAGCAGACTGCTCAGAAGTCTCAGGAGAGGCGACGACTGCCTGAGAACGTCATGCCTTGGACAGGAAAGCAGGAGCAGGCAAGAACTGACAGTCATGAATAGGAATAATGAACGCACGAAAAACCATAGGAAGATATAAAGGATAAACCAATGCTCTTGGTTTCTTCCTACAATTGATCATCCAGTCCATCATTGTCCTAGAAAGATTGAAGGAGATACGATAATGAAGGTGATACAAAGCAGATATCTCAAAGTAGGTAACTTCATCAGTGGAGCCAGCTTTTGGCAAGATAGTGTTAAAAATGATTCGATGAAGTTCATAGAAATATGGGTTGAGGTGCTTGGCCATAAGTTTGCGAGGACTTATGTTAAGAGCACATAATTCCTCCTTGAAACCTTCAAGAGAAGTATCGCCAACAAATTGAAGTTGACGAGTTTCCACAAGTTTATCCCAAGCATCGAGATTAAAAAGATCAAGAAAATCCCCCAACTCAGAATCATTGAAAGCAATGTCAATACCGGCAACCCGAGAATAGATGTGGGTTGCATCGAAAGTTAAATTGCAATAAAACATTTGGATTGCGCTACGGTAAATGACAAAGTTTGAGACAACTAACACATCCAAACATAGATCACGAAACAATGATTCATATTGAGAAAAGATTGTAAAATTTATCGAATGTCCCCCGAACATCGGACGAGTCCGAAAGTCGCTAAACCATGCATTAGACGCGTCTAGCGACACAAATAATCGCTCGTCATATGTATTCGGATCATGGGGACGAGGCGGGTTGAATAACGGATGAATGGGTTGTTGTTCAACTACTTGCTCAATTGGAGGAGGAGGATTCGAAGAGGAAGCTCCCTCAGTTCGAGTCCTTTTCCCACGATTGGGCAAGCGAGGAGCCATTTGCAAGAAAATAGAGAACTTGAAATGGAGAGAAAGAAGGGGATATACCTGAAATCAACAACAAACAGTGGAAGAGAATGATGAGAAACCCCTTTTGTGAAACCCGTATTTTTAGTTTACTTCTAAATTTTTTTTTTTTTTTTTTTGCTAAATAAAATTTTGTTAGCAATAAATTTTTTCTTTAGAATAATGTTAGATGTTAATAATATTTATTTAAGAGTAAATTATTTTCCAAATAGTTAAACTTGGATTTTTGGCATGTCAGCCCGGACTTGAACCCAAATTTGAACATAAAATATTTTTATAAATTGTACAAAAATTTTCCTAAATAATATTATTATTTTAGCCATTTTTTCCTTAAGCCCATTTTACCAAGGTTTTATTAAATTTTGGCCCAAAGCCATTTCTTATTAAACCAAGCCTATAGTTTGAAGCCTTATGGTTAAAGCCCATAACCCAATAGGATTGTTTAAAACTTTTGAGCCCATTAAAAGTTTTTACCAAACCCAAAACCATTGGAAAGTTAGCAGATCAAACCCAAAGCCATTGGAACATTGGAACATTAAAATATTAACCTTTAGCCCAAAGCTTATAAGGCCCAAACTCATTATATACTCTTAACCCATTAAGAGTAGAAACCCTTTAACCCATTAATCATATCAAACCCAATAAGCCACAAACCCTTTTAAGTGACCCACTACATTCCTTCATTATTTTCTATTTTGGAATGGAAGTTTCATTCCAGCTTTCATTTTGAGCTTTAAAAGCTTTAACTCTCTGATAAATTCCTTTTAGTGAGAGTTAAATACCCTTAGTTTCTCACTGACCCGATCCGCTCCCCAGCGTGCGATCAACGACCGCCGGCCTCCCGTAACTGCCGTCGACCGATCGTCTCCGGTAACCTCCTAATTTCCATCCTATTTAAACCCTCCTCCACTCCCATTTCCTCCATCATCTTCTTCCCCAAACTCTCAAACTCGTGCCCTAATTTTTCTCGTACTTCCGAGGCCGACCCCGGCGAACCGAAGCAAATCCCGGCCGCTACCACCCTCCCGAGGCCGGCGCCCCACCGGCGCAGCTCCCCGCGGCCCTTTCCCGACCGGACCCGACCCGACCGATGCTGCCACCGCCCGATCCCGCCGCCGCCCCTTCGCTGTTCCGCCGCCGCTCCCCGGCGCTGACTTGTACGGCCCCTGTGTGCTCTGTCGACGTTCCGTTTCCATTTCCGTTTCTGTTCCGAATCCGAAGCTACTCTTCGGATTCCGTCGTCGGTTTTTGGGTAACCTCTAATCCCGAGAATTTTCTTTAGTTTATGATGATATGGTCCAACCAAATTCCTTCGGGAAATTGGGTTTACGTTTACGCGTCCGTTCCGATATAGTTTCGAAATTTCCGAAGTTTCTTCGGGAATATTTTAGTGTTGAGCATTAGTTTTGCTTCTCCAATTTTGAGTTCTGTGGATGTGCTGTGGATTCCGGGAATTTTTCGGGTTTCCGATAGTTTTCGGAATTTCCATTTAATCTCGGGTTTTCCGAGGAAACTTTCGGGAAATATTTGGAAAACGGATTTTTTTTGTGGAATTATATGTATATTTGGGTTGAGATATTTTTGCAGGTATAACCGGCGCATTTCCCAGTTTTTGGGTTGACCAAAAATAGAGGGAGTGCTGCCGAAATTTTCGGGAAAATTATTAAATGATTTTCAAAATAAATTTTCGGTAAAATATTATTTTATTAATATTTTTGGGCGACGACCACATTGGTCAGTGGGCCCCAGCGAAATGCAAACGCACCGGTACGACCGGACGTTGAGGCAGAGTAGCTGAACATGACGACTGGACCAGAGTCTGAGACTCATATATTTTATATAATTTAAATTGGCAATTGTTAGTTTTATTATTTAATTATAGGTAATTTTCAAGACTAACAAGTTTCTTCTTATTTCAATTTGTAATTAAATTTGTAAGGGCATAAGCCCAGGCCTGTAATTAGTAGGAAGTAATTTTATTTTATTGGGTTGTATGAACGCGTAGGATTAATTTTAAATATTTATATTTATTAGAAAATTCACGATTTTCTCATTTAAGAAAATATATTTTTATATATATAGTCATAAAAGAAATACCAATCTTTTTCCAATAAATTGGTAAATTACGAGTTTTCCGAAATAGAATAGAAATTGGAATTTTCTTTAAAATATAACACACTAGAAAAACGTGCTTTGATTGTGATGTTGGTATTGGTTAATGCAAGACTAAAATTAACTAGGAAAGACAAATAGAGAATTGTAACTAGACAGTTTGAGCTTGCTTCTGAAACAAGTTCCCGAAATGTAGGATTTCGAGGAAGAGCGTGACCTTTCGAATACCGAAGTACCAACCTTGTTCAATCGGAAGTTTAAGGCAAGTACATTTTATGTAGATTTTACAATTATTTTTACAATTGTTTCATTGCAAGTTTAAACCACAATTATACACGAACTCCTACGGGAGAAATGATTGTACTGTTGGGGACTGGGGGAATAGTGTACTGGATATGACCAAATCCAAACTTAGGATAATGAATGTGTTAGCTTACCCCTCTCTCACACGGGGATAAGCCATACCGTATCGCTAGGATACAAATGTACCCAAACCGGTCATATTCTTTACCTATTCATATCACTGTACTGTACTATTTCAAAATTGTTCATTTTCAAACTGTTTAAAAATGCATGTTATAAATTGTCATTTTAATTGTTAAAATTTGCATGAACTGTACTTTGCTCACTCCTGACTGGAGACCAACATTTTTAGGTTACTCTGAGGTTGATCTTTCTAGTGTATCTGGTGGCACAGAGCTAATGTTCAACAATCCTGTTCGGTACCCGGCGGTACTACCTGACGACGATGGATCGGCGTCTCCTTAGATGCTGTTGGTGTTAGCTAGTCTTATTTCAGTTTTTTTTGGATCTTTTAAACTTTTGTACTGGACAAGTTTATTATCGAATAAATGTTGTGGTAAATTTTTAGTTTAAATGTTGTTGGTTGACCTGCATATGAATTACAGCTTACTGCCGCCGTCTCATCAACGGTGCAGGCTGGGCATGATCCGATTCGACCCAAGTATTTGGGGACCGGGTCGTGACATGTTTTTAGTGGTGGCCCATGCAGGTCAACTAAATCAACAATTTAGGAAAACTAGAAACAATTAGGAACACTAGAACATCAAAATTGCCACAACATAGGACCGATTTATATATGATAAATATTTTTATTATAGACTGGTAGGTTACCTTGCTTATGCTTGCATCCTAAACCTTCCAGAGAATGACCACTGACAAAACCAACTCTGCTGGCGATGTGGTATTATCTCCGGATCGAACCCCGCCTCTTCAGTCAAGTCAGAGCTTTTCACCCAACCAGCTGATTGATCATCCTCACCAATCATCCAGTGAAGTTTTCCCCACACTGGCAAATCCTACCTCTCCTCTAACTGGGTTACTTTTCTTTGAGGAAGTACCCACTCATGTTGCTTCACCAGTACCAGAGAACACCTTTCAGATGGTTGCTCTATTTCAAGAAATCCTAGAGTATCAGAAGATTCAAGTTGAACAGATGGATATCTCGAGAGAAGTCATGAAGAATATCAACGACGCAACCTTAGCCATTTTAAACCAAGTTGGAGCGGAACCTCGTCCTAGGAGGGATACCCATGAGAATAGAAGATATTTGGGCCCTGTCCGACAACCATATTGCAAGAAGCTTTTGGCTTGTGCCTACTGTAAGAGACCTGGTCACCAAGCCAACATTTGTCGCAAGAGATTAAGGCAATGTTTGGTGTGTGGATCTGTTGAACATCAAGTTAAGGACTGCCTCTTATCTTATCATCGTATCGGAGCGTCTATTATGCCACAACCTCGGGACTCTATCCAACAGACCGTAGGAAGGGATGAAGCAGAATCAAGGATCATAGAAGAGGAAGAAAATGGAGATGCCCAAGCAAGAACCAGAACCATGAAGAATAGTACTTAGGACTGCTGAGTAGTATTATCTATTAAGAAGCTGTAACAAGATGTCCCTAGATCAATTATGAGAGTTTTGTTGTAATTCTCTTATATGAATAAAAATCTTAGTTACATCTTCATGATAGAAATTTTCCCTAATAGTTTCTGGATTACCCTATGCATAGAAATATTCCATTAACCTAGTACCTAGCTCCTTCCCTATGACTAAGTGATACTATAGAATCGATCTGAAGGAAGCCAAGGAAATGAAGGATTAGATCAATGGACTAAAGGTGTTGGGTTTCATATAAGACGGAGCTTCACTCTAAGAAGCATCAGTCTTGTTTGTATCCAAGAAGGATAAAACAATATGGATGAGAGTAGACTATCAGGGCACTGAAGAAATTACTTTTTCTCGACTGATGATCTATCCAAGTTGAGTGAACTTAAGGGTTTTCGGAGTTTAACTTAAGAACTGACTACCATCAGATTAAGATCATGAAGGAGTACATTCTCAAGACGACATTCAACACCAAATACTGGTAGTTGAATTTTTGGATCATGTCTCTTGGAATGATGAATACTCATGTTGTGTTCATGAATCTCATGAACAGAGTCTTTTTATGAGTAATTGAATCAGTTTGTTGTCTTTTCTTTAGATAACAAAAATCTGATATACTCAAGGACTGAAGAAGAACATGAAGAGCATCTGAGAAATTTCTAGGAACTTTGAAGAAGTTTTTGGTAAGCTATCAAGACATGAATTTTCTTAGACAATGTGGTTTTTTTTTGCCATAATGTCACAAGAGAAGAAAATTTGATAGACTCTAGATAGATAGCCGCTGTGGAGAAGTCGTATATCTAAGTTCAATGGTTTCTTGGACTTGATGGGATACTACTGGAATCTGTGTAGGAATTCGCCAAGATTGCTGAGTCGATGATGAAGCTGACTCGAAAGAATGAAGAGTTTATCTGGACGCATTTAAGAAGCTGTAGAAGAAGCTTACCAATCCTTGCGCTACCCGCAGGATCCGGTGGTTTCACCATCTACAGAGATGTCTCAGGAAAAAGACTGGGTTGTATTCTTCAACAACATGGGAAAATAATTATCTACATATCTAGGCAATTACGGACTCATGAGAAGAACTATCCCACACATAATTTGGAACTTGTTGTAAGTATCCTTGCTTTAAGGCTATGGAATTATTATGGAAAGGGAGTAAAATTATATACGGACTATAAAAGTCTGAAATATATTTCTACTCAGAAAGAGCGAAATATTGGGTAAACGAAGACGATTGAAGCTGATATCGATGGTTTGACCAAGAAGCGGCACCTAGACATCAGGAAGTTGGGCAGGAGAGCATACTGTCTGAAGATAGAAGGATGGAACTAGATGCTGATTCAGTGTCAATAAAGCTGCAAGTGAGCTCGAGTCTGAAGAACAAAGTCAAGAAGACGCAGTTTCAAGACAAGGCACTTGTAAACTTAGAGATCAAGTGTTGACAGGAACATTTGGGAGTTTCTTTATTGCCAACGATGGAGCTTTTGAAGAATGGTACGAGGTTGTATACCTTCTGGTGAACTAAGAAGCGCAGTATCCCACACACTCTAACCAGATGTATCGGGATGTGTGTACCATTAAATGGTGTTATGTAATGAAGAAGGACAAATTCCAAGAATGAGGTTAGGTATTCTGTCAACAAGTGAAGGCTAGTAGACAAAGACCTGCAGGACTTCTACAACCACTGGACATTCCAGAGTGGAAGTGGGAGCATATCACGATGGATTTCGTGTCAGGACTGCCTCGTTCCCAAGGAGGGAAGGATGCCATCTGGGTAATAGTGGACCGACTAACCAAGTCAGCTCACTTTATCCCCTTCAAAGTGGGTTTATCCACTGAGAAGTTGGCAGCATTGTACATGCGGCACATCTACCGGATTCATGAAGTTCCAACTGACAGACAATCAAAGAAGTCAATCTAGACGTTTGAAGACATGCTGAAGAATCTTGCCTCCTGGAATCTGGAGGATCTTGGAAAGATCAATTATCTTTGGTAGAGTTTTCTTACAATAAATACCCAGTTAGCATCAGTACAACATCATTGAAGTTTTGGATGTAGTTTTCGTACATAACTTGCATAGGACGATGTAGAAGAAAGAATACTGTTAGATCCAGAGAGAGTAACTGGCGCAGCAGAGGAAGTGAAGATGATCAGAGACAAGCTATGATAGACAGAAGCACTGGGCAGACAACAGTTGACAACCACTGGAATTTGTAGAAGAAGGCAGTGTCAGAGAAACCAGTAACAAGCATAGTCAGAGGTGAGATGAAGATCAGGCAAAGTTGAATCATTATTCCTATTTCTTTCCATACTCATCTGTTTCATTTTCAAATTTGACATTATGCTTGTTAGCCTAGTTTTGCGAGCTATTCCTTTTTCAAGCTTGATCATGACATTATCTTATTGGAGGCCTCCATTAATATATTATCTAATCAGAACCGGTGCAATGATGGTCTGATCAACCTCATACACTTTGGTTCGCTTTATATTTTATTTTGTCCCTAAATTGTCTCATCCATGATTACCTTTAAAATTCTTATTGTTTGAACCTGAATTGAACACCATACTCGTGTCTAATTGAATTGTGGGAATCCTGTCCTACCTGTCCTTAAATTTCGAGGACGAAATTTTCTAAGGAGGGAAGGTTGTGAAACCCGTATTTTTAGTTTACTTCTAATTTTTTTTTTTTTTTTGCTAAATAAAATTTTGTTAGCAATAAATTTTTTCTTTAGAATAATGTTAGATGTTAATAATATTTATTTAAGAGTAAATTATTTTCCAAATAGTTAAACTTGGATTTTTGGCATGTCAGCCCGGACTTGAACCCAAATTTGAACATAAAATATTTTTATAAATTGTACAAAAATTTTCCTAAATAATATTATTATTTTAGCCATTTTTTCCTTAAGCCCATTTTACCAAGGTTTTATTAAATTTTGGCCCAAAGCCATTTCTTATTAAACCAAGCCTATAGTTTGAAGCCTTATGGTTAAAGCCCATAACCCAATAGGATTGTTTAAAACTTTTGAGCCCATTAAAAGTTTTTACCAAACCCAAAACCATTGGAAAGTTAGCAGATCAAACCCAAAGCCATTGGAACATTGGAACATTAAAATATTAACCTTTAGCCCAAAGCTTATAAGGCCCAAACTCATTATATACTCTTAACCCATTAAGAGTAGAAACCCTTTAACCCATTAATCATATCAAACCCAATAAGCCACAAACCCTTTTAAGTGACCCACTACATTCCTTCATTATTTCCTATTTTGGAATGGAAGTTTCATTCCAGCTTTCATTTTGAGCTTTAAAAGCTTTAACTCTCTGATAAATTCCTTTTAGTGAGAGTTAAATACCCTCAGTTTCTCACTGACCCGATCCGCTCCCCAGCGTGCGATCAACGACCGCCGGCCTCCCGTAACTGCCGTCGACCGATCGTCTCCGGTAACCTCCTAATTTCCATCCTATTTAAACCCTCCTCCACTCCCATTTCCTCCATCATCTTCTTCCCCAAACTCTCAAACTCGTGCCCTAATTTTTCCCGTACTTCCGAGGCCGACCCCGGCGAACCGAAGCAAATCCCGGCCGCTACCACCCTCCCGAGGCCGGCGCCCCACCGGCGCAGCTCCCCGCGGCCCTTTCCCGACCGGACCCGACCCGACCGGCGCTGCCACCGCCCGATCCCGCCGCCGCCCCTTCGCTGTTCCGCCGCCGCTCCCCGGCGCTGACTTGTACGGCCCCTGTGTGCTCTGTCGACGTTCCGTTTCCATTTCCGTTTCTGTTCCGAATCCGAAGCTACTCTTCGGATTCCGTCGTCGGTTTTTGGGTAACCTCTAATCCCGAGAATTTCCTTTAGTCTATGATGATATGGTCCAACCAAATTCCTTCGGGAAATTGGGTTTTCGTTTACGCGTCCGTTCCGATATAGTTTCGGAATTTCCGAAGTTTCTTCGGGAATATTTTAGTGTTGAGCATTAGTTTTGCTTCTCCAATTTTGAGTTCTGTGGATGTGCTGTGGATTTCGGGAATTTTTCGGGTTTCCGATAGTTTTCGGAATTTCCATTTAATCTCGGGTTTTCCGAGGAAACTTTCGGGAAATATTTGGAAAACGGATTTTTCTGTGGAATTATATGTATATTTGGGTTGAGATATTTTTGCAGGTAAAATCGGCGCATTTCCCAGTTTTTGGGTTGACCAAAAATAGAGGGAGTGCTGCCGAAATTTTCGGGAAAATTATTAAATGATTTTCAAAATAAATTTTCGGTAAAATATTATTTTATTAATATTTTTAGGCGACGACCACATTGGTCAGTGGGCCCCAGCGAAATGCAAACGCACCGGTACGACCGGACGTTGAGGCAGAGTAGCTGAACATGACGACTGGACCAGAGTCTGAGACTCATATATTTTATATAATTTAAATTGGCAATTGTTAGTTTTATTATTTAATTATAGGTAATTTTCAAGACTAACAAGTTTCTTCTTATTTCAATTTGTAATTAAATTTGTAAGGGCATAAGCCCAGGCCTGTAATTAGTAGGAAGTAATTTTATTTTATTGGGTTGTATGAACGCGTAGGATTAATTTTAAATATTTATATTTATTAGAAAATTCACGATTTTCTCATTTAAGAAAATATATTTTTATATATATAGTCATAAAAGAAATACCAATCTTTTTCCAATAAATTGGTAAATTACGAGTTTTCCGAAATAGAATAGAAATTGGAATTTTCTTTAAAATATAACACACTAGAAAAACGTGCTTTGATTGTGATGTTGGTATTGGTTAATGCAAGACTAAAATTAACTAGGAAAGACAAATAGAGAATTGTAACTAGACAGTTTGAGCTTGCTTCTGAAACAAGTTCCCGAAATGTAGGATTTCGAGGAAGAGCGTGACCTTTCGAATACCGAAGTACCAACCTTGTTCAATCGGAAGTTTAAGGCAAGTACATTTTATGTAGATTTTACAATTATTTTCACAATTGTTTCATTGCAAGTTTAAACCACAATTATACACGAACTCCTACGGGAGAAATGATTGTACTGTTGGGGACTGGGGGAATAGTGTACTGGATATGACCAAATCCAAACTTAGGATAATGAATGTGTTAGCTTACCCCTCTCTCACACGGGGATAAGCCATACCGTATCGCTAGGATACAAATGTACCCAAATCGGTCATATTTTTTACCTATTCATATCACTGTACTGTACTATTTCAAAATTGTTCATTTTCAAACTGTTTAAAAATGCATGTTATAAATTGTCATTTTAATTGTTAAAATTTGCATGAACTGTACTTTGCTCACTCCTGACTGGAGACCAACATTTTTAGGTTACTCTGAGGTTGATCTTTCTAGTGTATCTGGTGGCACAGAGCTAATGTTCAACAATCCTGTTCGGTACCCGGCGGTACTACCTGACGACGATGGATCGGCGTCTCCTTAGATGCTGTTGGTGTTAGCTAGTCTTATTTCAGTTTTTTTTGGATCTTTTAAACTTTTGTACTGGACAAGTTTATTATCGAATAAATGTTGTGGTAAATTTTTAGTTTAAATGTTGTTGGTTGACCTGCATATGAATTACAGCTTACTGCCGCCGTCTCATCAACGGTGCAGGCTGGGCATGATCCGATTCGACCCAAGTATTTGGGGACCGGGTCGTGACATATTTTTAGTGGTGGCCCATGCAGGTCAACTAAATCAACAATTTAGGAAAACTAGAAACAATTAGGAACACTAGAACATCAAAATTGCCACAACATAGGACCGATTTATATATGATAAATATTTTTATTATAGACTGGTAGGTTACCTTGCTTATGCTTGCATCCTAAACCTTCCAGAGAATGACCACTGACAAAACCAACTCTGCTGGCGATGTGGTATTATCTCCGGATCGAACCCCGCCTCTTCAGTCAAGTCAGAGCTTTTCACCCAACCAGCTGATTGATCATCCTCACCAATCATCCAGTGAAGTTTTCTCCACACTGGCAAATCCTACCTCTCCTCTAACTGGGTTACTTTTCTTTGAGGAAGTACCCACTCATGTTGCTTCACCAGTACCAGAGAACACCTCTCAGATGGTTGCTCTATTTCAAGAAATCCTAGAGTATCAGAAGATTCAAGTTGAACAGATGGATATCTCGAGAGAAGTCATGAAGAATATCAACGACGCAACCTTAGCCATTTTAAACCAAGTTGGAGCGGAACCTCGTCCTAGCGGTAGTCTTGAGGACTAGTGCACCGTGTCGCTTAGGCTTTTACGCCTTGTTGTCAGAAGGACCCTTTCGGCTTGTACCCATACCAAATTCGTCGTAAAAGAATCAAAATATACTCGATATTTACGCAGGTGAGTCTCAACTTATAACTGTTTCATCCAAAATTCTGAGTTCACGACAAAGGAAATTGAAGCGCTCTTCGGATAATGGCTTAGTAAAGAAATCTGCTAGCTGATGTTCAGTGTCAATAAACTCTAAGTTAATCGTGCCATTTTGCTGATGATCACACAAAAAGTGGTGTCTGATCTCAATGTGTTTAGTGCGTGAGTGACAGACAGGGTTCTTAGTCAAAATAATGGCACTAGTGTTGTCACAGAATATAGGAATATGCATGAAAGATAAGTTATAGTCTTCAAGGGTTTGCTTCATCCACAGAATTTGTGCACAACAATGCCCAGATGCTATGTATTCAGCTTCTGTTGTGGATAGTGCGACAGAGTTCTGCTTCTTGCTAAACCAGGAGACTAAAGCCTTTCCTAATAAATGACACGTGCCGCTCGTACTTTTGCGGTCGACCTTGCATCCAGCGAAGTCAGCATCAGAGTAACCAATAAGGTCAAATGATGTAGACTTGGGATACTATAGGCCCACTGCAACCGTACCCTTAAGGCATCGAAAGATACGCTTAACCGCGGTCATGTGTGATTTCTTAGGATTAGCTTGATATCTAGCACATAGGCAAATACTGAACATGATATCGGGACGACTAGCAGTTAAATAAAGTAAGCTGCCTATCATACCTCGATACTTACGTTGATCAACAGGTTTGCCGCTCTCATCTGGTTCGAGTTTGGTTGAAGTAGCCATTGGAGTGCTGATTGGTTTGACGTTGTCAAGATCGAACTTCTTCAGCATGTCCTTGGTATACTTCGATTGACAGATGAAAGTTTCATTAGCCATTTGTTTCACTTGTAGGCCAAGAAAGTAGTTGAGCTCTCCCATCATGCTCATCTCAAATTCCGTCTGCATACACTTGGCAAATTTTTGACAGAGGGTTTCATCAGTAGACCCAAAAATAATATCATCAACATAGATTTGAATCAACAGAATAGTGTCTTTAAAAGATTTTATAAACAGTGTAGTGTCAATTTTCCCTTTTGAAAAACCTTTCTCAAGTAAGAAGCTACTTAGCCTTTCATACCAAGCTCTGGGGGCTTGTTTGAGGCCATAAAGCGCTTTCTTTAGCTTGAACACGTGGTCGGGAAATTTGTGATTTTCAAAGCCAGGAGGTTATTTTACATAAACTTCCTCCTTAATAAAACCATTCAAGAAAGCACTTTTCACATCCATTTGAAATAATTTAAAGTTTTAAAAATTAGCAAAAGCACAAAGCATTCGAATGGATTCTAGTCTAGCAACAGGAGCGTACGTCTCATCGTAGTCGATACCTTCCTCTTGGTTGTATCCTTGAGCTACTAGACGAGCTTTGTTACGTGTGACTGAACCATCTTTATTTACTTTGTTTCTAAAAACCCATTTAGTACCAATTATCGAGTGATTAACCGGTTTAGGAACGAGTTCCCATACTTGGCTTCTCTCGAATTGGTTGAGTTCTTCTTGCATAGCAGAAATCCAAAATTCATCATTAAAGGCTTCAGAAATGTTTTTAGGCTCTACTTGTGAAATGAAGGCAGTGCTAGCAACGGAGTCTCTTAGTGATGATCTAGTAGTTACTCCACGTGAAACTTCTCCTATTACTAAATTTTCTGGATGAGAAGGTTTGAAAGAGAATTTCTTAGGCAAACCCTCCAGAGAATCAGTTTCGGTTGAAGTATTCATTGGAGTAGAAGTTGATGGCTCAACGTCATCATCAAGAGTACTTACTGCACTGTTATCTTCATCAAAAGTCACATTTGTTGACTCTTCCACAATAAGTGAGCGTTTATTAAAAACTCTATATCCCTTACTCTTGGCGGCATAACCAAGAAAGATACCATCGTCAGCTTTGGCATCAAATTTGCCTAAGTTGTCTTTGGTGTTAAGGATAAAACATCTACAACCAAAAACTTTAAAATAAGAAACATTGGGGGTTCTCCCAAACCAAAGCTCATAGGATGTTTTCTTCGTAATGGGACGAATCAGCACCCTATTCAAAATGTGGTATGCTGTACTGACAGCTTCTGCCCAAAAGTATTTCGAAAGTGAAAATTTATTCAACATGACTCTGGCCATATCGCCGAGAGTTCTATTCTTCCGCTCCACAACACCATTTTGTTGAGGAGTTCTAGGACAAGAAAATTCATGATCAAAACCATTTGCATTACAAAAATTTTCAAAATCATAATTTACGAATTCGCCTCCATGATCACTTCGGATTCGAGTAATCATGTAGCCTTTTTCGTTTTGAACTTTCTTTACAAAAACTTTGAAAACCGAAATAGCATCGCTCTTATTAGCGAGAAAGAAAACCCAAGTAAATCTCGAAAAATCATCAACAATAACAAATGCATAAAGTTTGCCACCAAGGCTAGCTATTTTACTAGGACCAAATAAATCCATATGAAGTAGTTGCAAGGGTCTAGTAGTACTTACAGAGTTGATGGAATGAAATGAGGATTTAGTTGCCTTGTTTAGTTCACATTCGGCATATACCGTGTCCTTTTTGAATGTGATATCAGGCAATCCTCTCACTAGCTTCTTGGTAGACAGCCTGGATATAGCATCCATGTTGGCATGACCAAGACGCTGGTGCCAAAGTAGTCGTTCGTCTTTGTGGGCATATAGACATCTACCTGCATTGTTAGTATTTATAGAAAGATAGAAAATATATATGTTGTCCTCTCTTTTCCCTTCAAAAGCAATGTCTCCTGTTGACCTATCATAGATGTAGCAACTGTTTTGTCCAAAGTTAATATCATATCCATGATCAGCAAGATGACTAATGCTGAGCAGGTTATGCTTTAACTCGGTCACTAGGTAGACATCCTTTATTACAGGAGAAGGAGGATGACCAATGATACCATTACCTATTATGTGCCCTTTGAGATTGTTACCGAAGGATACATATCCTTCTCTCTTCATCGATAGTGATGCAAAAAGATTTGCGTCTCCCGTCATATGTCGCGAGCATCCACTATCGAGAATCCCCTTACTTTCAGTTGAAGAGGGAAGGTCCACCTACATCAAGAGTAGATGTGACCTTTGGTACCCGAGTTCTTGAGGGTCCTGAAAAGTTAGTCTTTGGAAACCAAGTATATATCTTTTTATCTACAAGTCTTCTAAATTTGTACTGTGGAGAGATGTGTCCATGTAATCCATAATAAGTACAGATAGCAATCTTATTTATACTAGGAGCATGAGAATAATATCTATAAGCAACAGGATAAGGATGGTCATGATGTGAAGAGTTAGCATGGTGATGATGATTATGTATAGAATGAGTGGCATGGTGATGGTGTCTATGAGGCATATCATGATGGTATTGTCTATGATGTGTGACATGCTGATATTGTCTATATGGCATGGCATGATGATTTTGTCTATATGGCATATGATGATCTTGTCTATATGGCATTGCATGATGATCTTGTCTATATGGCATGGCATGATGATTCCTATGTGTGGAGTGATGTTGATTGTGTCTTTGTGCATGATGATTGTGTACTGAGTGAGAATTATTCTTACGTGCACGTGGTTTGTGAAAGTTTGTGTATATAAATGCATGGTTATGTGCTGCATGAGAATGATGTGGTTGACTAGCATGAGTGGTGTTGTGCCCATGTGATTGGGTTTGAGGTTGAACAACCTGTTTACCCAATTTGGTTTCTAATCTTTTAGAAACAGCTTGCAGTTCATCAACCTTAATATTTAAGCCATATATCTTAGTCATGGAAATCTTGTGTCTACTCTTTTCTTCAGCAAGCAACGTGTTGAGTGTAGTAATTTCTTGAGTTTGTTGCTCAATACGTGCTTCAGCATCATGTAAGCTTAATTTAAGCTTGGATACTTCATCAGGGTCATTAGTGGGTGTCATGTTTCTAACATTATCAAGAAGTAAGGAAATTCTTTGTATCTTATCTTCAAGACTTTTGATTTTGTCCTTGGCATGTTTGTATTTACCGATGACCTTTTTGTGATCATCGAGTAAATCAATGAAAGCATCGCCAAGTTCATCAAAAGAGAAGTCATCTAGAGTTTCGTTAGATACCTTGTTGGAAGTTGCCATTAGGTACATATTTGTTGTATCTTGAGGAGAGCCTTTTTCTTCCTCGGAGTCGCTCGCTTCACTTTCATGCCAAATTCCTGTGTTGGCATATTTCTTTGATGAGTTCTTTTTGTATGGCTTCTCATAGCGGTTGCTCTTCTTCAAGAATGGGCAGTCTTTTCGGACATGTCCAGTCTTCTTGCAACCGTAACAGGTTGGCTCTTTTTCATCATCTTTTCGTGAATCCTTATTCCTTCGATTGAAGCGAAGGAATTTTCTGAAGTTGCGAACCATGAGAGCTTGGTCTTCATCATCCGAGTTATCGTCTTCGGTCTCATCGTGATCAGCCCTTCGTCGATGAGCTTTGAGTGCGATCTCCCTGGTCTTCGGAGCAGGCTCTTCGAAGTCCTTGAGGTCAAGCTCGTGAGTCATGAGCTTACCCATCAAGGTCTCCATTGACATTGATGTGAGATCGTTTCCTTCTATGATGGCTGTCACCTTAGGGTTCCAAATCTTTGGCAACCCTCAGAGTAACTTACGAATCTTCTCGTGGTTTGAGTACTGCTTACCAAGCGAGGATAGAGGATTGATGATATCGAGGAATCTTGTAAACATTTGAGTGATCGTCTCATTTGGCTTCATCTTGAAGGCTTCGTATTCTTGAGTGAGACGGCTTATTTTAGATTCCTTGACTTGTGTGGTTTCCTCATGCGTCACTTCTAGAAGTCTCCATACTTCATGAGCAGTGGTGCATGTAGAGACCCTGTTGAATTCATTTCTGTCTATAGCACAGAATAAAGCATTAATAGCCCTAGCATCTAGACTTGCCTGTTTCGTCTCTTCGACAGAATATTTATCGTATGGTTTCTCAATGAGGTCACCATCGACAACTATCCTGACGGGTTTTTTGTAACCGTCAGTGACGACAGTCCACAGGTCAAAGTCTAGAGACTTAAGATAGAAGCTCATCATTGTTTTCCAATATGTATAGTTAGTTCCATCAAATAGGGGAGGCCTATGAGTGGACTGACCTTCACCATGATTGGAAATCAAGGATTGTGTGGTTGCCATGGATCAGCTCTTAGGATGTTAGTCCTTAAAAAGAGAACAGAGCTCTGATACCAATTGAAGAACAGTTTGGCAACTCTAGAGGGGGGTGAATAGAGTATATATAGAAAAATGACCAATTAAAAATAACTCTTTCACCAATAAAAAATAATCAGAGTAAAGTGCGGAAAATAAAAGGAGATTAAAAGAGCATACGCAAACACAGCAATTTTAACCTGGTTTCCCTCGTGGAGGACTAGTCCAGGCCTGAGAACTCTAGCTCAGGATTCAAATCCACTATTTGTGAAATAGTAGTTTACAACCGTACCTTTACTTCAGAAGAGCACGTCAACTTCTAACAGAGGATCGCAGTGGCGATTTGCTTGGAATTGTCCAAGCGACTTCTTCGACTCTTGCACAAGAATCCTAACTGAGAGATGCTGAGCACTCGAGACTTAGGAGGCTTGTGGCTAGTAGATGGGAAGGGTATGGCTTATTTCAGCTATAAGAGAGAAGAGAAGAGAAGATTGGATGGTTTAGAATGAGAAAATTCATGCCCTATTTATAGTGTTTTTATAGGCAGAATTCGGCCAGAATTCGGGTAGGAAAATTCAAATATTTGGCCGTTGGACAACTAGCAACCAGCTAACCCTAAAATTAGGGTTCCTGATTTCTAGGGGACAGAGTTCGGCCCAAACTCTGTGTGGAGGCAGAGTTCGGCCCGAACTCTGTCTCCAGAGCACAGAGTGGTTCAAAGGGGATTTTTGGGCAGTGTTTGATTCAGTGGAGCTTGGGATTTTGGGTAGGCTGTAGACTAAGTGTCAAGAGCTCAGCATGACTCAGAGTACACAAGTCTAGACTCAATGAAAATATAAAATACAGACTCGAAAATATACTGAGAACCGGAGACTGAGCTGTCGTCTGTCTTGAACGGAATGCAGACGTCGTGTGTCGTATTGAATTAATACAGACATTATTTAGTCAATGTAGTCAATATTTGGTTGACTGTGACTTTGTGTCAATAAGCACGTGGATCGAGATGGCATAGGAAATAAGACGGCACACAAATCGAGGTGCACGCGTCCCGAGAAGTACGGAGGACAAAGAGGTACACGAATCTAGGATACAATGCCCGAGGCAGCACACTGCTCGAGGGTGCACGCACACCGAGGCACGCAGCCCGGGGACGGCGCAAAGCTCGAGGCTGCACGCTGCCCGAGCAGCGCGGGGCCCAAGGGCATCCTGCCGCTCGAGGCTGGCACACAGCGCTCACGACGGGGCCACGGCGGTGGCGGAGTGTAAGCCCCTGTTTTTCAAATTTTATTTTAATTAGTGTTAATTAAATTTTAATGTCATTTATAGCCTTAAAATAATTATTAGGATTTTTAGAAATTTTTCTAGAATTTTTAAATAATTTTTAAATGAGTTTTAATACTAAAAATACTAATTTGCAATTTTCTAAAATGTTTTAATATCATTCTGTAATTTTTAATATTGTATTTATATCAGTATGCAATTTATTAAATTATTAATATATTATTTTGCAATTATTGAATTGTTTTAAGTTGCGGAATGCAAATTACTATTTGTATTTAGTGACCTTAGGGACTGGTTTGCAAATTCCTAAACTCTAGGGTTTGTTTTGTAAAACCTAAAACCTAACCCATCCCTGTTCCGACTGACCGACGACCGACGACCGACGCTGCCCCCCGCCTTTTTCGGCCAGCGCACAGCCCCCCGATCGCCCTAACTAGCCTATAAAACTCCCCTCTCTCTCCCCAGACCAAACCCTAACCCTAAATTCTTCCCACGACCCCCTTCTTCCCCGACGAGACCACGAACCCTAACCCTAACTCCGGCGTACCCTAGCGCCGCCTCACCGTCCATCATCGTCACTCGCCACCACCACCGTTCGACTCGCCTTGTCAACCCGACCCCAGCGCCACCCGACCGCCTTAACCACGACGCCACCTCCGCCCAGTCGCCACCCCGACAGCAACCCAACTCCGGATACGTACGTATCAGTACTGTCACTGTGTCTTTTTTGTGTCTCGATTTCACGTGGACGACTCGCCAGGACACGGGCAATCTTTGGGTAAGCTTGGACACGGCCGAATCAAATCGTGCGTGTCGTGCTGAGTGTAGACACAAGACACCTGTGTCCCTAACTGTCAGGACACATGACTGTGTTTATATTTTTTTTATTTAAAATGCTTAAAACCTAAAATAAAACTAACCTAAACCCTCCCCCTAACACAACTGTCGGGCTGACCCCCTGGCCAGCCCGACCCGACTAAACCCCCCCTGCGCGCACAGCGGGCCGAGTTCGAGCCCTTGTGTTGTTTTCTTTTTTCTTTTCCTTTTTTTTCTTTTTGTTTTGTTTTATATATATAATTATATATATGTATACATATATTTGTATATAAATATATGTATTATTATATATACTATATTATGTATATATATATGCTATTTTTCTTATATATATATATATACACTTCATTTTTAGTACTTTATATATATATATATATATATATATATATATATATATATATATATATATATATATATATATATATATGTATTGTGTACACATAGGTACATATATATATATATGTATATATTTTATTGTGTATATATATTATTATTATTATATATATATACTATTATATGTATATGTATACATTATTTGTATATATATATATATATATATATATATATATATATATTTTATGGTTAAGTATTTTTCATACACATATATATATATATATATGTAATATTTTAACATATATATATCCATTATGTAAATATCCATATATTTATGTATATATATATTATTATATATATAAACCATTTTACATATGTATTTCACTATACTTAGTATAAGTTATTTTCTATGTAAATATACTTATCATATTTTTATAATTTTGCCTTATTAAAATATTAATATTTATTTTGCACTTTTTACCAATTTGTATTTTAGTGTATTTAAATTACTGCAACCATTTGGTGTCCAAGCCTAGCATGGGTTTTTGGGCCCAAATGTGTTTTCACACATTCAAGACCTGTACAAGTCATATTGGACTTGATTCATGGCCTTGGGTCCTGTATTTGAACTTTGGTTCAAATTATATACATGGACAAAATACGCAGATAATTAATTATTTAATTTCAATTGTGTGCAATGCTGTTTTTGGATTTCTAAAAATACTTAAAGTACTTCTAAAATTCTGGAAAAATAGTATTTAGATACTATGTTAAGTTAGATAATTTAGTATAATTTTTATAGTATTTAAATTACAGTTTTGCCACTAGTTTGGCTTATGGAACAAAAACTCATTTTCTGTATACTTAGGAAAACTGATTTTCATAAAATATTTGTACTGGTTAATAAATTCCAGAAAAATTATAATAAATTTCTATGATTAACTAGGATCATTTTGGTACTTTACTTTAAGTAAAAATAAGCTTTTTGTCTATCTAAAAAATTGTTAAAACACAATGGTCATTTGATTTATTAATTACGGCTTGTAGCTTTTTGTGTTATTTTGAGTTTTAGCCGTATTGAACCCCACCCCTCACTAGTGTAAAGACCCTAGAAAGTTAGCTAAAGTAGTGTGTCACCCCATATTGGTCTCCTATGCCAGAGTCATCATTTTGGCTAGGTACCCAGTCACAAGTCGTGTTTCACCAATTATTGTCTTAGCATTTTAGCTTCGTATAAAAACTAAGTTATTGCATTTACTTTTACAGTGACGAGTTACCGTACATCCATAGCACTTTTATCGTAGCTTGTTTTGCTTTGCTTTGTTAGAGGCAAGTACTTTCTACGAACTTTACATATTGTCACATAAATGAACTGTAAACCCCACCATGTTAAATGCTGATCCTTGGAGTAGCAAGTTAGATCTCTACATGTTGTACTTCCAGTTACTACCATGCTTAGAACAGTTTTTATATCTCTCACATAATAGAATATGGGTTATAGGGAAACTAGTAGTTGAGTACGTGATCATGCCCCCATTATCGTACCGAGCAAAGTTTCATTCTATATGATACTGCGCCGTAGGCCTTTATCCAGCATTTCTGTACGGAGGTACACCTATGCCTGTACACTTGTCGTATGTACATTTCATTTACATGTGCCCCAGCACTTTGTACATCTATTGATCGATAACGTACCTGCTACAGTTTTAAACATTACATACACATCTGTCTCTATGACATATGTGTCCTTGTCATGATAGACTGTGTGATGCCATGTTTTCAGTTATTCCTCTTATGTTCATTTCTATGTTTCATATGCTAGTTTGCTAGATTCAGTACTTGCTTCCGTCTTGACAGGATAACGTTGTAGGTGTCCTTACTGAGGAGGAGTTACTCTGCGACACATATTATGGAGATACTGTCGAGGACCCGGTTTTGCCATACGAGGATGTTCCTGAAGGGAGACTCGTCTAGTTTGCTTAGCTGTTTGGGATATTTAGTGTAGTCATGTATTAGGCTACATATTTTGTAACTGGACATGTATCCAGTTTTACATTTCAGATCACTTGTACTTTGGACTTATTCCTATATATGAGACGACTTTTGTGTTTGGAGCATTTATGACTTTTATTCACTTATAGAACTGTTAGCACATTTAGTCTTATCCCGTTGTCTTTAGAACAGCTTACTATGTTTTATCTCAACGTAGGCTGGGCATGACTCGGCCTGGCCCAACAATTTGGGTAGCGGGTCGTGATACGGGGGCCGCGACGGAGGAGAAGAGGAAGGAGGCGGAGAAGCTGTCGCCTGTGCGCGGGGCTCAGCCCGCCGGCAGGAGGAAGGACAGAGAGAAGGGAAGGCCGGAGGAACTCACCGGGGCTCGGCCAGGTCGGGTCGGGGCTCCCAGCGGCGGAGGGAGGACGGCAGCGGCGGCGGCGCTCGCGACGGCAGCAGGCAGTGCGGCGGCCGAAGGGGAGATGAAGGGGCGGAGGGGCGCTGGTCGCCATCGGAGAGCTTCGCCAGGTCGAGGCGACTCGCCGGCGACTGAGGAGACAAGAGAAGGAAGGGAGAGGTGGTAGGAGCCGTCGGTGAAGGAGAGGGCGGTGATGCCGGTGGCCCACGGGGGAGTGGCGGAGGTGATGGTGGATGAAGATGACGATGATGGTGGTGGCGGTCGTGGGGGTGACGGGAGACCTGGCTGGAGGTAATGGTGGTGGCCGAGGTCGATGGTGAGGGCTGGAGACTGGGCGACCTCGGCGAGGGTGGCGGATGGAGGTGGCGGTCGCGGCCATGGGGAGGAGGCCGAGAAGGAGGAGGAGGAGAGCTGAGTGAGAGAGAAGGTAGTTGAGGGAGGAGAGAGAGGGCTGGGGGTGAGGAGAGATGGTCGGAAGAGAGAGTGAGAGGAGAAGCTTCTCCTGGAAGGAGAGTGAGGAAGAGAAAGAATGAGAGAGTGAGAGGAGAAGCTTCTCCACAGATCTACAGACCCAGATGCCTCCACCACCTTCCACATCCCAGTCCCAGCAGGCCCCGATACTTCCACCACCCCCTATCACTATACCCACGCAGGCTTTCGTCACACTCGACGGGAACCAGCTGCTCACTCTGATTCAGGGGTTCCTAACAACCCATCAGGAGCAGACTACCCTACTCCGCCAGAGCATAGAGCATTCTGAGGGACGTCCCGTGGTCCCACCACATGTAGAGCCACGGCAGAGAGCAGGGACGATCAAGGACTTCATGGGTCTGAATCCCAAGGAGTTCTCAGGGACTGAGGGCATAGTAGTAGCAGATGACTGGCTAGACTCGGTAGAGAGAAAGCTTCTGGGAGTTAGGATGGCGGATGACCTCCAGGTCGAGGCAGCGGGATTTCTGTTGATAGACTTAGCAGGAGTCTGGTTCCGGAATGAGCCGTTGTTTGCGAGGGGGAGAGCCACTTGGGATCAGTTCAAGACCCAGTTCAAGAAAAAATTCTTCTCGACCACTGCTAGAGTAGCCATGGGGCTACGATTCCAGAACATCCAGCAGGGGAACCGTTCTGTTGATGACTATGCGGCAGAATTTAGTCGCCTGAGCCGTTTTGCTCCTAGTCTGGTTGCGGATCCAGAGGAGATGACCCGTAGGTTTTGCCATGGTCTAGTTCCAGACATTGGCATTCTTATAGTGGCGAACGGTACGACTGACTACTACCAGAGCCTAGAGTTGGCCCGGAGAATCGAGGAGCATCTTCTGTCTAGCAAAAGGCCGGCTTATGTACATCATGAGGGACCGTCCAAGTGTCAGGCTTTCCAGCAGAGAGCACCGACGCCACCCCAGCAGACTTACCGTCCCCCTACACCACATCATCAGACCCCGCCAGTTAGAGCCCCGGGACCCCGACAGCAGCAGCAGCAGCAGAAGGGAGCTATATGTTCCTTCTGCGAAAGACCAGGTCATGACTTTGCCGTCTGCATGAAAAGGTTGGGTCAGTATTTAGTTTGTGGGTCTGCCACCCATCAGCTTTGGAACTGCCCAGCAGCGAAGCCTAGAGGACCACTCCCGACTCAGCAGCAGAGGTTTGGGCAGCATCTGCAGCAGCAGAAGGGACCTCAGGGGAAAGTTTATAGCCTAGCCCTTGAGCCAGAGCCGGAGCAGGTTTCAGAGCCCGATTACTTAGCTGACATCATCACAGATCATGTTTATTTGCATACTTTTTTAGCTCTATGCTTGTTTGATTCTGGTGCATCTCATAGCTTCCTGTCATTAGAGTTTATGCATGAATATCACTTAGTATCTACACCTACTGCGGAGATTAGTAGAGTAATGACGGGAGGAGGACCAGTGCCTATTAGAGCTAGCTATAGATGCTCTATTATGATAGCCGGAAGAAAGTTTGAGGGGCGATTCTTTGTGATGCTACTCCCCGGTTATGATATCATATTGGGGATGGACTGGCTTAGCTATGCCCATGCATCTATAGATTGTCATGAGGGTAGTATTTTGTTCAGTCCCCCAGGCACAGCACCATTCAGTGTCAGGAGGACAGGGCCGGAGATCAGCCTAGAGCCGAACTGTTGTGCGACAGTTGGGGACGTAGCACCGCCACACCCTATCATTAGGGAGTTTATGGATGTATTCCCAGAGGATCTTCCAGGGCTTTCGCCTGACAGAGATGTGGAGTTCACTATAGATTTAGTAACGGGTTCATCACCAGTATCCCGGGCTTGCTATAGAGTGAATCCCAAGGAGGCCATAGAGATGAAAGAGCAGATTGATGACCTGTTGAAAAAGGGTTTCATTCGATCCAGTGCTTCTCCATGGGGAGCACCAGTGCTCTTTGTGCCTAAGAAAGATGGTACAGTCCGGTTGTGTATTGACTACCGGGCCTTGAATGCCATCACCATCAAGAACAAATATTCTTTGTCCAGAATAGATGATTTATTCGACCAGTTGAGCGGGGCGAAGGTGTTTTCCAGGATAGACTTGAGATCCGGGTACCCCAGGTGATGGTTAGGGCAACAGACATCCAGAAGACGGCGTTCAATACGAAGTACGGGCAGTACGAGTTTTTGGTGACGACATTTGGTCTCACAAATGCGCCAGCTGTCTTTATAAATTTGATGAATAAGATATTTTACCAGTATCTGGATAAGTTCGTCGTAGTGTTTATCGAGGACATCCTGATATACTCGAAGACGCCAGAGGAGCATGCAGAGCACTTGCGGATAGTTTTGGGGATTCTGAGGCAGGAGAGATTGTTTGCCAAATTGTCGAAGTGCGAGTTCTTTTTAGACCGAGTGGAGTTTCTCGGCCATGTAGTCACTGGAGATGGAATCTCGGTGGATCCCAAGAAGATTGCTGCAGTTGAGACGTGGAAGGCTCCGACGTCAGTTTCAGAGATCAGGAGCTTTCTGGGTTTAGCAGGCTAATATAGAAAGTTCGTCCAGGACTTTGCTAGGATAGCTGAACCCATGACGAAGCTGACGCGGAAGGATGCAGAGTACATTTGGTCAGAAGACTGCCAGGCAGCATTTGAGGAGCTGAAGAGGAGGCTGACGACCACTCCAGTTCTGATATTACCTTCAGGTTCTGGAGGTTTCACCATTTACAGCGATGCTTCTGGGAAGGGGCTAGGATGTCCTACAACAGCATAGAAAAGTGATTGCTTATGCATCTAGGCAATTGTGGACTCATGAGAGGAATTATCCTACCCATGATCTAGAGTTAGCGACGGTGATCTTTGCACTCAAGTTATGGAAACATTACTTATACGGAGAGCGTGTGGAGATCTTTACTGACCACAAAAGCTTGAAGTATGTGGTCACGCAGAAAGAGCTGAACATGAGGCAAAGACGATGGTTGGAGTTGATGAAAGACTTCGACATCGATTTACAGTATCACCCCGGGAAGGCAAATGTAGTGGCGGATGCGCTGAGCAGGCATCCGATGGCATGGTACGTGATGATAGATCGGCATTTGCGGGAGGATCTGGAGAAGCTCGGTATCGAGCTAGTTCGGCCAGGATCAGTGATACAGATGATGGCGCTTGACATTCAGTCAGGTTTGATGGAGCAGATCTGGAAGGCACAGTTTACAGATGAGAGCCTTCGTAGACTTCGACCCCAGGCGTTAGCTGGATTGCTGGATGACTTCACTATAGCAGAGGATGGATCCTTGAGGCATGGCAGCCGATTGTGCGTACCGAAGGGAGAGCTGGTAGAGGCAGTCTTACAGGAGGCACACCGATCGAGATATTCTATTCACCTTGGTGCTAACAAGATGTACCGTGACTTGTGGGAACATCTTTGGTGGCACGGGATGAAGAGGGATGTATCGCGTTTCATCTCGAGATGCCTAGTTTGCCAGCAGGTTAAGGCAGAGCGCCAGAGGCCAGCTAGTTTGTTGCAGCCGTTACCCATTCCCGAGTGGAAGTGGGAACATATTACGATGGACTTCATTTCAGGGCTTCCTCGTTTCCAAGGAGGGAAGGATGCCATTTGGGTCATCGGAGACAGGCTGACGAAGTGTACGCACTTCATACCCTTCAAGGTGGGGCTTTCCATCGAGAAGTTGGCGGAGCTATATATGCAGCAGATAGTTCGCCTACACGGAGTACCGGTGAGCATCGTGTCAGACAGAGACAGCAGATTTACATCCCACTACTGGAGGAGCTTGCAGGAGGAGTTGGGCAGTAGGCTCAAGTTCAGTACGGCATACCACCCGCAGACATGTCCGATAGGACGATACAGACACTGGAGGATATGCTGAGGACCTGCGTGCTGGACTTCGGAGGATCATGGGAGAGCCATCTGCACTTGGTAGAGTTTTCATACAACAATAGCTACCAGTCCAGTATTGGTATGTCTCCTTTTGAGGCGCTATATGGACGACGATGCCGCACACCGCTCTTTTGGGATGATGTTGGAGACAGAGTTATGCTTGGGCCAGAGATGATCACGGATGCAGCAGAGAAGGTCGGGATAATCAGAGATAGGCTCAGAGTAGCTCAGGATAGGCAGAAACACTGGGCTGATGCTAGTCACAGACCGATGGAGTTCGCAGACGGTGATATGGTGCAAGTGAAGATATCACCTACTAGAGGGACGATCCGGTTCGGACGAGGAGGGAAGCTGAGCCCCAGATACATCGGGCCATTCGAGTTAGTTGGCAGGATCGAAGAGGTAGCTTACAGGGTTGCACTTCCACCCAACCTAGCAGGAGTTCACGATGTCTTTCACGTATCTCAGCTGAGGAGATATCTTCCAGACCCCAGTCATGTGCTAGATCACTCAGAGTTGGAGGTCGGACCGAGCCTTACAGTTTCTGAGCAGCCAGTGGAGATATTAGACAGGAGGAAGAAGAGGCTGAGGAACAAGGTTATACCCCTAGTACGAGTAGCTTGGAGCCGTCACTCCCCAGGTGAATCTACTTGGGAGAGGGAGTCGGACATCAGGGAGAGATACCCTTACCTGTTCGATCCAACCACTGCGAGGGAACCACCCGTTCCCGCTTGATACCTTAGAGGTTAGTTTCGATCATAGCCTTAGTCATTTATTGCATTGCATGCTATGTTAGAATATTGTAGGGTCTTCAATCCTTGTGAATTTCGAAGACGAAATTTTTCAAGGAGGGAAGACTTGTAAGCCCCTGTTTTTCAAATTTTATTTTAATTAGTGTTAATTAAATTTTAATGTCATTTATAGCCTTAAAATAATTATTAGGATTTTTAAGAATTTTTCTAGAATTTTTAAATAATTTTTAAATGAGTTTTAATACTAAAAATATCAATTTGCAATTTTCTAAAATATTTTAATATCATTCTGTAATTTTTAGGATTATTTTTATATCAGTATGCAATTTATTAAATTGTTAATATATCATTTTGCAATTATTGAATTGTTTTAAGTTGCGGAATGTAAATTACTATTTGCATTTAGTGACCTTAGGGACTGGTTTGCAAATTTCTAAAATCTAGGGTTTGTTTTGTAAAACCTAAAACCTAACCCATCCCTGCCCCGACTGACCGACGACCGACGATCGACGACCGACGCTGCCATCGCCTTTTTCGGCCAGCGCACAGCCCCCCGACCGCTCTAACTAGCCTATAAAACTCCCCTCTCTCTCCCCAGACCAAACCCTAACCCTAAATTCTCCCCACGACCCCCTTCTTCCCCGACGAGACCACGAACCCTAACCCTAACTCCGGCGTACCCTAGTGCCGTCTCACCGTCCATCATCGTCACTCGCCACCCCCACCGTTCGACTCGCCTTGTCAAGCCGACCCCAGCGCCACCCGACCGCCTTGACCACGACGCCTCCTCCGCCCAGTCGCCACCCCGACATCAACCAAACTCCGGACACGTACGTATCAGTACTGTCACTGTGTCTTGTTTGTGTCTCGATTTCACGTGGACGACTCGCCAGGACACGGACAATCTTTAGGTAAGCTTGGACACGGCCGAGTCAAATCGTACGTGTCGTGCTGAGTGTAGACACAAGACACCTTTGTCCCTAACTGTCAGGACACAGGACTGTGTTTATATTTTTTTTATTATTTAAATGCTTAAAACCTAAAATAAAACTAACCTAAACCCTCCCCCTAACACAACTGTCGGGCTGACCCCCTGGCCAGCCCGACCCAACTAAACCCCCTCTGCGTGCACAGTGGGCCGAGTTCGAGCCCCTCTGTTGTTTTCCTTTTTCTTTTCCTTTTCTTTTTTTTTTGTTTTATTTTATATATATAATTATATATATGTATACATATATTTGTATATAAATATATGTATTATTATATATACTATATTATGTATATATATATGCTGTTTTCTTATATATATATACTTCATTTTTAGTACTTTATATATATATATATATATATATATATATATATATATATATATATATATATATGTATATATATATATATATAAAATATATATATATATATATATATATATATATATATATATATATATATATATATATATATATATATATATATATATATATATATATATATGTATTGTGTACACATAGGTACATATATATATATGTATATATTTTCTTGTGTATATATATATTATTATTATATATATATATATACTATTATATGTATATGTATACATTATTTGTATATATATATATATATATATATATATATATATATATATATATATATATATATATATATATATATATATGTGTGTAATATTTTAACATATATACCATTTTACATATGTATTTCACTATACTTAGTATAAGTTATTTTCTATGTAAATATACTTATCATATTTTTATAATTTTACCTTATTAAAATATTAATATTTATTTTGCACTTTTTACCAATTTATATTTTAGTGTATTTAAATTACTGCAACCATTTGGTGTCCAAGCCTAGCATGGATTTTTGGGTCCAAATGTGTTTTCACACATTCAAGACCTGTACAAGTTATATTGGACTTGATTCATGGCCTTGGGTCCTGTATTTGAACTTTGGTTCAAATTATATACATGGACAAAATATGCAGATAATTAATTATTTAATTTCAATTGTGTGCAATGCTGTTTTTGGATTTCTAAAAAATACTTAAAGTACTTCTAAAATTCTGGAAAAATAGTATTTAGATACTATGTTAAGTTAGATAATTTAGTATAATTTTTATAGTATTTAAATTACAGTTTTGCCACTAGTTTGGCTTATGGAACCAAAACTCATTTTCTGTTTACTTAGTAAAACTGATTTTTATAAAATATTTGTACTGGTTAATAAATTTCCGAAAAATTATAATAAATTTTTATGATTAACTAGGATCATTTTGGTACTTTACTTTAAGTAAAAATAAGCTTTTTGTCTATCTCAAAAATTGTTAGAACACAATGGTCATTTGATTTATTAATTACGGCTTGTAGCTTTTTGTGTTATTTTGAGTTTTAGCCGTGTTGAACCCCACCCCTCACTAGTGTAAAGACCCTAGAAAGTTAGCTAAAGTAGTGTGTCACCCCACATTGGTCTCCTATGCTAGAGTCATCATTTTGGCTAGGTGCCCAGTCACAAGTCGTGTTTCACCAATTAGTGTCTTAGCGTTTTAGCTTAGTGTAAAAACTAAGTTATTGTATTTACTTCTACAGTGACGAGTTACTGGACATCCATAGCACTTTTATCGCAGCTTGTTTTGCTTTGCTTTGCTAGAGGCAAGTACTTTCTACGAACTTTACATATTGTCACATAAATGAACTGCAAACCCCACCATGTTAAATGCTGATCCTTGGGGTAGCAAGTTAGATCTCTACATGTTGTACTTCCAGTGTTATGGGGAAACTAGTAGTTGAGTACGTGATCATGCCCCCATTATCATACTGAGCAAAGTTTCATTCTATTTGATACTGCGCCGTAGGCCTTTATCCAGCATTTCTGTACGGAGGTACACCTATGCCTGTACACTTGTACGTATGTATATTTCATTTACATGTGCCCCAGCACTTTGTACATCTATTGACCGATCACGTACCTGCTACAGTTTTAAACATTACATACACATCTGTCTCTATGACATATGTGTCCTTGCCATGATAGATTGTGTGATGCCATATTTCCAGTTATTCCTCTTATGTTCATTTCCATGTTTCATATGATAGTTTGCTAGATTCAGTACTTGCTCCCGTCCTGACAGGATAACATTGTAGGTGTCCTTACTTAGGAGGAGTTACTCTGCGACACATATTATGGAGATACTGTCGAGGACCCGGTTTTGCCATACGAGGATGTTCCTGCGGGGAGACTCATCTAGTTTGCTTAGCTGTTTAGGATATTTAGTGTAGTCATGTATTAGGCTACATATTTTGTAACTGGACATGTATCCAGTTTTACATTTCAGATCACTTGTACTTTGGACTTATTCCTATATATGAGACGACTTTTGTGTTTGGAACATTTATGACTTTTATTCACTTATAGAACTGTTAGCACATTTAGTCTTATCCTGTTGTCTTTAGAACAGCTTACTACGTTTTATCTCAACGTAGGCTGGGAATGACTCGGCCTGGCCCAACAATTTGGGTAGCGGGTCGTGACACGGGGGCCGCGACGGAGGAGAAGAGGAAGGAGGCGGAGAAGCTGTCGCCTGTGCGCGGGGCTCAGCCCACCGGCAGGAGGAAGGACAGAGAGAAGGGAAGGCCGGAGGAACTCACCGGGGCTCGGCCAGGTCGGATCGGGGCTCCCAGCGGCGGAGGGAGGACGGCAGCGGCGGCGGCGCTCGCGACGGCAGCAGGCAGTGCGGCGGCCGAAGGGGAGATGAAAGGGCGGAGGGGCGCTGGTCGCCACCGGAGAGCTCTGCCAGGTCGAGGCGGCTCGCCGACGACTGAGGAGACAAGAGAGGGCGGTGATGCCGGTGGCCCACGGGGGAGTGGCGGAGGTGATGGTGGCTGAAGATGACGATGATGGTGGTGGCGGTCGTGGGGGTGACGGGCGACCGGGATGGAGGTGATGGTGGTGGCCGAGGTCGATAGTGAGGGCTGGAGACGGGGCGACCTCGGCGAGGTTGGCGGATGGAGGTGGCGGTCGCGGCCATGGGAAGGAGGCCGAGAGGGAGGAGGAGGAGAGCTGAGTGAAAGAGAGGGTAGTTGAGGGAGGAGAGAGAGGGCTGGGGGTGAGGAGAGATGGTCGGAAGAGAGAGTGAGAGGAGAAGCTTCTCCTGGAAGGAGAGTGATGAAGAGAGAGAATGAGAGAGGTGTTAGGTAGATATTTGTGAAAAGGGGTAGATTAGAATCAAGAAATTAATTAATAACAAATAATTAATGAGGGCAAAATTACCTCCAATAAAATAATAAAAATTTCAAATATACCCAAAAATTAAAATCCTCCAAAATACGAAATACAGTCATATACCTATTTTCAAAAATAGAGATCTGACAAACGTATAGGCTAGTATCCTACTACCCTAGGAAGCACGGGTCGAAATACCAAGCGTAGGTAGGCTAACTTGGTATTTGCCTAGGTTAAAAATTTACCTTGTAAATGGTAAATTTAAGATATTGGCCTACGGCCAAGATACGGATTTCGGAGTCCAAGATAGACTCGGATATGGGTTGTACGGGTTGGTAATGATTAGAAATAGTCGTCTAGACCTAGTCTCGACCTTGGTTGACCACAGTTGACTTTTTAGACCAAAAGTCAACTATGGGTCAACACTTTACCCAATTTAGTCCCAAATTCCATTAGACTTGAACGGTTGACAAAAAGTCAACTGTTAGTCACCATTGACCTAGGGTTGACCTAGAGTTGACCAGAGTTGACTAGTTGACCAAAAGTCAACTGTAAGTCAACTGTTGACTTAAATCGACCTAGATTAATTCCGTTTGACTTGCATTGACCCAGTTTGACCTAGTTAGGTCTAAAATGACTTAGATCGACCAAGTACAATCTAGTTTGATCTTGTTTGACCTAGATTGACTTAGTTTGACGTGTCTTGACCTAGTTTGACTCAGTATGACTTAATTTCAATTCTAAAACATTATATTGATACAGTATTCCATCTATAGGTCCTCGAGGCACTGTTCTTGGACTCAGTCGATCTATTCATCACATTTCAGGCGAGTACATTCTCTGATACTTTTCCAATTTATGATGATTGTTATAATTCATGTAATTAGTGTAGATATGCTTGTTCTTGACACATTGGTCACACGGATTGGTATTCATGGATCCCGACATGAGGTGCTATTCCTTGTTATCTTGGTATATCTTATGTAAGCCCCCTTGTAGTTCTTGTGCAGTATATGGACGCTGATTCTCGAGGAGACTTGCTCCCTTCTCGTAGAATCCCGCGTCGTGACGTGTCTTGTTTGGATCCACTTTACCAGTCGGGGACGGGGAGCACTAGTGTAGATGTGTGGTCATTATCTGCCTTGTTTATTCTTGTAGACCTTGAATAATACCAATCCTACACTCCACGTAGGATTGGTGGATCATTAGACCTTGTTCAGACCCAAGTTGGCCACATATCGAAGCTAGTACTCACACACTTAGATAGATGAATCTTGATTCTTGTACATGCCATGATCAGTTTACTTGCCTTGTTCTAGCTCTAGCTTTACAGCTTACCATGCCATGATACTCACATGTACATTCCATAATTTCTTGTATATACTCTCTATTTACAGTCTTATAGCTTTTGTCATATCTTGTGAACTATTGTTAGTTGATTGTACTCATTCCATCCTGACTGGATATGTTGACAAAATATTACAGATGCTGATGAGGAGGATTACAGTACCTACTACGGTCCGAATAACGTAGTGGGTTTAGACTTGGAGACCTTGGTCCAGCAGGGCTTAGCTCCGTCTGATGAGACTTTACCTATTGCTTAGTTAGAGTTATTTGTACTGGACCTTGTCTCCAGTTACTCTGGGGACTGTTATTATTTTGGCTTGTATTAGAGACTTTGGACTTGGACTTGTATATTATTTATGTTTGGACTTGACAGGTTATATTTTATTGTCATGTTGTCTTTATCTTTCAGTATTTATTTTATCATCTTAGAGTTGTGATTGAGCACTCGTATATTATCATTGCTTGTCCTCCGTTCGGAGTTGACCATATTCTCGACAGGTTTTGATATTATATATAAACTGTTGTTAGAGTAGAAAACCTACAGCATTCCACGCCGTTTTTACGGTGAGGACTGGGCGTTGTTACGTACACGTGTCCTTATAGCGGGTGCGGGTCGTGACACCGGGACACCTATGAAAGTTTTACTTAATGCTAGTTTATTAATATTAATTTTTAGTTACGTAGAGAATTCATATAGATGTTATTTGTAGGCTGAGCTTTTGAAGTTTTAATGCTAGTTCATTAATATTAATTTTTAGCGACCACGTGAGAATTCATATAGATGGTATTTCTAGGCTGAGTTTTTGAGGCTTAGGGAGGCCGGGCTGACACGGTCAGAGGAAGCTGGTGCTAGCACTTCCCAGCAGCCCCCGACTGCCGCAGCTCAGTCAGATGATGAGCTGTAGATGAGGGCCATTAGTGACATGCATAGGGGTACGTACTATGGGACGGGCTCCTATGGTGCCTTTATTACGTCACAGGCCTCTACGACCGCCACCACTGCGTGACGAGATGCTGCAGAGGAAGGTGGCGCCGCATACAGATGATTCTGCGCTCATCTTATACTTTGAGAGGCTTGAGGAGGCTACTGAGGCGCTACGACAGATGACCCACGCTACGCAGGAGGCTAAGCAGCGGTTGGTCGAGCAGATGCAGTAGTTCCAGGAGATGGCTACAGAGCGACCGTCTGCAGGTACGTCGAGAGCATCGTCCACATCCGACAGTACACGGGAGGACATACTCGTCCACCTGTTGTCACCGGAGGAGTATCAGACGATCCTGGCGTTGCAACGACAGTCATCTGGTGGCGCTCCTCCTCCAGCTCCGGGTCCAGCTCCAGCTCTTGGCGATCAGTAGTTTTGTTTTTGCATTTTTGGACTGTACTATATTTTTTACTTTGTACGTATTTGGGGATGTTCACTTTGTTCGTTGAGGATGTTGATTTTTACGTATTTGAGGATATTGACTTTGTCCGTTGAGGATATTATTGTCTTTGTTCGTTGATGATATTATTTTTTCTGTCATGCCCCAGTATCGAAATACAGAGACGGACTAGGCCAGCTACTCCATATGAGGTATACAAACGTCATACGGCAATCGTGGCTGTCAAGAGACAAGGGGGTGTATGCTACAATCAAGTCTCCTATGGTCTCACAGAGCATCTAGGTCTCAATCAATCAAACAAGAAGCAGAAAATAATGATCATATAAGATAAAGCAGTAAGGCATCTCCGACGCATCGTCAAAATGATCATGGGGATCTAGCTTTATAAGTTAGCTAGTCCAGAGAGTCATAGGTACATAATTGTATTCTGCTGCAGTCTGATTTAATTACAAATTATACAAAGATAAAATATCCAGATTAGCCGGCTAAACAGGTACCGGTGGCTAAATGCCAGTACATAAGTAAAGATACTAGAGTGGTGGAGAAGAAAGCCACTCGAGTCCCCCACCTGCCATGCTCCTAGTATGCACCATTGTTATCAGGGAAGAAGTTTGGATCCTCAGGCGCTACTACGAGATCTGGCCAAACAAAACCAGCGGGGTCAGTCCCGAATAGCAAGTACCACAAGGAAGCACAAAAGAGTGAGATAAAACCCAAGCACAAAATAATAATACTAGTAATAATAAAAGCTTCCAGTCGTAACCACGGTCCACAGCCTGTCCTAGCACGATAGCCCAACCCAACAACCAAACAAGGACATGGGTTGGAATACGCACCATGACAGCCCATGTCCCTCGACTACTAACAGAAGTTACAAGGCACAGTCAAGTCATTTTTCAAGCGGCCATTCATTCATATGGCTTTCTATATTTGGCGGAGTTATCCCCGTGATACTGATTAAAAGGAATCCTCAGATTGTGTCAACCCAGCAGGGCTAGCCAAACCATTTAAACATATAGCACATTGATTATGCACCGGTCCCCCGGAGGGCTACCGTGCTAACATATATAACACATAGCTCGTAGAAGTCGGATATAGACATCCGCTATAGTCGAGTGAAACCATATCCGTGGCGGCCAACCCGACACGTCAGGACTGGACCTGGGGTGGCTAGTATGGCACGATCTCGGGATTCTTCCCACCCAATGCATCTACCAAGTTAGTTGCCGAATTAATCCCTAGGTTATCTTCAGAGTTCGCATGTCGTGGTCACATGCTCACTCTCCTAGATGTCGTACATTGTACGAGTACCCCAAGAAGAGATCTGTACTGGTTTATGGAGTCATACGTCTGTACCCCCTTCTTGGTGTAATGCAACACACAACACATACCACATCATTGCTACTGACCAATCGCTATATAATTGTTGGACTCTTGGAGGTACTGACAGGTATCACATAGGAACACTTAGCACTTAGGATAGCACATCAGTGCTCACATAGATTGTACCTTAGTTCACACATAGGGTTATCCAGCATACGCATAGGAGTCAGTTCAGGAATGAGGACTAAGACACAAGAGGAAATAGAACAAGAAGGTACTATGCACTTAGGGTATGAAGTGCTCGCAAGTCATGAAGTGGCCCTAACGGCGCACGGGCAATGTGTAAGGTAAAAGGTGCACAAGGAGCAAGGATCACAAGGTGTCAAAGTCACATATAAATTTTGGTTAAAGTGAGACATGAAGATTCTTGAAGCCAAGACAAAGATCTACAACTTTCATGTTGGGAGTTGGAGGAAATTCTGGCCACAATTCAGCCAAATAGGACATAAAACAGCCAAAATAGGCTCTATGCGGCATTCTGCGGTACTATTCAGCCTTCTGCGGCACTATGCGACCTTCTGCGGCACTATGCGGCCTTCTGCAGCACTATTCATTCCATGCGGTACTATACATCCATGCGGCACCATTCATTCCTGCGGCTGTGGCACTATTCATCCATGCGGCTGCGGTAGTATTCATCCATGCGGCTGCGGTACTATTCATTCCTACGGTTGCGGTACTTTTCATCCATACGGTTGCGGTACTATTTATCCATGCGGCTGCGACACTATTCATCCACGCGACTACGGCACTATTCATTCTTGCGGCTGCGGCACTATTCATCCATGCGGCTGCGGTACTATTCATCCATACGGCTGCGGTACTATTCATTCCTGCGGCTGTGGTACGATTCATCCATACGGCTGCGGTACTATTCATTCCTGTGGCTGCGACACTATTCATTCCTGCGACTGCGGTACTATTCATCCATACGGCTGCGGTACTATTCAACTATGCGGCTGCGGCACTATTCATCCATGCGGCTGCGGTACTATTCATTCCTGCGGCTGCGGCACTATTCATCCATGCGGCTGCGGCACTATTTATTCCTGCGGGTGCGGTACTATTCATTCCTGCGGCTGCGGTACTATTCATCCATGCGACTGCGGCACTATTTATTCCTGCGGGTGCGGTACTATTCATTCCTGCGGCTGCGGTACTATTCATGTGGCACTATTCATCGTCTCTGCCAAAACCAGGGCAGATGACATAGAAAATATTCAAATTTTGTTTTGGCCATAACTTCCTCAAAATAAGTCGAAATCAAACTTTTCAAAGGTCAAAATTGTGTAGAATCAAATTTCCTACAACCTAGGACCATTAGTTTTTGAAAATAACCAAGTTTTATAGATCAAAACTATGTAAATACATAAAACCCTAGTTTTAGAAACTTAGATCTACAGAAAACTAGCCATTAAAATCAAAAACTCCAAGAACTAAACTTGTAGAGAATGAAGAGAAGAACAATATAGACAAATAATATCAAAGGAAAATTAAGAATGAAAAATGCACAAATCTCCACTTTTGAGCAATTGTACTTGCCTAAGGATGGTGGTTGAGAAAAATAAACGGAGGAGTGAATGAGGAGAGAGAGTGAGAAAGAGAATATAAATAGGGGTTGGGTTGGCTTAAGAAAACCCTAATCTCTAAACATGATCCAATCCTTCCACTAATGACATGCTTAAAAGCTACATGCAACCATTAAATAATAATAAATAGAATTATGCACATGCTAAATACGGGATACCATGTACAGAATTTATGAAAAAATACGTATATCGAGATCGGGGAGTGACATTTTCTTTATATTTTTTGTGTATTCTGGAATGTATTGTGCGTGCCGGTGTTGAGTGTTCCACCGAGGGGGTCAACGAACCCAGGGATTCGATTCTGTATTTTATATTTTGGATTCTATATTTTGGCTCAAGCTCCAGCTCCATTTGCATTATGGATTCTTTTTTTGTTTTTTAAACTTAGCAACGTTTTTAGTGACGTTAATAAGAGTCGCTAAATTTTGTGACGTTAATGAATGTCGCTAAAAGCGTCGCTAAATTGCTGATGTGGAAACACGTGGCACCGAATCTGATGTCAGCACGTCGTCGCCAAAACGTCATAAAAGTGTCGCTAAACGGAGACCACACAATAACGTCGCAAATTACGTCGCTAATTAGCGACCACGTGAGAACGTCGCAAATAACGTCGCTAATTAGCGACGTTATCAACGTCGCTAACAAACGTCGCCATAGCGACGTTTTATGACATTTTTTCGATTAGCGACATTGTACGAGAAGTACAAATTTGATTCTGGAAAAGTATTGCTATGGAAGTCTGATTCGAAAACGATCACTTTGTTCCTTGGACCATATGATGATGATGAAGATCACTGCTTGAAGTAGAACAATTTGGAAGAACTAATGCACCAGAAAGGTATCGACGCACTTGGGCACTGATGGCGAGGCCGAATGCTTTCCTGCTTTGCTTCACTTTGTTCTGGAAGAAAAGTTGAAGAAGGATGCTCTAGAGAATCAAAATCTCGAAGCTCTGATCTCTGTATTCTTTCCTGTCTCTCCCTCTGTGTGTGTCTGTTGTATGAGAAAAAAAATGAGTCTATTTATAGACTGGGGCTTTCGTGCGTAAAAGAGTATCAACATCTGTCTTTACGCTAACAACTGCCCTCCACGATCAGAATCATCCTCTGTATGTGCTGACACGTGTCCCATCATTTCAGTAAGAATAGGATACATGTACACACGTTCTTCGAAATAGGTGGCATGAAGACCACGTAGGCACACCACATTCCAGACTGGCCAGAACGAATCGAGCGTAAAGAGATGAGCGTAAACTAGCTCTGTCATGGGTTTCCAGCGTAAAGCGGTTATCGAATAACCTTGAGCGTAAAATGGCTCAAATAGACTTTACGCACACATTGTTTTTTAAGAGCATAAAGACTCATGTAAAACCCCGTGCGTAAAAGAAACCATTCAGTGAGCGTAAAGTAGCTCGATCTCTATAAACGACAACAATGGTCTTTGTATAAGACAAATTCCATTGAATTCTGTGGTAAATGCCATCATTGATATCTTCATGTCAAAGTCAGCTTTAAATGCGAGATTTGATGGCTTTTGTCCAGCGTGAAAGAGGCTGCTTCAGTCCTTGGCGTAAAATCACCGGTGTAGACCCAAGCATAAAAAGATCAATCTGCTTAGGCGTAATACAATTAGCCTTGTCTTAGGAGTAAAGAAATTCCCTGCTCTGTTAGGTGTAAAGCGGGCCACTTATGACTGAGATGACTCCCTCATTGAAACACTTTTTACACTCCTATAAGACCCTCTTCAAAGTTTTCAAATGTCCCAAAATTTGAAACACTTTGAACAGAAGCGTAAAAGTTGAGATTTGCTGAGCGCAAAATTCGGGATACGCAACAGTCGACCGCGTAAGAGCGGGGATATCCAACAGTTAGCGTAAACATAGGGATAGCCAACAGTCGGATTTGAATCTCTCTATAAATAGACCTTTTTGGAGAGAGAAAACACTTTTACTCATCCTCTCGAACCTCTTTACCTTTTCTTTCTTCGAAACTCTGATCTGATGGCTCCTAAGAAATCATCCGCCGCCGGCAGCAAGGGGAAGAAACCAGCCATTGATTCCTCGTCGACTAACTATGTGAGGACTTCTATTCAGTCGTCATCACCACAACGAAATCCTAACCCGACCGTGGCTCCACCCATGATAGGTAAAAACCCTAATCTTCAGAAAATAAATCCGTCGGGGAAAGAAGAAGATAAACCAATTTTTCAGCTCTTTACGCCCACGTTGTACGTGTTAGCGTAAAGTTGAAATAATATTGTACGCCCACGTTGTACGTGTTAGCGTAAAGTTAAAAATAATATTGTACGCCCACGTTGTACGTGTTAGCGTAAAGTTTAGCAAGAGTACGCCCACGTTACATGTGTCTGCGTAAATCTGTTCTTGTGCTCACAACCAATATGCTAGCGTAAAACTTAACTACGCTCATGTTCGTACATGCCAGCGTAAAAATTTACGCTCATATCACTGTATGGTAACGTGATGTTAATCAATCTTTTCTGAGAGGTTTTGTCGAGCAAAAAACTTCGAACTAACTTGATCTTCTTTAGTTATTTGACCAGTGGATCTGCAAGTTCACCCCCTCGCTGAAGTTTTCGGATCATCAGTTGGTATGGTAGGTTCGAACTATTTGGAAGATTTATCTCATGTTCAATTTCCCCAGTCGAACCCTGAGTATCCGGCAGAGAGGGCACAGTTGATAGCAGCTCAAGGGGATAGATTGTTGCTATCCATGATAAATGGGGAGTTGTTGAATTCACTAGACGGACAACACTTCACAAAACCAGCTTTTCTGTTTGGAGATGCCATTGATTGTAAATCCCAGACACACCCCAAGAAAGAGTCTTAGGTTTTTAAATTTGGGAATAGAGCTATGTATCTTCCAGATATGGACAGAGATTATCCTTTATCGGCATTCGTCCATGCCACTCATCCCCGACAGATGTTGTGGAATTTGACTCCCAATAGTCATGGGCGCCCGGGTAGAATTGTCTTCAAGAGAGAGCGTGCCAATGATATGGGATACTTTGCTAGTGTTCCCAATGGAGGCGTTACTTCTATCTTAGGCCTTATGCCAGGCTCTAATCTAAGCGAAGATTCGGGCCTAATACAGCCAGTTCAAACCCCGATGTTTGTCAATAAATTTATGAAAGAAGCTGTGTTGTATCCTCAAACCAACCCCAGACTGCCAGGATGGTTGACTCCATTCAACCAGAGTTGGATTCAGATAAGCCTTTGGATGATGAAGAACTTTGAGGAAGAATTGAAAGATATTGGCTTATACGAAGTAGTAGCTTCCACCTGCTATGGTATTCCTGCGAATGGAAATTTATTTCTGGCCTTGATGGAGCTATATTTAAGTTCAACTGGAACTTTTGCTACTCCGAAAGGTGAAATGGGTCTTGCTCTTCATGAGATACAGTTTATATCGAAGCTGCCAATGGGGGAGGCCCCATATGAAGAATATGTTCCCTCCAACAGGGAGCTTGCCGAGATCAGAGAAGTTAACCCTCAGTTAGTCGAGACATACGAAGAACTGATGTGCCACTACCTGACTTGTACCACGATGCATGAAAGTACGTCCCATTTGGCGTATATCAACAAATGGACGACTTATCTTTTCTTCCACAAGGATAAGATCTCCAAGGAAGATAAAGAAAGGTTTCAAGAGAATAAGGCTCCAGTAATCAACATAGATTTGACGATCCCTTCTAACAAGGTTCGGGATATGAAGGTTACTTATAAATTACCGAATAAATATCTGTCTACGAAGACTGGAGAATTTCCTGCAGGAACTGAAGCCTTGAGCTTCCTCAGATATGGTAGTCAGAGAATCTCTCGGAGAGCTTTGCTGGCAGGCTTTCTTTCTTTATGGTTGAGAAGATGGGTTGTACCAGGTATTGGTACTGTTGACAGAATTCATCGGAGTGTGCTATGGCCAGCAATACGTCTGGTATTTAAAGTCAGGATCAACTTGCTGTCGGCCATGGTGTGTCGGATAAATGTAGGTTTAAGAACTTTCGGTGAGGAGTTAATTAACAATGCTCCTCATCGAAAAGTTTTCCCCAGGGTAGAGATGCCCTACACTTATCTGATGGGCTGGTTGTTGCATCACAACTGCAGATTATTACCGCCAGGCCCAGGCGACGATGCGGAGGTCTTTCTCCAAAAATTCAACAAAGCTACATGGATTGCTACAACTGTAGCAGATACCTGAGCGGTTTTGAATTATTCATACGGTTGGAACTTCTTTTGTACCCGGCCGCATGTTCCGGCAGACTGCTTTGGTGTCCAGTTCGAAGATGAAGTTGACGGAAGAGTTGTATTGCCACAATTGTGCGTTCGAACCATACTTACCCAGTAGGTTTGCTCGCCAATTTGGATACGATCAACTTCATGTTGGTAATCCTCTAACTAATTTCCGTTACTATGGGAAATTACTTGACGGAGCTAGAGGATGGAGGTATTTTGGTAGTGCTCGGACTGGTGCTAAATTTCGAATTTCGACTGCCACCAGTACTACAGAACTGCGTATACTCCATACGTATGCCCACTTCTATGCTTCAATTCGTTCCTTTGCCCATGGTTACAATATAAAGGGTAGTCTGAGGTGGCCGAAAGAAGGAGATATTGAGGAGCAGGTCAGGGTACCGGCAGACATCCCTGACGACACTGGCATCCCAGATCCGTTTCTAGCAGTTATTCCAACAGAAGTTGGAGAACCAGCTGCAGAACCTATCATTATTGGTAAAGGCCGCAAAAGAAAACAAGGTGCAGCTGCCACGTCTCCAGAAAAAACTCCAGAAAAGAGGAAGAGGTCTACCACAAAAGGGCCTTCCAAGACAAGCGTTCACACTCCAGAAGAGGATATTGAAGAAGATCCTCTCGTCGGTCCTTCTTCAGTTCATCCTGGAGAGGGGTCTTCAGCTCCTCCACAGACAGTTGTATCAGGATCTGTAACACTTTTGTCTCCTGGACGTCTTAGCACCTCGCTTCATTTATCTTTGCCGTCCAAGGCACAAGTTACGGAAGGTATTACCACTATATCCGCTGCTGATCAAGATCGCATTCCATCGGACGAACCGGCTCTTGACTTTGAGGATGATGACTGGGATGGTGATTATGACACATATCTTGAAAAAAATGCACATATTCCAAGTATTATACAAAACCTATACGGAATTATGTATCAAGGTTTCGCATACTAATAATTTTTTTTGTTCATTTTGCAGATGTCATAATTGCACCAAAGTCTGTAATTCCTCTTCCTCAAGAAGAAAAAATTCATGAAGAAAATGAGGAATCTGAAGGGGAAGCTTCTTCTTCAGGAAACTCAGATGCTGGAGGCGGGGGAGTGCAAAAGCCTGAGATGGAGCCTCTAAAAGAACATCCTCCGTCGCTTGAGGCCCAGCAAGCAAAGTCTGAATTGTCTTCTCTTGTTGAGGATCAGCACCAAGAGGAGACAAGAGTCGACCCTACTGTAGGAGATGATGAAACTACTGGAGGTGATCCAGAATTGAACCAAGAATTAGCTGTAAAAAGTTTCACTATGGCTGAAATACTGGGCAATCCTATGGAGCCATCAACTGAAGGAGATGCTGGAGGCATACTTGAACTTTCAACAGAAGCTGGGGAGATGATAACATCCTCTAATGTTGTCACCGATCCAGTACCAATTTCTGATAAGACAACGTCAGAATCTGAACTAGCTCCTGTAGTTGTCATCACACCCATTGATATTACCGCCGCCAGAACTCCAGAAACGGCTGGGGTGACAAATATTGAAGAAGTCGACACTGAGGCCCTTGGGAACCCGACAACAATAGCAACATTATCGGTTCCATCCTCATCTATTGTTACACCGATTGGAGATATAATCCCTGAAGCTTCCAGGGATCCATTGGCTATAACGGTGGTAGCAGCAACGACTTCGTCTCACCCTGCTGTTGTACCGCCGATGTCTGTTTCTGATTTCCAAGAAAAAGACCTATTGGATATTGTTGCCAAGCCAAGTTCCAGCACAGAAATGGATCTCCTAGTTGAGATTTATACCGACACAGTTTACAAAAGTTTGGCAACCTTGATAAAAATGGTCCTAAACGAGGGCCTTAATTATGAGACTTTGAAGACGGCAATGTCTTCGACCATCAATAACGTTGCTCTGTTCGGGGATGCAGAGAGAGCTGCCAAATTAGAGAAAATTGTGGAGGACCTTGAACAACCAATCAGAGAATATCTCAGGCTGTCAAGTAGAACCGTAGAAAGTCTTATTGAGGAGGAATATGAAGCCTTAACAGCCGATTTCCTTGCTCGGGAAGCTACATACAATCGATCTCTTCGTGAACATAGTCTGAAAGTCGCCAAGGAGAAAGCATTCTTGGCTGGGATAAAGCCCTCACTTCATAGTCACAGGGTAGCTTATGATGCTCTGAACATAGATATTCAGACAAAAATTATGAAATCCACGAGTTCGAGGCACAGTTGGCTCGCCTTAAGGCTGAAACAGACAGGATGATCGAAGCTCGAAATCTGCACCTTACCCAGAGTTCGGTTTTAGAAGAGAAAGCTTATGGGGCTGAATCGACTATCAGGACCCTTGATGAAGCTAAAGAGGGTTTAATGACAACCTTCGCTAAGCTTTCTTGCATTTGCACCCCTGAGGCTCGACGTGCCGAGGCTACAAAGAAAGTTATGAGTTCTCTTGGTAAACGACTAGAAGAACTACGGCAGTTACTTCTAGATATTTCTACTCCACTTTAAAAGAATTTCTTGTAATCCATTTTGCAATGTTTCCAAGATGAATGGAATATATGTTTTGTGATCCTATCGTTTATAAAAACAATAGGCATGAGATAGGAGATACTTATCAGAGGTTATAGGAACATGACAAGTCTTTTAAATGCATTATATCTATTCAGAGGTAATATGGACATGATAGATAAGTGAATTTTAATATTCATCCAATGATCATGAGAACATGATGAAATAATAAATTCAATTAATCATCTGATGAGACAGAAGATTAATCTCATCTCGAGAATATACAACACCATCAGAGGTAATATGGACGTGATAGTATGTAAGGACCCAAAGAAGAGTAGATTAATATCTATGCAGAGGTCAAATGAACATGATAGATAAAAAAAGTACTCGTCAGAGGTAATATGAACATGAGAGTATATGGGAAGTAGATAAATATCTACACAGAGGTCAAAATGATAGTTAGGAAGATTTGATATTCATTCAGAGGACTTAAGGTCGTGATAAATAACGAATCCAACTTTATGTGCCAACCAGCAAGATATAAGAAAAGAGATGAGTAGTCAGCTTGACCAAACTTTGGTAGCTGGGGAGTAATAAGACAGATGTCATTGAATTTCTTCCAAATCTGATGAGCTAGAAGAGAATTCTTCTTGTATATCGTCATCAAAAATGTGAGACGGATCATATCCCAGCCCATGACGAGTCTTCTGGTAAAACGGATCGCCGCATAATGGTAGTCGTCTACCCTTCTCTTGATTAAGACCTTGCATAATCTTTAAATCATATCCCATATTTTGGATGATCTTGATAGATTGTTGACTATATTTGTCAATTCGGATTTTTCCTTTATCTTTATTCTTCAGATCATCTGTCCGGGTAACAGAAATATTTCTGGCCAGACCAAATACTATTTGGCGCCTGTTTTTCTTATCAGATGGAACCACGAAACAAGATTCTTCGTATCGTTTGAAGGTTACGCAAGCTTGTGATGAAGCGGCTACAGAAAGCAGATAGGGAGAAGATGTCAGAAACATTTGAGCATAAGGTCCAACATCGACATGGTGGGGGGGAAGAATTCTCTTTATGATCAATGTATAAAATTTCTTCCGGCTCTATGTTGTCTTTATATTGATGACTTTGATTATCAGAAGATAAAATCATTCTCTCAATAAACTTGACAGCCATATACTCGAAAAGGAAATCTTCATTGATATCAAAGAGATGAGCAATATTTACATCATTTGTAGTCTGATTACTATTCTTCGGATTAGTCAACGGTGGACCATCATCCATCTTCTGCTTAGAATTGCCAATATTGACGATCAATGGTGATTCTAGATCATTCGTACCAGAAGTATGCCCTTTGACTTTGATCATAAAAGGTTGAACTTGACTCTTAGCGGGAATTCTTATTGATTCCTCCGGTAAAGTTTGAGTTCTTCCTTTAACCTTGATTATCAAAGGTTGATCATTGACAAGTTGAGATTGGATTCGTCCCTTGACCATGATCTTCAAGGGTTGTTTCTCTGGTGGACCTTCATTAATAGACTGCTCCTCAGGTGATGATTCTTCAGCTATGTCTGATATCTCTTTCATATGCTCTTGTTTATAAAGCCTTGAATCAGAGAAGTAGGCTTCGACACCCTTGAAAGGATTAATATCAGCAAATTCAGTTTTCACAACTCCTTGGGAATCCACATACTTGAAGCATTGGTGGAGAGTTGAAGGCACAATATTGTGCTCATGAATCCACGGTCTTCCAAGAAGAATATTGTAGGATACATCCGAGTTGATAACATAGAAAGTTACCATGGATCGAAGATCACCAATCTGCATCTGTAACCGAATCTTCCCCAGTGGCTTACTCTTGCCAGAGTTAAAACCAACAATAGTAGTACTAGTGTAAGTCAGTTCACTAGTAGGAATCCTCAAGGGTCTTAGCATACTCTGGAGAATTATACTAATTGAGGACCCAGGATCAATATAAATCCTGTCAATTTCAGTGGATCCGATATATCCAGTGTAGCACAGAGGTCTATCATGCTTGTTGTGTTTCAATAGCATATCCTCTTGTGTGAAGATGATGTCGGGAATTGCTTCCATCACGCTATGACATTGTGGACATGATACTGGCATATTATCGGGAGTCTTGAGTTGAGCTAAGCATGAATCTGCTTGAAGTAAAGCTTCACTCAAGGTCTCTCTGCTTTCTCTGGAGAGGCGAAGCAGTTCAAATATAGACAATCTAGCCGGAGTATCGGCTAACTGAGCTAGAATATCGAATTTGTAAGGTTTCATTGTCACCCCCTGACTGGAAGCAGACTTCAATGGGATATCAAAGCGCACTGCTTTCTGTTTCCCCTTTTCAACCACAGACGGTTTAGCAGGAACAGGAGAAGATTGAATCGGTAGTATTTCCACTACATCTTCTGCTTCTTTGGAGGATCCCTCATAGTCTTTGTGGTACTCTTTTCCAGATCTTGTACCAGCAAAAGTTTCTTCTTCAGACTCAGGAGAAGAAAGTACCATATTACAGGATTTAGTCTTTCTTCCTTTAGCCTTCTTCTTGTGAGGAATTTCAGACTATACAAATGGGTAGGCAATGGACTTTGAACAGGCATTTCAGCGCCGGACGAGGAATGAATCTCTGCAACTACATGAGAATGAAGTATAGACGTCTCCGTAGTTAAGGAAGAAGAAGGATTCGGGATACGAGGAGAAATCCCTATTGGAGCCTTTTCATAAGCAGCAAAGACTCGTTGTGCCCGGTATAAAAGAACACTATTCATGGCTAGCCACTGCTGATGAGTAAGCTTGAGCTTGGTAGGAGGAGCTAGACTTGGAGGACAGATGTTTAGTCCTTTCAGTCTATCTTCCAGAGGGAGGCCGTTCCATAGATGATCCAGATCATCAGGATCTGGAATAATATGAAAAATCTTGTTGCAAGTTTTGACTTTTTTGCCTTTCTTAGATTTTGAAGTTTTACCTTCATTTTCCAGTTCAGGCACTAAGTCAGGATGTACCCACATGATTTCACCATTCTTCAATGTAAGAGGCAGCAATTCTGTATTTTCTTCCCTGGCAGGCGGGATATTCACAATCTTTATCATCGCCTTCGGAATTGGTATAATTTCATCTGGGACTTGCTGTGGAGGAAAATCCCCAAACTGAAGAGAAACCATATTGGTTGTCACCGTATGGTCATCATTGGTTAAAGCGATGGCGCCACCATTTATCAGCTCTTGGATCTTTTTTTTCAAGACATAGCAAGCACTGGTAGGATGATTAATATATCTATGATAGATACAATACTTGGGATTGTCAGTCAGATTCACCTCATTAGGCCTCTTTGGCTCTGGAATCTGAAGTTTACCACTTTTCACCAGACATTGGAATATTCCTGGGATATCGCTTTCGTCAAAGGAGTATTCTTCCTTTGGCCTGGAAGATTCTTGATTACTTGATGTCGTCTTGTTCTTGGAAAGATTGACCATAAGAGTATCTTTTCCTTTCACATTATGATTGCCGGGATTACTGCCAGGATTATTTTTCTTCCCTTTATCTTCTGAAGCGAAAATCATCCCATGTTCGCGAGCCAACCTACCATTGGTCTCGGCAGAAACTGCTGCTATGATGAACGAAGCCCAATCTGTGAATTGGGAACCTGTGAAGACAGCGATGGATGGTTGCAGATTCATCTTGCACGTGTCAATCAACGCTGAATCTGGCATACCAGGAGGCATCTTTAGAGTAGCTTGTCGAAAACGTTCAATGAATGTCCGAGTATCTTCTTTCTCCTTTTGTTTGATTTCTATCAAGGAGGACATGTTCATGTCTATACCTCCTTCATAGAAGCGGGAGAGGAATATTGCTTTGAATTCGTCAAAAGACGAAATAGAGTTATCGGGTAAGCTACGATACCAGTCGTAAGCTGAACCCGTCAGACATCCGATGAATACTCGAGTGAGAAGAGCATCATTTTTCTGCAAATGTACAGTTATAATATCAAAGTAGTTGATATATTGACTGGGAGATGCTTTTCCATCGAACAAAACCATGGATTGTGGTTTGAACTTCGGTGGAAAGGGTACATCATTCCAATGAGGAGGATAAGGTTGCTTAATCCCTAGCCTCTGGAGTTGATCTTTGTGCCTTAAAACTTCAAACTGTACTTTAAGTTCACGTACTGCTTGAATGGCTTCACTGGTTTGAGGAAGCACATTTGATTGAGTAGTCGTTGGATGCACCATGACCCCCACTAGAGGTGGTACATCTTCTAGAATGATGGGATCCAGAGATGCAGAATTTTGATTAGCAGCAGGCTCTTGAATGTTCAAAGGTATTTCAGCCCCTTGACTATCTTGAGTTTGTGCTGCTACTGGTGTCGGTGTCACTACTGTCGGTTGAGCAGTTTGCTGATTCAAAATTATTTGATGCATGCTTTGCACCATATTAAGCATATCCTTCAGTGATTGTTCAACAGCAGTGAGACATTGTTCTGTATTAGCAGATGACATCTCTAGTTCATCTCCCACAGCGTAGGATTCAACCTCTCTTGAAGATACAGAAGGGTTTGTACAGAAGTACGAATCCACGCTATCGGTATCAGACTCAAAAGATTGAGTACCTCCAGCCTCTGAATCAGAAGTCTGCAATTGTCTTCGTCTTCTTGATCGAGTATTCTGATATACTCCTTCAAAGGAATCAAGAAGCCTGTTGAACTGTTGTTGACTTGGATTTTGGGACGTGTTCCGTCTGAGATGTCGTCCTCTGTTAGTATGAGATGCCATGTTGACTGACACATATGGCAACTCATATTCTTGGTCTTCAGCTTGATGTGGAGGTACATTGAAACTCAATCGATCAAAAACTGATCGTCTTGAAGCCGAACAACAACAGTTGATCACAACCTGGTGGTATTCACAAAGATGTTTTTCTTGGGGGAATGTTACCGGAGATTGTCTATTCTTACGCTTTTGCATTAGCAATTCGCGTAAATCAGAAGGAGTGGATGAAGTATTCTTCTTTACTACATTGGGGGTAAAAAAACGTTTAGTCCCTTGTGTATAAATAAGATTACTGGCTGCATTCGCAGAACCAATTTGTACATTTCTACGCGTCTGGAGTTGTGTGCGTAAATCTTGAGATTTAGTACGCAGGACTCCATTTTCTTGGCGTGCGATTTGTAAATTTGGTACCTTGCGTAAAGCAGTATAAGAAGGTTGTTGGTGTAGAACAGAAGTTGTACCAACAATATTTTTATGCTGCACATGTTTAGATACATTCACATTCGACATGTGAGCATCATTGTGAATTTCATCTACACTGTCATAGACAGGAGATTGATCTTTACGCATGGAACGTAAAATCTTGTTATCTACCACGTTACCAATGGGAGATTTTGTTTTACGCGAGGAGCGTAATTTATTTGGGCCTACTACGTCACCGACGGGAGACTGATTCTTACACCCAGAAGCACAAGCTTTAGAGTCTGCCCCATTACGAATGGGAGTCTCATTCTTATTAACTGAGCGTAAAATTTGGTTCTTACCCACTGAGCGTAAAACTTGATTTTTATGCGGTGGGTGTGAAACCTGGTTATCTTCACCGTTACAAACGGAAGACAAATCGTCACACTTCGAGTGCAACTTTGAAGTAGGGACTGCCTCGTTATGAACGGGAGCCCCTACGACAGGAGTGCGAAGAACCTCCTTGTCAACAGAAGCAGCAGAGAGATCAGAAATCACTTTGGATTTGGGAATCCAAACTTTTCGTGCTTTGCGAGACTTTTGAACATTGGAATGGCGAGAACCACCCCCAGTTCGGAGCATCTCTTCATAGGCAGTCTGGTCGAAGTGTACCACCAGAGTCTTCTTGGTCGAACCGACCGAAACATCATCATATTGAGCAATCGCCTCCTCGTCAGAGGAGAAGGTCATCCCCAGCAGAGTCGCCATTTTTGTTTCGATTAACAAAATGCCTTGGAGGAATTGGCTTTTGAAAACAAAAACAAGAAGAAAAGTACGAGAAGTACAAATTTGATTCTGGGAAAGTATTGCTATGGAAGTCTGATTCGTAAACGATCACTTTGTTCCTTTGACCATATGATGATGATGAAGATCACTGCTTGAAGTAGAACAATTTGGAAGAACTAATGCACCAGAAAGGTATCGACGCACTTGGGCACGGATGGCGAGGCCGAATGCTTTCCTGCTTTGCTTCACTTTGTTCTGGAAGAAAAGTTGAAGAAGGATGCTCTAGAGAATCAAAATCTCGAAGCTCTGATCTCTGTATTCTCTCCTGTCTCTCCCTCTGTGTGTGTCTGTTGTATGAGAAAAAAAATGAGTCTATTTATAGACTGGGGCTTTCGTGCGTAAAAGAGTATCAACATCTGTCTTTACGCTAACAACTGCCCTCCACGATCAGAATTATCCTCTGTATGTGCTGACACGTGTCCCATCATTTCAGTAAGAATAGGATACATGTACACACGTTCTTCGAAATAGGTGGCATGAAGACCACGTAGGCACACCACGTTCCAGACTGGCCAGAACGAATCGGGCGTAAAGAGATGAGCGTAAACTAGCTCTGTCATGGGTTTCCAGCGTAAAGCGGTTATCGAATAACCTTGAGCGTAAAATGGCTCAAATAGACTTCACGCACACATTGTTTTTTATGAGCGTAAAGACTCATGTAAAACCCCGTGCGTAAAAGAAACCATTCAGTGAGCGTAAAGTAGCTCGATCTCTATAAACGACAACAATGGTCTTTGTATGAGACAAATTCTATTGAATTCTGTGGTAAATGCCATCATTGATATCTTCATGTCAAAGTCAGCTTTAAATGCGAGATTTGATGACTTTTGTCCAGCGTGAAAGAGGCTGCTTCAGTCCTTGGCGTAAAATCACCGGTGTAGACCCAAGCGTAAAAAGATCAATCTGCTTAGGCGTAATACAATTAGCCTTGTCTTGGGCGTAAAGAAATTCCCTGTTCTGTTAGGCGTAAAGCGGGCCACTTATGACTGAGATGACTCCCTCATTGAAACACTTTTTACGCTCCTACAGACATGCTTTTTTCTGTCGTTTCCAAAACGTCGCTAATTTAGGTTAGCGACGTTTTGGCCGAGATTAGCGACATTTTGGAACGTCGCTAATATGACAAATTTTTGTCGTTTGGCCAAAGGAAGGAAGAAATCTCATCCGCGGGCCCGCACTCCGAGTGTACCCAATTCCGAGAGAGGATCATCTGCCCTACCTATGGTAGACCCAGAGCGCGCTGGTGCCCACGTACCACCGGTAACGAAAGCTTCTTCACGACATTCCATTAGTTCCATGAGGGGCACCCAGATGCATGAGCTAGTCTATGGGCTATTGGAGGCCCAGAGAGCCCAGACCCAAAGTCTGTTGGACGCTCAGAGAAAGCAGACCACTATATTGCGGGAGGGTATTGAGAGATTAGTTAGCCCACTCTTACCACCACCACTTCCACTTCCCCAGACTACTGACCTGCCCACATGTCCTATTCCACCACCTCCGACTACCATACCGACCTCGTCATACATTCCACATCCATCCTATATTCCACCTCCTACCCAGGCTCCGGTTCACTCTACTACCACAACTTTTGTTCAGCTTGAGCCTATTTCTTTCATTCCGTCTCCCATCCATACTCATGCTTCTTCCAATTATACTCAGACTACTCCCACCCACCATCAGAGAGAGGGGTCTATCCTAGACTTTAAAAGGATGGTACCCAGAGAGTTCCTTGGGACCGAGGGTATACTCTACGCCGATGAGTGGCTAGAGGATATGGAGAGGGTGATGCGTCTATCTAGGCTTCCGGAGGACCTTAAGGTGGAGGCAGCCGGCATGCAGATACATGATCTAACACGTACCTGGTTTAGGAGTGAGCCACAGCTCATAGTACCTGGATTGACTTGCGATCAGTTTTTGGAAATCTTCAAAGAGAAGTTTTTTTTGGCGGTAGCTAGAGAGGCTTGGAGCGCCAATTTCAGACTCTTGAGCAGGGTACCCGCTCGGTTGATGAGTACGCAATAGAGTTTGGACAACTTAGTCGGTTTGCAGAAGGTAGAGCCAAAGACCCAGTTGTGAGAGCCACTTGATTCATACATGGTTTGAGCCATGAACTTCGTTACTTAGTTATGGCTAACGGAGCGATTACTTATGCTGGGATGGTTGCCGTTGCTCAGAGATTAGAGATTGATCTGAGCCTCCGACCTAAGAGAGATCGTGACATTAGTGGAGGTGGTAGCCACTCGGGACCACCCAAACGTCCCAATACCCAGCAGACGAAGACCTTCATATCCCAGCCTCCTTAGAGGACTCAGCAGCAGCAACGACCAGTTAAGCAGCCTTGTGGATTTTGTCAGAAAGTGGGCCATACCTGGCAGGTGTGTAGGAAGAGACTTGGACAGTGCCTTATCTGTGGTGCAGCTGATCATCAGGCTTGGGAGTGCACCATTGCTCGTATAGCAACTGGATCTTCGAGATTTTTACAGCCAAATGGACGAGTCTACCTTATGTCAGAGGAAGGAGCAGGGGCTATTCCGATTCCGGACTAGGACTAGAGACTGGAGGCACTCTCGCATAACTGGAGCAGACCATGGGTCGCCACTTTCCTTTGTGATTCTTTCTAGCATCTAGACTTTCCTTATTGTTTTATATTCAAGACTTGTTTCTAAAGTCTCTGTATCTTACTGTTGTTTCGTAATGGCCGCTTGTTTGATCCTTGTTGTCTCTTAGTACCTAATAAAACTACTTATTCACTTTCTATCATGACTTGTACTGTTAAAAATTCACTTGAATCTTCATAAATCTTTGGCAGATGTGTACTACAGTCATTTATCTGGATTATGGAGACTATGAGTTCATTGTAGCCAGATGCACACTGGCGAGTCACGGACTCTAAGTTAAAGTGATTACAGGTAATAATGGGCTCTCGGATATTATTGAGACTAAGTCCTAAATTCATAATATTTTCTGATATCGGATAAAGTTGACAGAGTATTTTGGTAATATATTATTATCGGGGCCATGGAACCGAAGGTTCACTGCAGCCAGATACATACTGGCGGGGCAGGAACTATAGGGAAAGTGACTCCAGATATGTATGATTGTCGGATACTATTGAGACTATTATCCTTTGATTATATTTCCGTAACTATCACATTGTACCACCTTAAATCGTTTCAATTGCAAAATTGTATTTGATTGCTCTTAATCATGCCTAATCGTGCCATCTGAAATTTCGAGGACAAAATTTTTCCATGGGAGAGATTTGTAACTCCACTTTTCCTAAATAATAAAATTTGGGAATTTTTTTATAAAATTTCTATTTTTCTATTCCTATTAGGATAAACCAAATTATGACTTTCTAAGTTACTTTGATTACTATTAATTTTCTAAATTAATTGATTTAATAAATTTACTATTATTTCCAAATTGATTCTAATTCTTTTAATCTTTCAACCAACCATACTTGGGCTTTAAAGCCAACCTCTAAATCTTGGGCCAATAGCCCACTTCTCAGTCCAGCCCATCATCCAGCTAGGGCGCGGATCCTTGTGGACCCAAAACCCTCTAACCCGATAACCTATTAATCCTCCAACCGTTGGCTGAAATTCAAACTTCCATTCATTCAAAATTCTCTTCTTCTCAAATGTTTCCCTCCACTCAACTGAAGTCGACGATGTTTGTAAAAACAAAAGTTCTTTTATTTCATAAAATTTGTAAGAAGATTACAATTGAATTCTGGGAAAGTACAACTATAGGAATCCGATCTGAAGACGATCGCTTTATCCCTTGGACGATGTGAACTGTGAAGACGATAGCCTCTAAAGAATGCAGCAGCACTTGGACAAGAACTCCTGATTTCTCTGATGATCTTGAATGATCTAATCTTTATAATGATGGACTTGAAACTCTATTTATAGAGTTCTGGAAAATAACTAATTAGTAGTTATTTCTGTATTGCATAGACTGGATTGCGCAGGCATTGGACTGCACAAGCAGCGAACTGCGCTGGCAGTTACTCGATCGTGGCTCCACTGTATTAGATGCGTGGCATTGTTTGATTGAAATACGCATGGTCGTGTACAGACGGTTGCCACGTGGTGAGCAATTGATGGCATGTAGGCCACGTACAAAATGTTAGTTATCTTGATGGATTGTGCCACTTGAACTGCGCTAGCATCAGACTGCGCTTCCAATGGGTTACGCTAAGACTCGGATTGCGCTGAGGTTGAGCTGTCAGACTGTGCTGGTTGTACAGTTGTCATCGAGTGCGGCGCGGCTCAAGAAACGAACAGACTCTTCGCCTTTCGTGCTGTCAGTTGTCAGAAGATCTAATTTTCTGTCAGATAATGATAACGTTGCCACATCAGCATTGCGCGCTCTGATGTTAGCGCGGTTCGACCTGGCGTAGTTGATTCGTTGCACAATCTGCTTCCTGCGCAGTTCATTTGAAGTGTACGTAATTTGATTTTCATTACTTTTTTGATGGGTACAACTTGATTTTTAGGACCTACAAGACTCCCTTCAAAGTTTTTGAAATTTGAAAATATTTAAAGTTTCGAAATACTTTGAATTTCGAATTTAAAATCAAGTTGCGCAAGTGGCGCCCTGACTGCGCGTTTGGAGGAATCAACCCCGACTTATGTGGCACAATCTGAGGTGACTGCTGTACTTCTAAAAAACTATAAATAGTTTCCATTCTTCCTTCTTTCATTCTTTACTTGTTTTTAACTATTCTCAAGAGACAAGAGCTCATCTTCTTCGACCACTTCTTCTTCTCTCGACGATAGTGATGGCTCCTAAGCGAACTGCTACCGAGAAAGGCAAGGCCCTCGCCGAGCCTTCGACTCGGGTTGTGCCCCGAATCTCTCGCCATAAAGTTGGCCACCCAGCGCTGCAAGGTAGATGATGAACTCGATCAAAACCCTTTTTAGGGTTCTTGACATTTTTAAACCTTCATACCTCTCTCTTTTTAGAGATTTGATGGTATTGCGCCGCCCTATTTAGGGTTTTGGTTGCACACACACAATAGTTTTTCATTTTTATGAAAACTATATGCATGCACAATCGGTTGGAAAGTGCTGGCAGATGTTCAGCACATTCCATCGATTTGTGCAAGTCAGTTGAGCCAGCGCAAACTGATGCCTTGTGCGAGCGGGTTAGTGCAACCTATGCCTTACGCAAGTGGATGTATTGGCGCAATTGGATACTTTGCGCATGTGGGTTGCATTGGCGCAATCTGATGCTTTGTACATAGCGCAATTTGATGAACTCTTTTCAAAGAGACTTTGTGATTTTGCATATACTGATCTTTATCTCTTTATTTGATGCAGTTAACCTCAGGGAAGATCCAGAATATGAGGTCTTTGCAGGCTCTTTAGCTGAACCTGAGTTTAAGGAGGATCTTTTCCATGTGACATTTCCTCAGTATGCCCTGCCGTCGACTCGACAAGCCATCCTAACAGCACAAGACAATGAAATATTGCTGAGTCTGATGAATGGGCAGCCTCTGCAAACTGCTGACGTCGTTATTCATAAGAAACCTCTGTTTCTGTTTGGTGAGGCTTTCGACAAGAACTCCCAGCCTAGACCCCGTATGGAGCAAAGACTTTTTCAAAGAGGCGAGAAGATGATACTTTTATCGGAGATTTCCAGATGTCTTCCCCTGTCTCAGTATGCTTTTGCGAGCTATCCCAGGAGGATGGAATGGGATATAACTCCACTCCAGCAAGCTCGAACGGGGAACATCTGTGTAAAGAAGGGGCCGAACAACAAAGACATGTTCTACTGTTCCTCGAAGCGTCACAGCTCTCTACTCAGAGGACTGAAACCTGGGTGCATTCCACCAGAAAACTCTTCCCTGCTGCTACCGGTCAGAACACCGATATTCGCAAACGAGTTTGCGAAGGTTGAGGGAAGATATCCAAACCAAGATATTCGATTGACTGGTCTCGTGAATCCCGATAACAAGAGGTGGAGCTGCATAGCCAATTGGATATTGGCTCAATTTGAAGACAAGCTCAAGGAGATTGAGCTGTACCAAGCGGTGTAAGCTACCGTTTATGGTTTCCTGCCTAATCTGTATCTCTTTCTTGCATTGGCAGAGAGATATAATTACAGAACAAGGACCTTTATGACACCCTGTGGAGAGATCGGATTGGCTTTACATGAGATGAAGTACATCTCCAGCTTGTCCATGGGGGATATCCCCTACGAAGAATTTGTCCCAACCAATGATGAGTTGGACAAATTACGTCAAGAGAATGCCGACATGGTGGCCGTCTTCGAAGAGCTACTATGCCACTATAAAATATGTTCCTTGTACTACAAGAGCGGAACATCTGGCACCTGTTACTCAACTAAATGGTTGCCGTATCTCTTTCTCGACCATATCATTGAGAAAAAGACAAAGGAGCATGATAACTGCCAACCCTCCTTCTTCAGACCACTTAGCCACAGCAAAGTGATAGGGTTGATGGAGGAAAACAAAGATATGGATATCAAGATCGAAGATGATCTTCAATATCCCTCTCTTTAAAAAAATGATATTGTTGAGAGTTATATGAGGATGGGCTATAGGCCCATGTCGAAGGAGGCCCAGTTGGCGGGTTTCCTCACTTATTGGCTCCGAAGATACGTCGTTCGTGGAGCCAGCGCCGTCGATCGCTTTCATCGAGGTGTGCTGTTTGCTACCGTCCACTTAGTCTTCGGCTACCGGATGGATCTATTATCGGCGATGACTTGCAGAGTAAATGCTGGCCTCCGCCTTTTTGTCGATCAAATGCTTCGAGGAAAGGGTGAGAAAGGGAGCTTTCCCCGGCTGGAGCTACCATATACTTATCTGTTTGTATGGCTACTTCTGCACTATCCTTCATTGATGAACCCTGATATGGGAGCGGTGAGCGGCAGCTTCTTGAGGAGATTCTCAAAAAGCAAGTGGATGTACACTACTTTAAGAGATTGCAGACGCGCTCTGAATCTTGGAAAGGGATGGAACTTCTATTGTGTTCCTCCTCCGGCTGGCTACGAGCATATGTCCACCAACCTTGTTGATTCTGGGTGGGCACAGCCTCTGGGCCATACAATTTTTAACTGGTTGAAGACGATCCGACCGTCTCACTTAGTGTACAGATTTGAAGATGAGTGCTATCTAGAGACTTATCTCCCAACCCGATTTGCACGCCAATTCGACTATGACCAATTCCACGTAGGCAACGTCATAACGTGCCTACAAGAAAAAGGTTATCTGATCGATGGAGCTCGGGCTTGGGCTTACTATAATGCTCGGGACACGAGGATACTATTCTCGATGCCGCTAAAGAGCGATCACTGCGCGTTTCCTTGAAGGTCGTCAGATCTCCCATCAAGAAAAAGAAGAAAAGGAAGGCAGAAGGACCTTCTTCTCTAGTTGCTAAGAGGAAGATTGTCTTAGAATCTTCAGAAAGGGTTACCACCCGGTCCCAATCTCGGCAGCATGCTGAGTCGACCCCAAAAGAAGAGGCGATAACTCCAACCTCTCTTCACAGGCAGGTAGATATTGTACACGTAGAGAGTCCAGAGAGACCTTTAAGCAGAAAGAAGATAGTTTTCAGGAGGAAGGTGGCTACTCCTCCAAGACCTATCCTATCGTCGGTCGTGACCAGTACTGTTGCTGGAGTCATGATGTCATCCCCTACACCTGCCATTGAACCCAGGCAAGAAGCCCTCAGTCCAGAGAAAAGAGACGAGGTTGTAGAGACCAGGAAGGAAATCGCAGAGACAACAGATGAGGCTGCGAAGTCAAATGAGCCAGAAAGAGAAACCGCCCACCTTCCATCTTCTTCTCGATCACTACGTGCCGAAGAAGATAAGTTAATGATTGAGGCACTGGACCACTGTGACTTTGGCTTCCACGATGATGTAGATCCAGTTGCCGCAACTGACAGTGAAGAAGTACGGGAAGAGAGTGCAAGTGATGAAGATACATCAGCAGAGGCTGTTGATGACACTCTGAATCCAGAAGACGATGCTGATGTACATGCATCCCCAGAGAAGAATGCGATTAAAGAAGTAGCACCGGAAGGAGCTACTGTCACCCATCAAGGAGGTATTGGTATTGACTGATAGTAATACCCTTCTTTTATGGATTAAATGGCTGACATCTTAATTTTTTATCCATGTAGATATTCAACTTTCTCCGATTCCTCCAATCTGTACTGATATAGTACAAATAAAGGCGATAGCCAGCAGTAGCCGTCACTTATCAGGCGGCTCTGAAGCGGGTAGTAGCTAGGCAGTAATATCTGAAGCTAATTCTGTGAGGCTATAACCCATATTAGCAGATGACAAACTTGTCACTGGTCCCAGCAATGGTAAGATTACCCTTACTCTTGATCCGTTTCTATAATTGCTAATGATAGCAAACTGATAGGGTTTATCTGATTTTGCATAGGAACATTTGGAAGGAGCAACCAGTTCTAGCATGGCTCATTTGTCGAAAGAGACTACTGTTCATGCTACTGAGCTTCCGCCTGTGCAAGCACCTGCTGCTTTAACATCTATGGGAGTAGCTGCCACACCCGGTGCAATAGCTACGAATAGATTTATAATTGGTTCTTTCACCAACCTTTTCTTCAGTTCTCTAGGACCCTTAGTAGAAAGGGTAATGGAGAAGGAAGATGTTGGGTTCATCACTGTTAGGGGTCCGACCTCTTATCTGATCGCTGCCATCCGAAGTCAAGATGATGAAGCCAAGCTGGTTACCTTGAACACATATTGGATGAGCTGGAAGAATCAGTTAAGATCTATAAAGATCTCAATCGAGGAGAGGTGGAATCCTTGGTACATGCTGAGTTCGAAAGGATGTCTCGCGAGGCTGCAGCTACAAAAGATGAGTTCCAGGTTTTCTTGGATACTTTTGCTGCCAAGTCTTCAGAGTATAACTCTCAGATGGAAATAATAGCATCTGCTGCTGGGGAGAAGGAAAAGAAAGTTGCTGAGATGAAAGCAGAGTACGATCGCCTTCAGGAAGAGTTGAAAACTGTTCAACTTGCTCTGGAAGAAGAGACCACTCAACATCAAGCTACAGTCCAGCAACTGGACATTCTGACCCACGAAAGAAATGAGTATGTCAGGACTCATCAAGCTGAAATCTTCCGCCGATTAGTAACCTTGCCGACTTTTGATGATAATTCTGGAATAGAGGAAGCTAGAAGGCGAGTGATGGATTCTCGGGAGGAGCGACTTCAAACTTTAAAGCAGCAGATGGCTAATTTGATGACTCCACCAGCTGAATAGGAAGACTTTTTGTATCTTCAATTTTATAACATGTAATTTTGTAATGTCTTTTAATTTTGATCAATAAAAAGACATTTTTTTTTGTGGCTCTATTATTTATTGCATATTTCATTCGGATATAAATAATAGCGATAGAAAATATATTCAGAGGTCCGGGACATGATATATTTCGAGATTTAGAAAATAATTATATTCATTATATCTGCTCAGAGGTAATATGGACATGGCAGAATATAATTTGTTGAATATCATTATTTCGGTAGACAACTTAATCAAAGATGACAAGTTGCTGATATGATTGAACGGATGAATCATCAAAATGTGTGAACGAAATAAATTGTTGGAATGAACGGATGAACCGTCAGAGGAATTGAATGAACGAGTGATCCGTCAGATGAATGGATGAACGGATGAACCGTCGAATGAATGGAGTGAACGGGCGAACCGTCAGATGAATGTAATGAACGGATGAACCGTCAGATGAATGTATTGAACGGGTGAACCGCCAAATGAATGGAGTGAACGGGCGAACCGTCAGATGAATGTAGTGAACGGACGAACCGTCAGATGAATGGATGAACGGATGAACCGTCGGATGAATGTAATGAATGGGCGAACCGTCAGATGAATGTAATAAACGGGTGAACCGTCAGATGAATGGATGAACGGGTGAACCGTCAGATGAATGTAATGAACGGGCGAGCCGTCAGATGAATATGTCGCTTCGTCATTTCACGAATCTCTGTCTATAAATTGAACAGAAAATTAGATGGAATGATCACTTTCATTTTTCAACATAAAGATGTCGTCTAAAGATGCATCCAAGAAGACTGAGATCACCCCGAAGGTTGAAGCGGGCACTGAAGAACTTTCTGCCGCACCGACTCAGCCAAAACAGACGGAGGCAGGTGAAAGTTCGTCTGCACCTCAGCCGCCGCAGGATATCCTGGACTTCCTACTTGAACCAGGGAAGACTGAAGAAGACGAGGCCGTAAGGATGGCTGCTTGCAAGTTCCTGGTGGGTTCAAGCAAGGATGTTCTCGGCTCTTTTGCTGATTTTATTTTTGAGAAGGACGGCAGTGGTCCTCATCCTGTCTTCAAGAAGGACGATAGTGATTCTCGTCCTTGATATTATGTAACACCATTTATGATGAAATAAAATAAAATTTTATTTATGAACTGTTTTGTCATATTTACAAGAAATTCCTTTTACAATCATATATAGTATTTTATAAAGAATTTGCCATTGATAGGCATCATTGCAACTCGACCGTCCAACTCTGTAAGTTAATAGGCTCCATTTGAGAAGACTTTGCTTACAATATATGGACCTTCCCACTTCGCATCGAACTTGCCTTTGCTTATGTGAGTCATAGTCATGGGACGTCTGACTGTTAGAACGAGCTCTCCTTTCTGAAAGGCTCTGACTTTAACTTTGCGGTTGAAAGTCTTCGAGATGCGGGCTTGGTATAACTCAATATGCTGTTGAGCCAATAGCCGTTTCTCGTCAAGCGCCTCCAATTCCTGAAGTCAAAGAATATCGTTGTTCTCCGTTGTCAGCTCATTTGCGATGGCAATCCTTAAGGACGGAATTTAAAGTTCAAGGGGTAGAACTGCTTCACCGCCATACACTAAAGAGAAAGGTGTACAGCCTGTGGGGTTGCGGATCGTAGTACGATAGGCCCAAAGACATTCTCCAAGCTTCTCACTCCAATTCCGTTTGTTAGTAGACACAAACTTCTTAAGGAGCTTGATGATAGTTTTGTTGAAGGCTTCAGCCAAGCCATTAGCAGCAGAATTGTAGGCTGTCGAAGCGACACTGTCAATCCGGTGATCATTGCAGAATCTTGTAAACTTCTGGCTGATGAACTGTGGTCCGTTATCGTGAATGATCCTTCAAGGTACACCAAATCTATAAATGACATGGTGTTTGACAAAGTTGATGACAATGCTGGTTTTGACTTCAGCCAGAGGGATAGCTTCATCCCATTTGGAAAAATAATCGGTTATAGCTAGTATGAACCGATGTTCCTTAGAAGAAGGAGGATTGATGGGACCTATAATATCTATGCCCCAGGCTTCGAAAGGCCAGGAAGCAGTATTAGGATGAAGGAATTCTGATGGTTGATGGATAAAATCTGTACGAATTTGACAGGCTCGACATTTTCTTGCATATTCAATGGCATCAGATACCATAGAGGGCCAGTAGTAACCCATGCGTCGTATGCGATCTTGTAGTTTAGGGCCGAATTGATGTGCTCCGTAAACACCATCATGAGCTTCACGTAATACTTGCTTCGCTTCATCACCAGCAAGACATCGTAATAGAAGACCGTCATAAGTCCGTCGATAGAGATTCTTAGTAGTCTGATTATAGTAGAATCGGAGAGATCGTCGACGAATACTTGTAGCCTCCTTAGAATCTTCAGGAAGTATATCATGGACTACGAAGTCGATGAAGGTAGTTCTCCAATCTTCACTGACAACATTGGCCTCAATAAAATTACTGGACTCAATATGACGATTGTTTTCGATGCAGAATAATTTCCGATTAGAGACAACCACCACCTGCTGTCTTTTAACAGGGATGGCTAAGACTGCTGCAAGATTGGCCAAAGCATCTGCTTTAGTGTTGTAAGCTCGGCGGACATATTCGATGAAGAAGGCTTTGAATGATGTAGCCATGCTGATTGCCACTTCATGATAAGGCACTAGATCTTGATGACGAACTTCATAGGTTCCTCTAACCTGGTTAACAACCAGCTTAGAGTCACCATAGACTTCAAGATATTCGACGTCTAGTTGTTTAGCTAATTGAAGGCCAATGAGAAGAGCGTTGTATTCTGCTACCTTATTAGAGCAGGGTTCATCTAAGGAGTAGGCTCTTTGGATAGTTGATTCGTCTGGAGAAACGAGAACAACCCCAACTCCTGCGATAATGGCACCATTTGGTTCGATCATGGATGCACCATCGAAGAACAGACGCCAAGTAGAAAATTCTTCGGAGGTCATATTTGCTTCCAATGTCTCGTCTAGAATTTCATCATAGAGTTTGGATGTCTCCGGAATAGGATGAGCCGCTAAAAAATCAGCCAGAGCTTGACCTTTGACAGATTTTTGTGGAACATGTACCATGTCATATTGGGCTAGCAGAATGGCCCATGTAGCCAATCGAGTGTTGAGTGTACTTGGTTTCTTCATCAGTACCCGAAGAGAATTAACTCGAGAAATGACATGAATAGTTTGGCCAATAATGTAATGCCGAGTCTTTTGAACAGCGAACATAAGAGCTAAACATTCTTTTTCAACCGGACTATAACGGTGTTCAGCACCAATCATAGTACGACTAAGATAGTAGATGGCTTGTTCATGGCCTTCTTTACTCTTTTGGGCAAGTAAAGCACCCAATGAATGATCCATAGCGCGGACATACATTAAGAATGGTATGCCCGAGATTGGTGGCACCAAGACTGGTGGGTTCATGAGATACTGTTTTATGTCGTCAAATGCTCGTTGATATTCTTCAGTCCAAATGAAAGAGACACCTTTCTTTATTAACTGGGCAAATGGTCTGCAGCGTCGAGACAGATTTGAAATGAATCTCCTAATGTACGCAAGTCGACCTTGGAATCCTCGTAGCTCTTTTAGGTTGCGTGGAGGACGCATCTCTTGAATGGCTTTGATCTTTTCGGGATCCAAGTGTATACCTTTAGAGGTAATGACGAAGCCAAGAAATTTACCACTAGTGACACTAAGAATGACTTGGTGGGATTCATTTTCAGCTGATGTTGGCGCATTAGATTGAAGATAGTTCTCAAATCTTGGATGTGATCTTCCTTTAGACGACTCTTGACAGCAATATCATCGACGTAGCATTCGACAGTCTTGCGTAAATGATCTTGAAAGATGGTACTCATAGCTCGTTGGTAAGTTGCACCAGCGTTCTTGAGACCAAATGGCATCACGGTATAGCAGTAGACTCCACGAGGAGTACGGAAAGAAGTGTGCTTTTCATCTTCAGGATTCATCCGAATCTGATTATATCCAAAGAATCCGTCCATGAAGGATATTAGCTCGAACCCACAAGTATTGTCGATCATGACATCTGTGATAGGGAGAGGAAACTCGTCTTTTGGACAGGCTTCATTAAGATCCCAGAAGTCGATGCAAACTCGAACTTTGCCAGTTTTCTTCAAGACTGGGACAACATTGGCTACCCAATCTGGATGTTGTTCTTCTCGAATAAAGCCACAAGCTATAAGCTTTTTGACTTCATCATCAATAGCGTCCATCATTTCTGGCTTGAATCGCCTTTGATGCTGTTTAACTGGCTTTGTATTAGGCAAAATATTCAGTTTATGAGTGGCAATTTTAGGATCTAAACCTGGCATGTCTTCATAACTCCAGGCGAAGACATCAATGTATTCTCGAATAAGAAGAATTAATTCTTGCTTATCCGCCTCTGGAAGGTTCTTGCTGATTGTTTTCCATAAATAAATTCACTTTATTTATTTTGTATTTGAGAAAATTACAACTGTAGGAATCCGATCTAGAAGACGATCGCTTTATCCTTTGGACTATGCGAAGAAGAAAAGCTCTCAAAATTTTGACAGTAGATATCAATGTATCTGTACAATGAATAAAAAAAAACTCTATTTATAGAGTCAAAACAGTAACTGAAAAGAAAACTACCTCACCACTAATGCATTTGAAAAGTCACGCAGACTCTAAATACACGCAGGGTTAGTGAGTAGTTACTGGACGTGGCCCGTAACTGTTGGACACATGGCATTAGTGCATGGGTCGTGTGCAAGTTACTGGGCACGCGAGAGAGAGATCGGTGGCATGGCTGCCATGTACTCCAGTTGAAATGAAATCCACGCTGTCTTGCTGAAGGCAAAAAATCCATGCAGTTTCGTTGACGCAGACTCGTTGAAGGCGAAATCCACGCAAGCTTTGAAGAAGAATACTTCAGAATTCACGCAGGCTTTGAGAAGAATAACTCAAAAATCCACGCAAACTTGAGGAAGGAGAAGGTTCAGAATCCACGCCAACCGCCAGCTGTCTTGATTTGGCACGCTTTGTCTGACACAAAATCTCTGACATTGATTATATTGTCAGCCGCATTAAATGAAGGTAAGACCCAAAGTCACGCCAACTTGGTGAAGAGTGAGTCTTGCTGAGGAAGATTTCGAAAATCACGCAAAAGACGGCGATGATCTCTCGAATTCTGTGCATACGTGGCATACGAGGAGATGTTTCTCGACTGCTGTATTGTCAGTCATTATGATTCTGACGTATGGCTGAGCTGTCTCTGCATGACTTCTAAAGGAGATGGCCAGGCAGAACTTAGCGTATCTTTTGTGCTGCTTCTTGGATCACTCTGTGTGACTTGTTCTGATCAACTCAGCGTGACTTTCATTTTTGAGGCCTACAAAACCCCCTTCAAAGTTTTCGAAAAATGATAGAAAAAATTTCGAAATACTTTGAAATAGAGATGATAAAATGAGTTAAAGTCACGCTGAGATGGCTCCAAAAAGATATTTATCCCTAAATGATTAGACTGTTGGGATTCTGTGCAGTTAGGATCCCGTATCAAGCTCCTAAATCGAGACGAATCATGATGGGCCGTTTAGAATGAACCTATAAATAAGCCATAGATTACTTCTTTCCTTCTTTACTTGCTTTTGAAAGTGAGAACCCTCAGAAGAGAACTCCATCTTCGTCGACGAATTCCTTCCTCCCCGACTTCCTTTTCTCCTTTCTCAGTCGAAATGGCTCCCAAGAAAGCTGATGCTCAGGCCAAGGGGAAAGCCCCTGCAACTTCTTCGCGTGCCACTACTGACAAACTTCTTCGGCAGGAAGTTCCGCAAGCTCCTATGCATCGTAAGTGATGGAAGAGCATGATCTGTTGAAGATGAGTTTGATGAAGATGAACTCCACATAGAACTTTTTAGGGTCTTTAAAATAATAAACTTCAGAAATATATCCCCCCTTCTTAGGGCAAAGGATATTAATAAAGTATGCCTCCCTCTTTAGGGTCGGCCATACTTCACATCTTCGTGTTTACGAAGCTCTGTGTTCCACGCAAAGGAGCATGACTCTCATGATTCTGCGTGACTTTTTACGTTGGCAGAAATGTCCATGTTAAAATAGTTACGCTGCTTTCAAGATGACACTGCATGATTTTTCACATATTGACAGAGATATCAGTGTTGAATTATTCACGCAGACTTCTGAGAGTCATCTTCTGGATAGATTTAGTCTTCATTCTAATCTGTCTGGACTTTGCGTGAATAACTCACTCAATATGTTATGGTAGTATATCCATATAGAGTCTATATCTGACTTTGTCTTCTACCATTTCTTGTAGTGAACATCCGAAGCGAAGAAGCAGATTTTGAAGGGTGCTTGAGTATCTCATTTAAGCATGATTTATCTCATGTAACATTCCCTCAATTTGATCTTCCTGAAGCAAGACTATCATTGTTGGCCAACCAAGACCACACAACCTTACTCTGCTTGATGAATGGACAACCTTTTCAGAGTCTGGATCTGGTATCCCACAAGAAACCAGTATTCTTATTCGGAGATGCTATAGCACAAAAATCTCAGCCGAAGGGCATCAGGGAAAAGGTGTGTTTCTGCTTTGAGGGGGATGCGAAACAACCTATGTACTGGCCAAAGGTTTCCCGGGGTTTATCAATCATGAGACTTATGCATGCCAGCTATCCGAGAAAGATGTCCTGGTATTTGACAGAATATCAGCAGGCGAAGGCAAGCCGTATTATTTACAGGAAGGAGGGATTTTTCAGTGCCTCGGAGGATCATGTATCAGTATTTCGGGGTTTGAAGCCTGGATGCATACCACCTGAAGACTCAGCCATATTGATGCCATTCAGGATGCCCATTTTCATAAATGAATTCATGTCCAACAAGAATACATTCTATCCCACTGACTCGACACCGAGGATGAACGGCCTGATGAATCAAGAGAATGTGAGATGGAAGACTTTGGTCAACTGGGCTTTGGAGAATTTCGCGACTGAGCTGAAGAAGAAAAATCTCTATGATGCCGTCGTCAATTCATCCTATGGTTTCAAGCCTAACCCCTTCCTATTCTTAGCTTTGGTTGAGAGATATAATCACAGGACAGGGACCTTTATGACTCCGAAAGGAGAGATGGGCTTCGCCCTTCATGAGATGGAATACATCTCACACCTGCCTTCAGGCTCGCTGCCGTATGAGGAATATGTTCCTACAACAGAGGAACTGAACTTTCTGTCAAAGAAGAACCCAGAGATGGTCCATCTATTTGAAGAGATGATGTGCCATTTTGGCACATATACTCTATATTACAAGGGTTCCAAGGATGAAGCTGGCAACCACATTCAGAAGTGGATGTCCTACCTTTTCATGAACCGTGAGAAGGATAAAAAGAAAATAAATGAGAAGAGGTGGTATCGGATCAGCAACTTCAAACCTCTTTCTGAAAGTGAAATCACTCATTTGCTGGAGAAATATGATTGCAAAGATTTCACGATTACTGAAGACTGGTACGAGTTCAAAGCCGGAACCACTTTCAGCTCTTATGTTAGACAGAGCGGAAAGAGCCTGTCAAGGAACGGTCATCTGGCTGGATTCCTATCCCTGTGGTTAAGAAGATTCATCATTCCTGGCTCCAGCTCTTTGGACAGGATACACAGAGGTGTTATCTTTGCAACAGTGCACCTCATGTATGGTTACAAGCTGGATTTGTTATCGGCGATGACCTGTAGGCTAAATGCAGGTCTCCGGAATTTTCTCACGAATATGTTGTCTGCTCAGAGGATGATGACTGAAGAATTCCCAAGAATAGAGATGCCCTTCACATATCTTTATGGTTGGCTTCTCCTTCATCATGATGGTCTGATACCTCTAGGGGCAGGAGAAAGTAGCAGTCTTTTTCTGGAGAGGTACTCTGGAGAGACGTTCTGGAAGGTTCACACCCTCCCAGAATGTAGAAATATTTTGAATAGGGCGTCACATTGGTTGATCCAATGTGTCCCTCCACCATCGGGCTATGAGAGTATGCCCTTAAATATAATGGACGGAGATATGGGAGACCGACTAGATGATGTAGCCTTCCAATGGTTACAGAGGATCCGGCCTTCTTATCTAGTATATCGTCACGAAGAAATGGCATATCTGGAACCATATTTACCAAGCAGATTTGCCAGACAATTTGGGTATGACCAACTCCATGTTGGGAACGCCACTACTTGTTTATCTGCTCGCAGAGGACTCATTGATGGAGCTCGAGCTTGGAGATATTTTGCAGCTAGAGATACAAAAGTCGTATTCTCTATGCCTAATCCTTTATCTAGCTCGGGGCCAAAGATGCTTTATACGTATGCACGTTTCTATGTATCGTCGAGCACTTTCAGACCGAGTTTCAATCTGAAGACCTTTGTTGCAGAGGATGATCCAGCTCCATCGAAGAGGTCAAAGAAGAAAATTGTTATTCAGCACTTTCCTTCAGAACCCGAAGATGAGACAACAGAAGTTGAGTCTTCCTATGAATTATTCCAGGAAGGAAATTTTTCTGATGAGGTCCTTCCTCCTATATTTATATCTCTTTCTAAGAGGAAGAGAAGTGACGAATCTGAGACCATCTCTAAAAGGAGTATTAAATCTCCAACATCTAGAAAAAAGAAGAAAGGAGTCTCAGTGACTGCTACATCATCTTTAGGCGGTATCTCGGTTGATGAGGACGATGCCGCTGATAAAGATGAAGAGACTGATGAAGACGACGCTCCTTTGATAAGGAGGTCAAGAGGCAGATATGTCAAGAAGTCTGCCAGCAAAGTTAAGGGCAACAAACTCTTAGAAATGATCATGAGTGGAGGAGTTTTGCCAGAAATTAGTGAAGCAGCTTCTACTGAGAAGACCGATTCTGATGATATTTACCTTGCAACAGCTTCAACTGAACAGACTGAAGTAGAGTCTGTTCAAGTTCAGGAAATAACTGCTCCGACCACAAGTGGAGTAGCTATTGAACCCTCGAAGACGAGGGTAATCCCATTTGAGCATGGGACAGAAGGTGTCATTCAAGCACTGGATGACCAGATTGATTATTCTGAAGAAGCAATAGCTCCGGAAGAAACTACCAAACAATCAGATGTTCCTGAAATTCAAGCTGAAGAAAACATTTCTTTGGCCAGAGGTGACGAAGACGTGCCGGCGTCTGAGCTATCAGCTGCTGATGATTTGTTAAAAAATGTTTGTCAAGATATCATTCTTCGAACCGATATTCCAGAGACAACTGAACCGGCAGCCAATACGGAGCTTGCTATCGTCATTGTTCCAGAGACTCATGAAGATGTAAATATCATTGATTCTGAATCAGAAGCTCATCCTGAAGACGAAGAAGAAGAAGAAGCTGAAGGAGGAGAAGACTGGCATGCTGGCACCTCCACTCCTTACGATGAATACAAAGTCAAGGGAAACAAAATGGAACTTAGCCCTGAACCTGCTCAATCACCGAACAACGCTTTAGCACCCAGTAATTCTGGAGCTGGAAGCAGCCATATAAAGCAGGTATCGGATATAATCATGGACCGGTTGCGAGAGGAAGCAAAGCTCCCTCCTCATACCGAGTATGAACCCCAGCCAGGTAGAACTTTATTTCAAATTCTGTTTTCGCTGCTTCTTTCTTTCTTTAAATGCTGATTGCATTTCTCTTTAACTGTAGGAACTGCTGCAGCAATGAGTTCGACTCATGCTCCGCTTATCCAGGCTGATGTTGATGAAGGGGATTCACACTTAACTTCTCCGATGGCACATACTTCTGTTTCGAGGATAGAGAATATTCAAGCTTCTTCTTCCATGATAACAGCGACTCCTGGATTTGAGACTGGATTAACAAGAACTCTAGAAATGTATTCAGATATCATTTACTCATATCTAGATACATTTTCCAAACGTTTCTTGAAGGATGAAGCTATGCCATTTTTTGATCTTCGAACTATGGTTAAATTCCCTCTCATGGCGCTGCATCATGCTGGTTGTGAATCTCAGTGCATTTTCTTCAAACATCTCCTGGATGAATTAGAAGTAACTATCCGAAAGTACTGGGAGACTAAGAAGGAAGATCTTCAATCTTTAACTGCAACTGAAATTAGTCAACTAGAGCATGAAGCACAATCCCAACAAGCAGCTCTTGAAGCATTCCTTGCCTCTTTTACTGAGAAATTAGTAGAAAAGGGTGAAGAAATATTAGCTATTCGTCAAAGAGTAGAGCTTCTGGAGAAGGATAAAGCGTCCAAGGCTGAAGAACTGAGAAAATTAAAAGAGGAACTAGCTCGTCTTCAAGAGCGCATTACTGTCATGGAAGCAGATCAAGCTGAGGTTGCTACTACTTATATCTCCGAAGTTGAACACTATGAGACTCTTCGAAAGGAACGAGAACGGATGCAGGCGGAACAGATTGAAGAAGTCAGCCGTCGCCAGTCTACCATCATTACTTTTGATGAACAGAATGTTTCAATTGTAGCAGCAGAATGAGTTAGAAAAACTCATGAAGAGAAACTGACTGCTGTTCTAGATCGTATTAGGGAGCTGATAACTCCAAATGAGTGAACTTCTTTTATTTTCACTTTCACTTGTATCTCATGTTTTAGTTCTGGAATGAGAGTAAATGAAAATCCTTGATTAGACTTTTGGTTTTGCTGTTTTGAAAATGATAGATTCATAGAAAATATGTTCAGAGGTAAATAATACATGACATATTTCAGTAGAATAGAATATACAAACGATAATTCTATCAAATGATATTAAACTAGAAATGATCTTAGTTTAATACTGATTGGAAAAAATAGAATTCAGACATAAAAATATCTTTAAATTCAATTTTTCATGATCTTTAGACTCGGAAATCAAAAGACTAAATGAATGAACGGATTAACCGTCAGATTATAATGAACGAATGAACCGTCGGATGGATGAACGGACGAGCCGTCAAGTATTGATGAACGGTCAAAACCGTCAGATGAACGGATGAACCGTCAAATATGAATTATTTTTTTTAAAACAGTCAATAGAAACCATATTGGAAGACAGAAGGTTGCAATAGAAGTCACCGGTACTTGTATCGGAATCCCAAGAAGTGGTACTAGAAGAATCAGATCTCTTATCTTCGTCAGACTCAAGATCTTCATGGATAATGTTGATGAAAGGAGTAGGAGCAGTATAACCCAATCCGCATTTCGTCCTTCCATATTTCAAAGGAGGAATCCGGACAGGCATTTTTCTTCCTTTTCCATTATTAAGGCCAGTCCTGAAGTCATAGCCCATATTTTTGATGATGTCTCTAGATTGCTGACTATAACGACGTAGTTGTAATCTTTCAGTATCATTATTTTTGTCATCATCTTCAAGATCAGAAAGATTTTGAGGCCCTTTGTAGAAGAATATTGGAATGTCTCCTGGCTTTCTGCTGGGAACTAGAAAGTATGAAGATCGTACAGGTTCTAGAGATACATCTGTATGAACAGTCTGTACAACTCCTATGGTTATTATGTTCAAGTCATCTAACAGATGTAAATAACTATGAACATAATTACACACATCAACGTACTGCAAAGGTGAAGACTTTTCATTAAATGCAAAAGCAGCAATATTTACATTGGGAGAAGGCTGAGCCTTAGAGATTTTAGCCAAGTCAATGACTAAAGGAGAAGAAGAAGAAGCTTTGTTTCGATTAAGATCGATAACAAATGGCTCAGAAGAGGTGAGCTCCCTTGAAGTTTAAGTAGGAAGAGTAGTCCGCCCTCCAACTGGAATTAGCAGAGTATCTTGTGAAGGTACAGGAACTGTAGTACGCCCACTGACAGAAATGATCAGTGTATTCTGAGTAGATGACTGAGGTAACGGAAAGATCCGTCCACTCACTGGAATGATGAAAGAATCTTCTCCGAAGGGTTTAGGAGATTGTTGTTGAGTAGTTCGACATTTAACAGGGATTATTAAAGTCTCACTTTGTGCATCTTCTTTCTCCATAGCTTGTATGATCCTTGTATATTCTTCTTTATACATTCGGGAATCATTGAAATAAGCTTCAACCCCAAGGAAGGGATTTATATCAGCAACTTCTTTTTTGTACTCTCCCATTGCTATCAATGTACTTAAAACATTGATGAAGAGTAGAGGGCACCACATTATTTTCATGAAGAAAGGGTCTCCCCAGAAGAAGATTATAGGATCCCGCGATCTCGATCACATAGAAAGTGACTTTAGATCTGAAATCACCTATCTGAAGCTTCAGATGAATCTTTCCCAAAGGCTCACTTCGGCTTTGATTGAATCCCAAGATAGTAGTAACCGTCTTGGAGAGTTTGTGAAGAGGGATTTTTAGTTCATCCAACAAACTCTTCGGCATTATGCTTATAGCAGACCCTGGGTCAATGAGAATACGATCTATCTTCATCGTATCAATATAACTAGTGTAGTAGAGAGGTCGATCATGTCGATTATCCTCCAGTAACATGTCGTCTTGTGTAAAGGTGATATTTGGGATAATCTCCAGTACACTGTTGCAATGTAAGCAAGTGGCAAGTTCCGCATCCGGCTTCTTCAATTGTGCAAGACAAGAGTCAGCTTGTAGAAGTGCTTCACTTAAGGTCTCTCGAGTCTCTTTGGAAAGACGTAGAAGTTCAAAAAGGGACATTCTAGCGGGAGTATTAGCAAGCTGAGCCAAAATGTCGAAGTTGTAAGGCTTCTGAAGTCCAAGAGGAGAAGACTTCTTGATTGGCTTATCAAACCGAGCCTGTTGTTTGCCTTTCTCCAGAGCCGTAGGCTTGGGAGGAACAGGTTCAGTAGATGGTTCTTCCTCGAGAGGAACATTAGGAGCATCTTTAGCATCTGAAGGGATATCAGTAGGATCTTCAAGATTTTTAGAATAATCCTTTAGGTAAGGTTTCCCCGTTCGAGTAGCACTAACAAGTGCTTCTTCTTTATCTTTTGGCTCTGTGTCAGAAGTAGACCCAAGAGAAGTCATATGACATGACTTGATCTTTCCAGCCCTCTTGGATTTTTGAGAAGAAATCTTTTGAGGAGAAGGCGATTCAAAATCTGCCACTAGATCAGGATGGATCCACATGATTTCTCCTGTTTCCAAAGTGATTGGCACTAATCCTTCAAACTGTGGAGGAGGAAGATTCACTATGTCAAGAGTCGCCTTGGGAATAGGAATAATCCCACTTTCAAGGAGTTGAGGAGGAAGATTTCCAAATTGTATAGAGACGACGTTGGAGGTGACGGTCTTCTCTTTTGGAGTAAGAGAGATAGCTCCAGATCTAATCATTTCATGGATCTTTCCTTTCAATACATAACATGTACGAATTGTATGACCCAGCATTCTGTGATATGGACAGTATTTAGGATGATCTGTCTTACCAGCTTCATCAGGTTTCTTGATCTCTGGTAATTGTATTTTATTACCTTTCAGCAGACATTCAAAGATACCAAGGACATCGTCGTCATCAAAAGAATATTCTTCTCTGGGGTGAGGTGTTCTTGATTGTTGAGTTGTAGAGGCAGGAGTTTGAACATTCGATGCATCTTTGCTCTGAAGATTAACTTCTAGAGTTTCTTTTCCTTTGCGAGCATTATTTTTATTGTTAGCCCCTTGTCCTGTTTCTTTAGGAGTCATCTGCACTCCTAAACCTTTGAAGGTTTCAGCACTGATTTCTGCAGCCTTAGCACTGACTATGAAGGAAGGCCAATCTTGAAATTGAGTAGACCCTGTCCGCATACTGATGATTGGCAACAAGTTTGATTTGCACGTGTCAATGGTGACAGCATCAGGAGTTCCAAGAGGCATCTTCAGAGCTTCTCTTCGAAACCGTTCAATGTATTCCTCTGTAGATTCATTATTTTTCTGCTTGATTCTAATAAGAGCAGACATAGTCATGTCATTAAGCCCTTCATAGAACCTTTCAAGAAACATCTGTTTGAAACCAGCAAATGAGGTAATACTCCCATCTGGGAGACTTCTATACCATTCATAAGCCGTTCCCTTGAGACATCCAATAAATACCCGAGTAAGGAGGGCATCACTTGGTTATAATTGATCAGTCATTACTTCAAAGTGATTGATAAACTGACTTGGAAAAGTGGTTCCATCATAGAATGAGATAGTAGGAGGCTTGTATTTAGGAGGATATGATACTTGCGTCCATTCTATCGGATAAGGCTGCTTGATGCCTAACCTTTGTAAACCATCCTTCTGTTTGAATGCCTCGAATTGAGTTTTGAGATTTTTCAATTCTTCAGAGACAACTCCCGAAGATTGTGGAGTTGTGGCTTGTAGAGAATAGTTAGGAGGAGGAACAGCATTGTAAGCACTACCCCCAGCTCCAGAGAGACTAGGATTTGGTTGAGCAGGTCCAGGAGTATTGGATTGTACTGCTGGAGGAACTTGTACTGGACTTATATCAGTATCAACTGGTATGGCATCTGATACAGTCTGTTGATTTTGCAATTGAGCTGTCATGAGTTCATACATTGACTTCATTGTGTCAGTCATAGACTTCATTTGCTGTTCCAAAGAAGCAATTCTTCGATCTTGAGGAGTCAGGAAAGAAGAGGGTTCATCAGTATTCCCATCAACCATGTAAGTCGTGACTGTATGAGGGATTATTGATGAACTGGTAGATGTTGTATGCTCTGAATCATTGCTTCGTGTATCAAAGTCAACTATAGGAGAATTACCCCCAGTAGGAAGAGGTGGGAAGTTAGATTCTCCAAGAAATTCAGAATCAATTTCAGGGATCAAATTTCTTTGACTAGAATCCAGGACTCTTGCTCTGGTGTTTTTATATATTCCATCTGGACTATCAACTCTACCCCCGATGTCCCGAGAAGTCATGTTGACAGAGGCAAACAAAGGCTCATCTTCATCAGGCATAGGTTTATACTGAATTCTATTAAAGACAGACTGTCGTTTATTTTGACATCTGCATTGCATTGTGACTCTTGGCTGGAAGTCACATTCAGTATGATCACCATGGTCTTGAACTGTTGATTCACATCTGCACTGAATTATGACTCTTGGATAGAAGTCACATTCAGCATGTTCCTCTGATATAGAATTACTCCTTCTCTTCTGTTGAAGATATTCCCGTAAATCTATTTGTGAAGATTGAGGAATATACTTCCTGTTCTTGGGTCTTGATGGCTCTTGATTATACAAAGAGTGATTAATATGAGCCACATAATTTCTTGCATACTCTGCATCCGGATCTTTTATCTTCATATCCAATTGGTATGGTTTCTTAACACCAGAAGTGCTGAGTTTTGTTCTTAAATCAGTAGAAGGTAACATATTAATTTTGGAAACATGGAGTTTTCCTTCCATTGATCTGGATATTTGCAGAGAAGGAAGAGTTAAACCACTCCCTTGACTAGGAGTTGGTAACAGACCCTCTTTAATGGACAGATTCTGTGCCCAATTTGAAGAAATCAAAGAAGAAGACATTAAGGAATGTTTCTTCTTAGACTCATTCAGATTTTGAGACATAGAATGTCCAGAAGGAAGAGTAGTCAAAAGACCATCTCCTTTCCTTTGACTAACAAAAGTATCAGTCAAAGCTGTTCCTGGAGTAAAAACTACAGGAGCAGAAGAAACAACTAAAGAGTTATTCCTTTTCGAAGGGACTTTGTGTGGAAGACCACCCCCAGTTCTAGTAGAACTCGGTGAAGAAGAAGAGATAACTAAGGAGTTATTCTTCTCTGATGAAATACACGCTGAAACAGACTTGGTTAAAGAACCAGAGCTGTTAGCGTGACTTTTGATTTTAGAATTACACGCTGAAACAGATTTGGCTAAGGAGCCAATACTGTCAGCGTGACTTTTGAATGTGGGGTTGCACACTGGAATAGATTTGGCTAAGGAGCCAGTACTATCAGCGTGACTTTTAGAGTTGAATTTGCACACTGGAACAGATTTGGCTAAAGAGCCAGTACTGTCAGCGTGACTTTTAGAATTAAATTTGCACACTGGAACAGATTCGGCTAAAGAGCCAGTACTGTCAGCATGACTTTTAGAATTGAATTTGCACGCTGGAACAGATTCGGCTAAGGAGCCAGACTGTCAACGTAACTTTTAGTTACTGTCATCTTCGAGCGCACAAGAGTGTGCGTGCTTGCAATGGAGCTCTTGCCAGTGTTAGGAGTAGACAATATGGCAGAGACTCCACCATTGACTGTCAACTGATTCTTAGGGACATAGACAGAGTGTCCCTTCGACTTGGCAGTGATAATGGAGGCTGGAATGGGCTTGCCACCCTTAGCCCGCTGCATTTCTTTATAGGCGAGTTGATCGAATTTGATTGTCATCACCTTCTTCGTCGAGCCGATAGACGAAGTATCGCATTGAGTTGTTACCATCTCAGAAGAGGAGATGGTTTTCCCCAGCAGAGTCGCCAATTTGTTTTCCATAAATAAATTCACTTTATTTATTTTGTATCTGAGAAAATTATAACTGTAGGAATCCGATCTAGAAGACGATCGCTTTATCCTTTGGACTATGCGAAGAAGAAAAGCTCTCAAAATTTTGACAGTAGATATCAATGTATCTGTACAATAAATAAAAAAAGAACTCTATTTATAGAGTCAAAACAGTAACTGAAAACATAACTACCTCACCACTAATGCATTTGAAAAGTCACGCAGACTCTAAATACACGCAGGGTTAGTGAGTAGTTACTGGACGTGGCCCGTAACTGTTGGACTCATGACATTAGTGCATGGGTCGTGTGCAAGTTACTGGGCACGCGAGAGAGAGATCGGTGGCATGGCTGCCACGTACTCCAGTTGAAATAAAATCCACGCTGTCTTGCTGAAGGCAAAAAATCCACGCAGTTTCGTTGACGCAGACTCGTTGAAGGCAAAATCCACGCAAGCTTTGAAGAAGAATACTTCAGAATTCACGCAGGCTTTGAGAAGAATAACTCAAAAATCCATGCAAACTTGAGGAAGGAGAAGGTTCAGAATCCACGCCAACCGCCAGCTGTCTTGATTTGGCACGCTTCGTCTGACACAAAATCTCTGACATTGATTATATTGTCAGCCGTATTAAATGAAGATAAGACCCAAAGTCACGCCAACTTGGTGAAGAGTGAGTCTTGCTAAGGAAGATTTCGAAAATCACGCAAAAGACGGCGATGATCTCTCGAATTCTGTGCATACGTGGCATTCGAGGAGACGTTTCTCGACTGCTGTGTTGTCAGTCATTATGATTCTGACGTATGGCTGAGCTGTCTCTGCATGACTTCTAAAGGAGATGGCCAGGCAGAACTTAGCGTATCTTTTGTGCTGCTTCTTGGATCACTCTGCGTGTCTTGTTCTGATCAACTCAGCGTGACTTTCATTTTTGAGGCCTACACTGATGAATATTGGACGAGGTGACCCGTTTTCTCCTACGTCAATTTGGACCAATTGATCTTCGGTAGGAAGTTCTCATTGTTCAAATCGGAGTTCCCATTGGGTATCCATTCGTTGAGCCCAAGGATCTGTTTCAGGACTTTCTTCGATATTTTCGTCATAACCTTCTGGAAGTTCGGCGGAGACCATATTAGAAGATACAATCAGCCGATGAACCTGACCAATGCTGGTGTAAGAATCCCAAGATCTGGAATCAGAAGAGTTAGAGCGCTCCTCACTATCAGACTCGGAGACTGCTGGAGATAAGATCGGAGGTGAAGCATATCCGAGACCTCTTTTTGTCCTGATGTAGTATATCTTTGATTTTCCTTCCGGAACAACCGTACAGATAGGAGTTCTTCTACTCCTACCGTAGTTGAGGCCATTCTTGAAATCATAACCCATCTTTCGGATGATGTCTTTTGATTGTTGACTATAACACGGAGTTGGAGACGTCCCATATCGTTATTTTTGCTATCATCCGTATAGCTGAATTTTTGTTCTGGTCCTTTACTAAAAAGTATCGGACTCTCGCCTCTCTTTCGAGAAGGGACAACAAAGTATGAATCATCTGGATGTTCGAGTAAGACCTCTGTTTGAAGAGACTGTACAACTCCTATTGTAAATGACTGAAAGCTATCTAACATATCCAAATAGTACTTAGCATAATAAATGACATCAGTATACTGGAAAGGAGATGTTTTTTCATTGATTTGTATATCTGTATTTACAATAGGACCTTTAGCCTTAGTAGACATGGTCAGATTGATTACAAGAGGGGAAGAAGAAGAACGTGGAGGAGGATTGGACTTGTTACGATGGAAGTCGATAACAAGCGGCTCAAAAGAGGTGAGCTCCCTTTTATCCTTGTTATGAGATAAATTAATAACAAGTGGCTCAGAAGAGGTGAGCTGTCTTTTATCCTTGTTACGACGTAGGTCGATAACGAGTGGCTCAGAAGAGGTGAGCTCCCTTTGATCTTGACCGCCATCAGTTGGTTGCTTCTGGACTGGCAAGTGAATAGCCAGTGATTTGGAGGATTGAGGACGAGAAACACTCCCTTTGACAGGTATGATGAGGGTGTCATTAGGCACTGCTTCTTGTTCTTCTTCAGGGTCCAGAGCCAGTACTACCTTCATGAACTCATCTTTATACATACGGGCATCGTTACAATATGCTTCGATACCTTTGAAAGGTTAGAGATCCGCAACCTCTTTTTGAACTTCTCTATTGTCATCAACATATTTGAAACATTGATGGAGAGTCGAAAGAACAATGTTGTGTTCGTGAAGGAATGGTCTCCCCAAAAGAGCATTATAAGAGCAACCATGGTTGTCTATAATGTAGAAGGTCACCTTTGTGCGAAGATTACCAATTTGGAGTTTTAGGAGAATCTTGCCCAAAGGCTCACTTCTTCCTTAGTTGAACCCCAGGATGGTGGTGATTGTACTGGAAAGACTATGTATTGGGATCTTCAGTGCATCTAACATTGTCTTCGGCATGATGCTGAGGACAGACCCTGGATCTATCAGAATACGATCAACTTTCATCGAGTCGACATATCCTGTATAGTATAGAGGACAGTCATGCCTATTGTCTTCCATCAGCATATCATCCTGTGTGAAGGTACTGTTTGGAATTAACTCCAACACACTGTGACAATGGCGACAAGAGACAGGCTCTGCTTTTGGCTTCTTCAGAAGGGCTAGACAGGTTTCCGCTTGCATGAGAGCTTCACTCAGAGTTTCTCGAGTCTCTTTGGAGAGGCGCAAGAGCTCAAAGTTGTATGGCTTCTCAAGTCCATAAGGAGATGACTTCTTCAAAGGTTTGTCGAAGCGGACTTGTTGTTTCCCTTTGTCGGCTGCTGTCGACTTAGGGGGAATGGGTTCCACAACTGGTGAAGACACAGCAGGGATGCCCTCAGCAGAGACAGGTTACACTAGAGCAGACTCAGAAGAAGAAGCACGATTTTCTTGAGTCTCGGGAAGTTCCCGTAGATAGGCTTTCCCTATAACACCCAGTTTCTAGAATGAGGGAATTTTTGAAATTTTGTATTTATAAATATTATTTAATTGTATTTATTTCATATTATAATTTTTGGTGATTTTTAATTATTTTTTAAAAAAATTAATTTAAAACTGTTTTAAGTCATGGCTTGTGATTTTGATGTCTTGCTAGTGTAACCTGAGAGACTGCCTAACCTAGAGCCTGACCATGTCATTAGGATGATTTAATTATCATTTTTAGCCTAGGGGTATTTTGGTCATTTGGCCTCTTTAAATTATTTCATGATTTATTGTACTGGTGATTGTTGATTTTGATTTTGACTAGCTGTGACTTAAACGACTGTCCTAGATTTTGACCTTGACCTTGGTGACTTAGTTAATATGGTATGGACCCTAATCTAACTCAAGTTGGACTTGGTTGACTTAAGTCGGCTAAGTTTCATGAAGAGAGTAGGAGAATTTTTGCATTGGACCATAGGCTAAGACTTGAGCTAGTTAGCTAGTGCAACTTGGCCCATGACCATTAGACTAAACCCTAACCCTAATTTTCTACTTTATGACCAGCCACTAGGGCTCCCCTTCCCTATAAATATTCTCCTCCTTGTTCTTGCCTCTTTTATTAAATTTTTACAAGTTTGAAGAAAGAGGTAAGAGCCTTCTTCCCCAATCCATAACTTCCTCATTTCAATTCATTTTTGGCTCAAATCTTTTGCATTAGATTCTAATTGATCCCTACTTTATGTTCATGGAGAGAAATCTCAGGTTTGAATCAATTTGGAGATATTGGCTAGCAAGGAGGAATCTCCCATTTGAAGTTTTTCCATGTAATTTGCACCTATAGGTAAAACCCTTTAAATTGATTTAAATTTCAGTTTTCTTTATATGTAAGGCTAGATCTAGGAGTCCCCTAGGTGTCCCTGAAATTTGGATAAATTTCGTGTCCGTTTGGTGCTCGTATCGGACACGTGTCGTATTGTTTTGTAGGTGTTTGATTAAATGCCTCTAAGGATTTTTTTTTTTTCGATTTTTGTAAAACTAATTATATGAATTTGTTGCTCTATATGTGTATATTAATTTTTGTGAAGACTGATTGGATTTTCGTGTCTTTTTCGTGTCCAAAAGGGACACGGACACGCAGCACGAGACCCCCGTACTGTGCCCTGCTGCCCGACACTTCTGTAGGACACGACACGACTTTTTATGACACGATTTTTGGCACGGAAGTCGGGGCAACCTCTGCCACCATCCTCCCAAAAGATGGGCTCGAGTGGTGCAGTGTGCGAGGAGTTCTCCTCCTCGCACTGGTCGCACTGGCCGCGCGCGCACACTGTACGCGCGGGTAAACCCCCACTGATACGCACTGATTGACACGACACGTCACACATTGGACACAATGCAGACACTTACACACCTAGCCCTACTATGGGCGAACCCACGTGCACGGGCACGAGGCACGTGTCGCCTTGTGTCGAGAGCACGAAGGCTCGACACGGCTGTACGAGGCCATGTTGCACAGTTTTCCTGACACAGTTATTTCGTTAGTTTTGACACGAATGTGTCCACTTCGTGGACACGTGTAGGCTTGTGGGGACACGTGCACATGTGTCTGATGTTTACCAACCACTACTTTGTATTTTTTTTGTATGATTTCAGTTTCGAATTATCATTTCCCCTACTGCACTAATACGAGTGCACTGTTTTCAATTTTCTGAAATTTTAAGTTATTTTTGAACTATTTTTTTATGCTAATCACTATATTAATTCACCCACATGTGTATTAGGCTATTACACTGATTTGTTATCGACTAGTGTGGAGTTTTGGACTTTGAATAGGATTTTGGACTGCTAGATAAAGAGTTAACTGAAACATTGATTTGTTCAGTCTGAAAAATTGTTCTATTAACTGAGATTGATATCTGATTTTAAATTCCATATTCTTAGCTGTATTTTGATGCATAAACTGCCATGTTTACACCTGTATTAGAATACTGAAATCTTGGTATTGAATTGTGTTAAGTTCATGGTTTTGAAAAGGATTTTAAATGGCTTAACTGTTAGCTAACCTGAGATTGCCTAACCTGGGACTGAAATCTGAGTATACATATGTAACCCACAAACACACACCCTCATGAAGTCACCCACACACAAAAATCTGAAAATTGGTTTGTACTAGGATTTATGGTTGTGTTGAAATAGGATTTCGATTGTGTTTGGGACTCAAACCTGGTTATTGCCTGTGTTTATACACTGTCACTGAAATGTGGACACAAGCTCACACTTCACATTACACTCACACATTTACACACACTGAAATTCCTGTAGACACACAACCTCTGTCATTTCCTGAGACACACTCTTACACTCACACATCTTCAAACACATTGTTGGTTGTTAGCTTGAGAATTACCCACATTGACACTATTTCCTACACACACTTGGCACACTTGAATCACATGCTCAACCACACATTGATCCTTTCACTGAGATTGGGTGGAATGCCTGAGATTTTTTGGATGTTGAAACTAAGTTTTGGATAGAGTTTGGATTTACCTTGATTCTCAGATTACATGGCATTTGTTTGGGATACGTAATAGTGTTTTCTCAGGTTTTGGCATTCCCAGTTGGAGTGGTTAGGAATATTTGAACCCAGCCCATTCATAATCTCTTATATCAAAATTTTGATAGGAGAGAGAGCCCCTGTCCAGGTGCGTTGTATCATAGGTTTAGGCAGTAGTAGCTAGGCAGCAATGGGCATTGCTTTGCATTGCCTTGGCTGCCAGGCTTTCTTTTGCAGCAAGCATTGCACAGCAGGCAGTAGCAGCAGCTGTCCTGCTGCACTATGCAGCAGGGGATCCTCCCTTGCAGGAAGCTTGGGTTTTCAGGTTCCCTGGGGAGTTGGGTTTGAGTTAGTATATTAGATTAGTATAGTTAGTATTAGTTAGGACTGTTAGTGTCAGTTAGTTAGTCTTCATATATGTGTATGTGTGTGTGTTTTGAGTGTCTTTAGGATATGAGTTAGTGTGTGCCTTTAGGTAGTGCCATGAGGGTATTGAGGGCTAGGCAGGGAATAGACATAGGTAGATTATAGAGTAAAGTATGGAAATATGATTGGTACGTAGGTAATGGGATATGGGGTATTGTGTCAAAATATGGGAAAGTTAGTATGGTTTGGCATTGCCTATGTCCACATGTGTGCTAGTGGGTGAGGGTTCAAGGTTTGGTATTCAGTTTATATGATTTTTAGACAGTGGAATGTTAGAGTTGGGTTAGGCATATGAAGATTGGCCTAGTACCAAGGGTGTGAGTCATGGAGAGAAGTAGGGATATGGAGTGAATGTTGGAATTGAGGGTGTGCTTGATTAGCTTAGAGTATCAATGGAGTTTAAGATGTGTGTCCAGGAGAGGGCATGGGCCATTGGCCATATGGGTTGAGAGAGTGAGGAATAATGTGAGTTGTTGTTGAGAGTTCTCATATTGTATATATTATATATACATATATATATATATATATATATATATATATATATATATGTTTTAACTAGGTAGATAATGATTGATATAGGTTAACTAGACCTAGAGTTGACCAAGTTTGACTTGGACCTAGTTTGACCTAGACAGTTGACCAGGTTTGACTTAGAGTTGACTTTGACCTAGATTGGCCTAGAAATCATGTAGTTTGCATTGTATCATCATTTATCTTGTTTTAACATATTATAACCTGTACTGCTCTATTTAGGACATTGTGACTCTGGTGCAGACATCTGACATTACACTACTCTTTTTAGAGTAACAGGCGAGTACATTCTCTGATAGTTCTCTCATTTACTTGTCAATTAATGTACTTCAGTTCTAGTTAGTTGTATGCGATTCTCTGTTACAACATGTATGGATATTTCTGGATTCATGTATACGACACACATTTATTTTCTGGCCTCTATTACTGGTATATCATTCTTGGCTTCTATTACTGGAATCATTTACTGGAATCATTTACTGGTATCATTATATTTTTGCTGGACTCATCTTGAATCATTGTGTCAGAATTCTGGATTCACTTGCTGGGAGGGAAAATACTAGAGTAAGACATGTAGACATATCCCATTTCTGGAATCACCCTTTGCTGGAATCAAACTGGAATGATAGCCATCTCACACCCGGCCAGGTGTGTGATGTACCGGATTATCCATAGCCGTTTACTTGTCGATCTCGGTATTTTAAAACATACTTCTAGAGTATAGGCTGGACTCACCCTGGAATCATTGATCACTATAACTAGAATCGTCCCTTACTGGATTCATCTTGTACTGGACTTACATTGGAGTTACACTTGTCTACATTGATGTCTGGACTTTATAACATATTACACTGGTTCAGCTAGTTCTATTTTTACAGTCTTTATTGCTATGATTCTTCTCTTGTTTAGTTATTTTCTTTCCTTGCACTTTATCTGTCTTTTTTACCATCACCTGAATATAAACTGCCATTTTCATCAATACAACTGTCTATAACTGTTTTATTATTCTCTGTCATTTACTTAGGTTTTCTAGATAAGATTGTGCTCGTTCATGTCCTGACTGGACCTGTTGATAAATTTTACAGATGATTGCCCTGAGGACACATGCCCTACGTATTATGGACCCTGAGATGGTTGGCTACCTTGGGCCCCGACACTCGGGAGTGATCGGGATTTAGTTTAGTAGACTTGCATTTATTCTCATTTAGAGATTGTTGTATAGAATTGAGACTTGAGATGTATTTGAGATTATTCAGATGTTATTATTTCTGTAGTTATTGTTGTCTTCAATTTCTTAGTGATATTTCTGTGTTATCTTATCGTGCTTAGACTGTGATTGAGTTACACCATATCTTATACTTGTCCTCCGTTTGGAGTTGATCATGATGAGTACATTATACACTGCATGAGTTGATGGTTAGTTAGAGACTTAGAACAGCGTTCTACTGCCGACACTGTGGCGTAGGCTGGGCGCTGTTACGTACTCGTACCCTCATAATGGGTGCGGGTCATGACACGTTTTTAGTGGTGGCCCATGCAGGTCGAGAGTCGCATTAGTACGATATCGCAGTAGTACGGCGACTTAATTGTACTGCTACGAGCCTGCGATAGGATTGAGAGATAGGCTTTAACGGAGAGGTACTCAATCACAGTTAGGACTACTTGAGAAGATTCCTAGGATGACCCTTGAGAATCTCATTATAAACTATTTCAAAATTTGATTCTGACAGTATCTGTCTATCTTCCTTGTTCATCGTTGAATTTGATTCTTGGTATTCATTATTGACTTGATTTTCTACCAAGATAGCATTATGGGCTAGGTTGCCTTAGTCATGGAATCTAAAGTCTTCTACAGCCATATCAGCTGGTTGGGCGATGAGATAGAGTCTGATTTTGGATGTATTTCTCGGGTATGGGAATTTAAAGTTTTCGCAGCCAAGCTAGCGGCAATGTGAAAATTTTAAATACCATAATTCTAGATGTATGTACATTAGTTGTGGACTCTAGAGATTATCGCAGCCATACTTACTGGTGTGACGAGGATTCTGGTGACATGGTTCTGGATAGACGGGTATGATTATTAGATTACAGGATAGATACCATATAGATGGTGCCCTAGAGAATTTGAGTGGAATATCAGGGTGGATATTACTTGAGTGTCAAGAATTAGATAGAGGGAGCTAGGCCACCTGTAGCGCAACACTGTGCCCCACACCAACAGAGGGATACACCCCAGAGGGGCAGGGCATCTGTGCTGAAAGTCGAGTAGACCAACGCTACGGGTGACGGGTTAGCAGGTCTATCTTCCTGTTCTTCTTTCCATCTTGTTGTGTGATTCCATTAGTACCTGCCAGGATATTGCTTGTGATTGTCTAGATAGTGTAGCTACCCTGCTCGAGACTGTAGAATCACGACCAGTAGGATTGTATTGCTTCGACTTTCATTGATTGGGGGTTTGACCTAGGAAAGGTGCGATCATCTCAATTTCGAGGACAAAATTTTTTTAAGAGGGATAGGATTGTAACACCCAATTTCTAGAATGAGGGAATTTTTGAATTTTTGTATTTATAAATATTATTTAATTGTATTTATTTTATATTATAATTTTTGGTGATTTTTAATTATTTTTAAAAAAAATTAATTTAAAACTGTTTTAAGTCATGGCTTGTGATTTTGATGCCTTGCTAGTGTAACCTGAGAGACTGCCTAACCTAGAGCCTGACAATGTCATTAGGATGATTTAATTATCATTTTTAGCCTAGGGGTATTTTGGTCATTTGGCCTCTTTAAATTATTTCATGATTTATTGTACTGGTGATTGTTGATTTTGATTTTGACTAGCTGTGACTTAAGCGACTGTCCTAGATTTTAACCTTGACCTTGGTGACTTAGTTAATATGGTATGGACCCTAATCGAACTCAAGTTGGGCTTGGTTGACTTAAGTCGGCTAAGTTTCATGAAGAGAGTAGGAGGATTTTTGCATTGGACCATAGGCTAAGACTTGAGCTAGTTAGCTAGTGCAACTTGGCCCATGACCATTAGACTAAACTCTAACCCTAATTTTCCACTTTATGACCAGCCACTAGGGCTCCCCCTTCCCTATAAATATTCTCCTCCTTGTTATTGCCTCTTTTATTAAACTTTTACAAGTTTGAAGAAAGAGGTAAGAGCCTTCTTCCCCAATCCATAACTTCCTCATTTTAATTCCTTTTTGGCTCAAATCTTTTGCATTGGGTTCTAATTGATCCCTACTTTATGTTCATGGAGAGAAATCTCAGGTTTGAATCAATTTGGAGATATTGGCTAGCAAGGAGGAATCCCCCATTTGAAGCTTTTCCATGCAATTTGCACCTATAGGTAAAACCCTTTAAATTGATTTAAATTTTGGTTTTCTTTGCATGTAAGGCTAGATCTAGGAGTCCCCTAGGTGTTCCTGAAATTTGGGTGGATTTTGTGTCCGTTTGGTGCCCGTATCGGACATGTGTCGTATTGTTTTGTAGGTGTTTGATTAAATACTTCTAAGGATTTTTTTTTCGATTTTTGTAAAACTAATTATATGAATTTGTTGCTCTATATGTGTATATTAATTTTTGTGAAGACTGATTGGATTTTTGTGTCTTTTTCGTGTCCAAAAGGGACACGGACACGCAGCACGAGACCCCCGTGCTGTGCCCTGCTGCCCGACACTTCTGTAGGACACTACACGACTTTTTATGACACGATTTTTGGCACGGAGGTCGGGGCAACCTCTGCCACCATCCTCCCAAAAGATGGGCTCGAGTGGTGCAGTGTGCGAGGAGTTCTCCTCCTCGCACTGGTCGCACTGGCCGCGCGCGCACACTGTACGCGCGGGTAAACCCCCACTGATACGCACTGATTGACACGACACGTCACACATTGGACACAATACAGACACTTACACACCTAGCCCTACTATGGGCGAACCCACGTGCACGGGCACGAGGCACGTGTCGCCTTGTGTCGAGAGCACGAAGGCTCGACACGGCTGCACAAGGCCATGTTGCACAGTTTTCCTAACACAGTTATTTCGTTAGTTTTGACACGAATGTGTCCACTTCGTGGACACGTATAGGCTTGTGGGGACACATGCACATGTGTCTGATGTTTACCAACCACTACTTTGTATTTTTTTTTGTATGATTTCAGTTTCGAATTATCATTTCCCCTACTGCACTGATACGAGTGCACTGTTTTCAATTTTCTGAAATTTTAAGTTATTTTTGAACTATTTTTTATGCTAATCACTATATTAATTCACCCACATGTGTATTAGGCTATTACACTGATTCGTTATCGACTAGTGTGGAGTTTTGGACTTCGAATAGGATTTTGGACTGCTAGATAAAGAGTTAACTGAAACATTGATTTGTTCAGTCTGAAAAATGGTTCTATTAACTGAGATTGATATCTGATTTTAAATTCCATATTCTTAGCTGTATTTTGATGCATAAACTGCCATGTTTACACCTGTATTAGAATACTGAAATCTTGGTATTGAATTGTGTTAAGTTCATGGTTTTGAAAAGGATTTTAAATGGCTTAACTGTTAGCTAACCTGAGATTGCCTAACCTGGGACTGAAATCTGAGTATACTTATGTAACTCACACACACACACCCTCATGAAGTCACCCACACACAAAAATCTGAAAATTGGTTTGTACTAGGATTTATGGTTGTGTTGAAATAGGATTTCGATTGTGTTTGGGACTCAAACCTGGTTATTGCCTGTGTTTATACACTGTCACTGAAATATGGACACAAGCTCACACTTCACATTACACTCACACATTTACACACACTGAAATTCCTGTAGACACACAACCTCTGTCATTTCCTGAGACATACTCTTACACTCACACATCTTCAAACACATTGTTGGTTGTTAGCTTGAGAATTACCCACATTGACACTATTTCCTACACACACTTGGCACACTTGAATCACATGCTCAACTACACATTGATCCTTTCACTGAGATTGGGTGGAATGCCTGAGATTTTTTGGATGTTGAAACTAAGTTTTGGATAGAGTTTGGTTTTACCTTGATTCTCAGATTACATGGCATTTGTTTGGGATACGTAATAGTGTTTTCTCAGGTTTTGGCATTCCCAGTTGGAGTGGTTAGAAAGATTTAAACCCAGCCCATTCATAATCTCTTATATCAAAATTTTGATAGGAGAGAGAGCCCCTGTCCAGGTGGGTTGTATCATAGGTTTAGGCAGTAGCAGCTAGGCAGCAGTGGCCATTGCTTTGCATTGCCTTGGCTGCCAGGCTTTCTTTTGCAGCAAGCATTGCACAGCAGGCAGTAGCAGCAGCTGCCCTGCTGCACTAGGCAGCAGGGGATCCCCCTTGCAGGAAGATTGGGTTTCCAGGTTCCCTGGCGAGTTGGGTTTGAGTTAGTATATTAGATTAGTATAGTTAGTATTAGTTAGGACTGTTAGTGTCAGTTAGTTAGTCTTCATATATGTGTATGTGTGTGTGTTTTGAGTGTCTTTAGGATATGAGTTAGTGTGTGCCTTTAGGTAGAGCCATGAGGGTATTGAGGGCTAGGCAGGGAATAGGCATAGGTATAGTATAGAGTAAAGTATGGAAATAGGATTGGTACCTAGGTAATGGGATATGGGGTAGTGTGTCAATTATGGGAAAGTTAGTATGGTTTGGCATTGCCTATGTCCACATGTGTGCTAGTGGATGAGGGTTCAAGGTTTGGTATTCAGTTTATATGATTTTTAGACAGTGGGATGTTAGAGTTGGGTTAGGCATGTGAAGATTGGCCTAGTACCAAGGGTGTGAGTCATGGAGAGAAGTAGGGATATGGAGTGAATGTTGGAATTGAGGGTGTGTTTGATTAGCTTAGAGTATCAATGGAGTTTAAGATGTGTGTCCAGGAGAGGGCATGGGCCATTGGCCATATGGCTTGAGAGAGTGAGGAATAATGTGAGTTGTTGTTAAGAGTTCTCATATTGTGTATATGTTATATATATATATATATATATATATATATATATATATATATATATGTTTTAACTAGGGTAGATAATGATTGATATAGGTTAACTAGACCTAGAGTTGACCAAGTTTGACTTGGACCTAGTTTGACCTAGACAATTGACCAGGTTTGACTTAGAGTTGCTTTGACCTAGATTGGCCTAGAAATAATGTAGTTTGCATTGTATCATCATTTACCTTGTTTTAACATATTATAACCTGTACTGCTCTATTTAGGATATTGTGACTCTGGTGCAGACATCTGACATTACACTACTTTTTTCAGAGTAACAGGCGAGTACATTCTCTGATAGTTCTCTCATTTACTTGTCAATTCTGTACTTCAGTTCTAGTTAGTTGTATGCGATTCTCTGTTACAACACGTATGGATATTTTTGGATTCATGTATACGACACACATTTATTTTCTAGCCTCTATTACTGGTATATCATTCCTGGCTTCTATTACTGGAATCACCTACTGGAATCATTTACTGGTATCATTATATTTTGGCTAGACTCATCTTGAAACATTGTGTCGGAATTCTGGATTCACTTGCTGTGAGGGAAAATACTAGAGTAAGACATGTAGACATACCCCATTTCTGGAATCACCCTTTGCTGGAATCAAACTGGAATGATAGCCATCTCACACCCGGCCAGGTGTGTGATGTGCCTGGATTACCCATAGTCATTTACATGTCGATCTCGGTATTTTAAAACACACTGCTAGAGTATAGGCTGGACTCACCCTGGAATCATTGATCACTATAACTGGAATCGTCCTTTATTGGATTCATCTTGTATTAGATTCATCTTGTACTGGACTTACATTGGAGTTACACTTGTCTACATTGCTTGTCTGGACTTTATATCATATTACCCTGGTTCAGCTAGTTCTATTTTTACAGTCTTCATTGCTATGACTCTTCTCTTGTTTAGTTATTTTCTTTCCTTGCTACTTTATCTGTCTTTTTTACCATCACCTGAATATAAACTACCATTTTTATCAATACAACTGTCTATAACTATTTTATAGTTCTCTGTCATTTACTTGGGTTTTCTAGATAAAATTGTGCTCGTTCCTGTCCTGACTGGACCTGTTGATAAATTTTACAGATGATTGCCCTGAGGATACATGCCCTACGTATTATGGACCCTGAGACGGATGGCTACCTTAGGCCCCGACACTCGGGAGTGATCGAGATTTAGTTTAGTAGACTTGTATTTATTCTCATTTAGAGATTGTTGTATAGAATTGAGACTTGAGATGTATTTGAGATTATTCAGATGTTGTTATTATTTCAGTAGTTATTGTTGTCTTCAATTTCTTAGTGATATTTCTGTGATATCTTATCGTACTTAGACTGTGATTGAGTTACACCATATCTTATACTTGTCCTCCGTTCGGAGTTGATCATGATGAGTACATTATATACTGCATGAGTTGATGGTTAGTTAGAGACTTAGAACAGCGTTCTACCGCCGATACTGCTGGCGTAGGCTGGGCGCTGTTACGTACTCGTACCCTCACAGTGGATGCGGGTCGTGACACGTTTTTAGTGGTGGCCAATGCAGGTCGAGAGTCGTATTAGTGCGATATCGCGGTAGTACGGTGACTTAGTTGTACTGCTGCGAGCCTGCGATAGGATTGAGAGATAGGCTTTAACGGAGAGGTACTCAATCACAGTTAGGCCTACTTGAGAAGATTCCTAGGATGACCCTTGAGAATCTCATTATAAACTATCTCGAAATTTGATTCTGACAGTATCTGTCTATCTTCCTTGTTCATCGTTGAATTTGATTCTTGGTATTCATTATTGACTTGATTTTCTACCAAGATAGCATTATGGGCTAGGTTGCCTTAGTCATGGAATCTAGAGTCTTCTACAGCCATATCAGCTAGTTGGGCGATGAGATAGAGTCTGAATTTTGGATGTATTTCTCGGGTATGGGAATTTAAAGTTTTCGCAGCCAAGCTAGCGGCAATGCGAAAATTTTAAATACCATGATTCTAGATGTATGTACATTAGTTGTGGACTCTATGGATTATCGCAGCCATACTTACTGGTGTGACGAGGATTCTGGTGACATGGTTCAGGATAGACGGATATGATTATTAGATTGCAGGATAGATACCATATAGATGGTGCCCTAGAGAATTTGAGTGGAATATCAGGGTAGATATTACTTGAGTGTCAATGATTAGATAGAGGGAGCTAGGCCACCTGTAGCGCAACATTGTGCCCCACATCAACAGAGGGATACACCCCAGAGGGATAGGGCTTCTGTGCTGACAGTCGAGTAGACCGACGCTACGGGTGACGGGTTAGCAGGTCTGTCTTCCTGTTCTTCTTTCCATCTTATTGTGTGATTCTATTAGTACCTGCCAGGATATTACTTGTGATTGTCTAGATAGTGTAGCTACCCTGCTCGAGACTGTGGAATCACGACCAGTAGGATTGTATTGCTTCGACTTTGATTGATTGGGGGTTTGACCTAGGGAAGGTGCGATCATCTTAATTTCGAGGACAAATTTTTTCTAAGGGGGGTAGGATTGTAACACCCAGTTTCTAGAATGAGGGAATTATTGAATTTTGTATTTATAAATATTATTTAATTGTATTTATTTCATATTATGATTTTTGGTAATTTTTAATTATTTTTAAAAAAATCAATTTAAAACTGTTTTAAGTCATGGCTTGTGATTTTGATGCCTTGCTAGTGTAACCTGAGAGACTGCCTAACCTAGAGCCTGACCATGTCATTAGGATGATTTAATTATCATTTTTAGCCTAGGGGTATTTGGTCATTTGGCCTCTTTAAATTATTTCATGATTTATTGTACTGGTGATTGTTGATTTTGATTTTGACTAGCTGTGACTTAAGCGACTGTCCTAAATTTTAACCTTGACCTTGGTGACTTAGTTAATATGGTATGGACCCTAATCTAACTCAAGTTGGGCTTGGTTGACTTAAGTCGGCTAAGTTTCATGAAGAGAGTAGGAGGATTTTTGTATTGGACCATAGGCTAAGACTTGAGCTAGTTAGCTAGTGCAACTTGGCCCATGACCATTAGACTAAACTCTAACCCTAATTTTCCACTTTATGACCAGCCACTAGGGCTCCCCCTTCCCTATAAATATTCTCCTCCTTGTTCTTGCCTCTTTTATTAAATTTTTACAAGTTTGAAGAAAGAGGTAAGAGCCTTCTTCCCCAATCCATAACTTCCTCATTTCAATACCTTTTTGGCTCAAATATTTTGCATTGGGTTCTAATTGATCTCTAATTTATGTTCATGGAGAGAAATCTCAGGTTTGAATCAATTTGGAGATATTGGCTAGCAAGGAGGAATCCCCCATTTGAAGCTTTTCCATGCAATTTGCACCTATAGGTAAAGCCCTTTAAATTGATTTAAATTTTGGTTTTCTTTGCATGTAAGGCTAGATCTAGGAGTCCCCTAGGTGTTCCTGAAATTTGGGTAGATTTCATGTCCGTTTGGTGCCCGTATCGGACAAGTGTCGTATTGTTTTGTAGGTATTTGATTAAATGCCTCTAAGGATTTTATTTTCGATTTTTGTAAAACTAATTATATGAATTTGTTGCTCTATATGTGTATATTAATTTTTGTGAAGACTGATTGGATTTTCGTGTCTTTTTCGTGTCCAAAAGGGACACGGACACGCAGCACGAGATCCCCGTGCTGTGCCCTGCTGCCCGACACTTCTGTAGGACACGACACGACTTTTTATGACACGATTTTTGGCACGGAGGTCGGGGCAACCTCTGCCACCATCCTCCCAAAAGATGGGCTCGAGTGGTGCAGTGTGCGAGGAGTTCTCCTCCTCGCACTGGTCGCACTGGCCGCGCGCGCACACTATACGCGCGGGTAAACCCCCACTGATACGCACTGATTGACACGACACATTGCACATTGGATACAATGCAGACACTTACACACCTAGCCCTACTATGGGCGAACCCACGTGCACGGGCACGAGGCACGTGTCGCCTTGTGTCGAGAGCACGAAGGCTCGACACGGCTGCACGAGGCCATGTTGTACAGTTTTCCTGATACAGTTATTTCGTTAGTTTTGACACGAATGTGTCCACTTCGTGGACACGTGTAGGCTTGTGGGGACACGTGCACATGTGTCTGATGTTTACCAACCACTAGTTTGTATTTTTTTGTATGATTTCAGTTTCGAATTATCATTTCCCCCACTGCACTGATACGAGTGCACTGTTTTCAATTTTCTAAAATTTTAAGTTATTTTTGAACTATTTTTATTGATGCTAATCACTATTAATTCACCCACATGCGTATTAGGCTATTACACTGATTTGTTATCGACTAGTGTGGAGTTTTGGACTTCGAATGGGATTTTGGACTGCTAGATAAAGAGTTAACTGAAACATTGATTTGTTCAGTCTGAAAAATTATTCTATTAACTGAGATTGATATCTGATTTTAAATTCCATATTCTTAGTTGTATTTTGATGCATAAACTGCCATGTTTACACCTGTATTAGAATACTGAAATCTTGGTATTGAATTGTGTTAAGTTCATGGTTTTGAAAAGGATTTTAAATGGCTTAACTGTTAGCTAACCTGAGATTGCCTAACCTGGGACTGAAATCTGAGTATACATATGTAACCCACACACACACACCCCCTCATGAAGTCACCCACACACAAAAATCTGAAAATTGGTTTGTACTAGGATTTATGGTTGTGTTGAAATAGGATTTCGATTGTGTTTGGGACTCAAACCTGGTTATTGCCTGAGTTTATACACTGTCACTGAAATGTGGACACAAGCTCACACTTCACATTACACTCACACATTTACACATACTGAAATTCCTGTAGACACACAACCTCTATCATTACCTGAGACACACTCTTACACTCATACATCTTCAAACACAGTGTTGGTTGTTAGCTTGAGAATTACCCACATTGACACTATTTCCTACACACACTTGGCACACTTGAATCATATGCTCAACCACACATTGATCCTTTCACTGAGATTGGGTGGAATGCCTGAGATTTGTTGGATGTTGAAACTAAGTTTTGGATAGAGTTTGGTTTTACCTTGATTCTCAGATTTCATGTCATTTGTTTGGGATACGTAATAGTGTTTTCTCTGGTTTTGGCATTCCCAGTTGGAGTGGTTAGGAAGATTTGAACCCAGCCCATTCATAATCTCTTGTATCAAAATTTTGATAGGAGAGAGAGCCCCTGTCCAGGTGGGTTGTATCATAGGTTTAGGCAGTAGCAGCTAGGCAGCAATGGGCATTGCTTTGCATTGCCTTGGCTGCCAGGCTTTCTTTTGCAGCAAGCATTGCACAGCAGGCAGTAGCAGCAGCTGCCCTGCTGCACTAGACAGCAGGGGATCCTCCCTTGCAGGAAGCTTGGGTTTCCAGGTTCCCTGGGGAGTTGGGTTTGAGTTAGTATATTAGATTAGTATAGTTAGTATTAGTTAGGAATGTTAGTGTCAGTTAGTTAGTCTTCATATATGTGTATGTGTGTGTGTTTTGAGTGTCTTTAGGATATGAGTTAGTGTGTGCCTTTAGGTAGAGCCATGAGGGTATTGAGGGCTAGGCAGGGAATAGGCATAGGTAGAGTATAGAGTAAAGTTTGGAAATAGGATTGGTACCTAGGTAATGGGATATGGGGTAGTGTGTCAAAATATGGGAAAGTTAGTATGGTTTGGCATTGCCTATGTCCATATATGTGCTAGTGGGTGAGGGTTCAAGGTTTGGTATTCAGTTTATATGATTTTTAGACAGTGGGATGTTAGAGTTGGGTTAGGCATGTGAAGATTGGCCTAGTACCAAGGGTGTGAGTCATGGAGAGAAGTAGGGATATGGAGTGAATGTTGGAATTGAGGGTGTGCTTGATTAGCTTAGAGTATCAATGGAGTTTAAGATGTGTGTCCAGGAGAGGGCATGGGCCATTGGCCATATGGGTTGAGAGAGTGAGGAATAATGTGAGTTGTTGTTGAGAGTTCTCATATTGTATATATATTATATATATATATGTTTTAACTAGGTAGATAATGATTGATATAGGTTAACTAGACCTAGAGTTGACCAAGTTTGACTTGGACCTAGTTTGACCTAGACAGTTGACCATGTTTGACTTAGAGTTGACTTTGACCTAGATTGGCCTAGAAATCATGTAGTTTGCATTGTATCATCATTTACCTTGTTTTAACATATTATAACATGTACTGCTCTATTTAGGACATTGTGACTCTGGTGCAGACATCTGATATTACACTACTCTTTTCAGAGTAACAGGCGAGTACATTCTCTGATAGTTCTCTCATTTACTTGTCAATTACTGTACTTCAGTTCTCGTTAGTTGTATGTGATTTTTTGTTACAATACGTATGGATATTTCTGGATTCATGTATACGACACACATTTATTTTCTGGCCTCTATTACTGGTATCATCATTCCCGGCTTCTATTACTGGAATCACCTACTGGAATCATTTACTGGAATCATTTACTGGTATCATTATATTTTGGCTGGACTCATCTTGAATCATTGTGTCGGAATTCTGGATTCACTTGCTGGGAGGAGAAATACTAGAGTAAGACATGTAGACATACCCCATTTCTGGAATCACCCTTTGCTGAAATCAAACTGGAATGATAGCCATCTCACACCCGGCCAGGTGTATGATGTGCCGGATTACCTATAGCCGTTTACATGTCGATCTCGGTATTTTAAAATACATTGCTAGAGTATAGGCTGGACTCACCCTGGAATCATTGATCACTATAACTGGAATCGTCCCTTACTGGATTCATCTTGTATTAGATTTATCTTGTACTGGACTTACATTGGAGTTACACTTGTCTACATTGCTGTCTGGACTTTATATCATATTACCCTGGTTCAGCTAGTTCTATTTTTACAGTCTTCATTGCTATGATTATTCTCTTGTTTAGTTATTTTCTTTCCTTGCACTTTATCTGTCTTTCTTACCATCACCTGAATATAAACTTCCATTTTCATCAATACAACTGTTTATAACTATTTTATAGTTCTCTGTCATTTACTTGGGTTTTCTAGATAAGATTGTGCTCGTTCCTGTCCTGACTGGACCTGTTCATAAATTTTACAGATAATTGCCCTGAGGACACATGCCCTACGTATTATGGACCCTGAGACGGATGGCTACCTTGGGCCCCGAAAATCGGGAGTGATCGAGATTTAGTTTAGTAGACTTGCATTTATTCTCATTTAGAGATTGTTGTATAGAATTGAGACTTGAGATGTATTTGAGATTATTCAGATGTTGTTATTATTTCAGTAGTTATTGTTGTCTTCAATTTCTTAGTAATATTTCTGTGTTATCTTATCGTGCTTAGACTGTGATTGAGTTACACCATATCTTATACTTGTCCTCCGTTCGGAGTTGATCATGATGAGTACATTATATACTTCATGAGTTGATGGTTAGTTAGAGACTTAGAACAGCATTCTACCGCCTATACTGCGGCGTAGGCTGGGCGCTGTTACGTACTCGTACCCTCACAGTGGGTGCGGGTCGTGACATTCCCTGACCTGGTACCCAGCAGGATTTTCTCTTCAACTATAGGATCAAAAGACACCATATTGTAGATCTTTGTTTTGCCCTTGGAACGGTCTTTTTGCTTAGAAGGAGCCTGGAAGTCGGAAACAAGATCTGGGTGGATCCACATAATCTCGCCATTATCAAGGGATAAGGGGACGAGACCTTCACTCCGTGGAGGAGGAAGATTCTCAATCTCAAGAGTGGCCTTGGGGATAGGGATGACACCATGTTGTACCATCTATGGAGGGAAGTTACCGAACTGTACTGAGACCATGTTCGCAGTAGCAGTCTTCTCTTCTTGTTGAAGAGTGACAACACCAGCATTGACTAGCTCCTGAATTTTGCCTTTGAGCACGTAACATGCTCGAGTGGGATGACCAATAAACCTGTGATAAATACAGTATTTGGGATGATCAGTCTTACCAACCTCGTCAGACTTCTTCGGATCTGGGAGTTGGAGCTTATTGCTTTTGATTAAGCAATCGAAGATGCTCACGGTGTCGTTTTCGTCAAAGGAGTACTCTACTTTTGGATGAGGTTCCCTTGGTGGAGGTGCAGAAGGAGTAGAAGCAGACATTGGTGGAGCTACGTTGACAGCCAGAGACTCTTTGTTGTTCAGATTGATGTTTAAAGTTTCTTTACCTTTGCGGTTATTCTGGCGATTACCGCTAATAGCTGTCGGGTGTTCATCCCGGTCGGGGTTAGACATGTGTACCCCCAATTGTTTGAATTTGTCAGCGCTAACTTCAGCTGCTTTAGCATTGACAATGAAGGATGGCCAGTCTTGGAACTGAGTTGACCCCGTCCACATGCTGATGATAGGCAAAAGATTTGCCTTGCAGGTATCTATAGTGACAGCGGTCGGAGTTCCAGGAGGCATCTTTAATGCTTCTCGACAGAATCTTTCAATGAAACTCCCAGCGATTTTATTATGTCTTTGTTTGATCTTATTGATGGCTGACATGGTCATATCATTGATTCCCTCATAGAATCGCTCGAAGAAGATTTGTTTCAGACATGAGAGAGAGGTGATACAGCCATCAGGCAAGCTCCTGTACCAATCGTATGCTACACCGGCTAAACAGCCGACGGACACCCTGGTAAGAAGAGCGTCATTTGGCTGAAGTTGAACAGTCATTACCTCAAAGTGGTTGATGAACTGACTTGGAGATGTGCTGTCGTCAAACAGCAAAATTGTAGGGATTTTGTACTTTGGAGGAAATGGGACTTCCTTCCATTCAACTGGATAGGGTTGTTTAATCCCCAATCTCTGTACGTTGTCCTTCTTTTTGAAGGCCTCGAATTGAGTGCATAAGAGTTTGACAGCTTCATTAGCATCCTCCGATGATGAAGAAGGAGCAGGCTGAATCAGCGTGTTAGGAGAAGGAACAGCATGGTAAGCACTACCCCCAGCACCTGACTGACTGGGTGTGGGTTAAATTTGTACAGGGGGTATTTGAGGAGATACTACCCCCAGCCCTGCAGTAACAGGCACCGACGATGCTATGATCTCAGGATTTACATCAGGTACAGTCGGTGGTACTGTATGTTGGGCCACAATGATAGAATGCATACTCGCGACCATTTCAGCTATGGTCTTCAGCTTATCCTCCAATACAGCTATTCGTTGTTCTTGATTTGCTGAACTAGAATGTCACTCCCCGATCCCGGAATACGTATTTCGATACGTAAACCGATAAATTGTATTTACCTTGTATTTATACTATATTTATTATGCAGTATTTCTTCATACATTTCCCAAAATATTCGACAAAATATTATTTCATAATTTATTTTCTGTATTTGGGCCTACAGTTTTGGCTCATTTGGGTAACCTATTTTTGGTTCACCAATGGTTCATCATGAACCCTTTGGTTCATCATGAACCCTTGGGTTCAAGATCTTTATATATAACTCATCTCATTCTCTCTCCTCTCATTATTTCCTCTCATTTATTTCCTCCACCAACCAAGGCAAGTACCAACTTGCTCAAGAGATGGATCCATAAATTTTTGTCAATGTTTCTTACAAAATTACTTGTCAAAATATGTTCTTCTCCTCAACCTATACTAGTTTAGAACTTGGAAATTTTTATTTTGAAGCTTTAATTTTTGTAGATCTAAGTATTAATCATTTTCGGATTTTCTTGGTTTTGATCTATTTTCGTTAGGGTTTTGTGGGTTTTGATGCTTCCATGTGGAAGAGAATTCAATTTTACTCAAGTTAGAACTTTGAAAACCTAGATTTGGTTTTGATTTGGTCAAGTTATGAGAATTGGAAGTTTTTGGTGTTCTTGAGGATGCTCTCGGCCTGGAAGAGAAGACCCTTCAGCCTGCGCTCTTTAGCGCAAGGTTGAACTGCGCAGCTCGTCTCTTGACGAATTGCGCAACCCCTCGGCCAGCGCATTGCGCTGAGCTAAACTGCGCTGGCGCTCCTTAGCTCCAGCGCCATCCGACCCAGCGCAAGTTAATCCGTGCGCGCTTGACTTCAGCGCAATCCATTCCCTGCGCAACCTGACCCTGCGCAACCTGACCATGCGCAGTCTGACCCTGCACAGTCGAACCCTGCGCAACCTGACCCTGCGCAGTCTGACCCTGCGCAGTCGAACCCTGCGCAACCTGACCCTGCGCATTCTGACCCTGCGCAACCTGACCCTGGGCGATCTGATCCTGCGCGTTTTGACCCCTGCGCATCCTGACAATGCGCATTCTGACCTGGACTCCCCTATATTTTTATTATTTTTACATTCAAACAATAAGATATATAAACCTGTCATCTCCGCACGGAGGTATAACATAACATCTCAACTCTATATCTCAAACACAAGTCTAGGAAAGATAGAACATGATATGGAATCAGATGAAAGGAAGAAACTGAATATAAATAGAGTTATCACACCACACAAAGTAGATGTCCAACACAAATAAGTATAAGACATGAAATATAACTAAGTCACAACTAACAATCGGAACAATCCGATACAAAATGAAACTATAAACACTAGACTAGACTAGGCACCCTCTACTGAGCTAGATGCACCTCAGGCTCCTGAAGGTCACCCTCATGTGTCCCATAGAAGGTAGGACAGTCACCATCATCATCTGTAATATTTTCAACAGGTCCAGTCAGGACAGGAACGAGCACAATACATCTCACGCAGTTCATATCATGTTAGGAAATATAAAGCATGCATAGAGTAAGATACATGGACTGTAAAGAATATATATAAAAACGAGAGAGATTTGATAACTGGAAATATCTATATATATGATAAGTAAGAACTGTAGGTAACCTATGATTTAGAGCATGAGATGGTTATATAAACGGGTTAGGACAATGCAAGGGTAACTCCATCATACGTGAGTGTACTATGGACATATACATGATTTCACAAGATTTCATAAGATGGGATTTTGATCACATAACCATTTCCTACTCACCCTCCCCAATCAATACACAAGGATCCAGTCAAGTTACGTTACCTTGCACAAGAGGTTTTTATCATGTTTGCTCACGTGATCATGAGAGTACAAGATTGCACAAGAGTATACATGAATAGAGGTGTACATAAAATATAAGATGTTCGTGAAAAGCACATGACAACTGTATTTGATGTACCCCGAGGGAGATAACATCGTATGACAAGATCCATATAGTACCAATCCGTGATAATGACGTGACAGCATCATGTAAAGTAATCTAGAGCAAGAATATAAGTCCTAACAAGTATGAAATGATCAGAGAATGTACTCGTCTGTCATCCTGTATGACTGATATGAATAGATGTCCGAACTGGTATCACAGAGTCCTATTTAGAGTAAAACAGGTCACAATATATCCACAATGGTAAAAATAGAGTATACAATGCATACTACATGATTCAAGGTCAGTCTAGGCCAAAATCAACTATTGTTCAACTCTGGTCAACTTTAAAAGTCAAACTAGTCAAAGTTAGGTCAACCAATGTCAAACTAGTTAGGGTTTAATCATACTTGAGTCACTAAGTCAAACAAGGTCAAGCAAGTCAGGTTAGCCAAATCTAGGTCAACTTAGACTAACTAAGGGTTTTTAGGTCAAGGGTCAACTTTATATGTCAACTCTATAAGGCTAACCCAAATCATGACACAACTCCTAATTATCCCACTTAACCCCATACATATCTTAAATTACATAGGACTATCCTCATAACCATATGGTCAAACATAAATCAACTAGTTTAATAGTCTAGGGTTTAGTCAAACCTTAGTCATCAAGCCTTTAAAGTCCATCCAAACCATTTCTAGGTCAATTAGGTCAAGGTTTGACCTATAGTTGACTTTAGTCAACCATGGTCAACAATGGTCAACTATCTAGTCAAACTAGTCTACTAGACCTAATGGTCAATTCTAACTTGCTACTAACCATAGGCTAGTATTCCTAGGCACTTAGTGGATATATATATAGATATCTATATCTATACATATGTCTATACAATATATATACATATATAATACCAAGGCCATATCATATATATATATATAATATATATATATATATCTATATATATATTATATATATATATATAATATATAATATATATATATATATTTATTTATTATTATTTATATATATATATATATATATAATAATATATATATATATATAATATCTATATATTATAATATATATTATATATATATATATATATATCTATAATATATATTATACCAAACTCCTGCATAATATATATAACCAATATTATATATATATATATATATATATATATATATATATATATATATATAATATATATATATATATATATAATATATATATATATATTATATACTCACATATATAAAACCCAACTATATATCATAATATATATATTATATATATATAATATATATATATATATATATATATAATATATATATATATATATATATATATATATATATTATATATATATATTAAAACATATATTATATATATATATATTATATAATATATATATTATATATACATACTATATATATATAATATATATATATATATATATATATTTATATATATATATCTAATATATATTATATATATATATATATATATATATATATATATATATATATATTCAAACATACATATATATAATATATATATATATATATATATAATATATATATATATATATATATATATAATATTCAAACATACATATATATATATAATATAAAAATATATATATATATATATATATATATCTATATATATAATATATATATATATATATATATATATATATATCTATATATATATAATATTACATATAGACATATAGAGAGAGAAAGGAGTGAAGGGTTAGGGTTAGGATTTAGGTTAAGGGGGTTTAGGTTATGGGGGTAGTGGGCTGAACTGTGGAGGGGAGGGGTTCTCAGAAAACTGAGAACCCAAACTCACACACACATACATAATATACATATATACATATATACATATATATATATGTTCACGTGCACCTACACCTATACCCACACACTCATATACACACACATATACATATATAATATGTATACATATATATACACTCAAAAACACATATATATTTATAATAAATCGTTTGAAATCCATTTTGGAAAACTGGAAAATAGCCCAGAAATTGGATACTGTGCATTGTATCAGAAATTGGGGAAAACCCGATTTCAAACCCTAAACCTAGCTAAGAC
>JANAVB010035417.1:2479604-2923922 GCA_029216955.1 Iris pallida | reverse complement strand
TGCTACCTTATTAGAGCAGGGTTCATCTAAGGAGTAGGCTCTTTGGATAGTTGATTCGTCGGAGAAACGAGAACAACCCAACTCCTGCGATAATGGCACCATTTGGTTCGATCATGGATGCACCATCGAAGAACAGACGCCAAGTAGAAAATTCTTCGGAGGTCATATTTGCTTCCAATGTCTCGTCTAGAATTTCATCATAGAGTTTGGATGTCTCCGGAATAGGATGAGCCGCTAAAAAATCAGCCAGAGCTTGACCTTTGACAGATTTTTGTGGAACATGTACCATGTCATATTGGGCTAGCAGAATGGCCCATGTAGCCAATCGAGTTGAGTGTACTTGGTTTCTTCATCAGTACCCGAAGAGAATTAACTCGAGAAATGACATGAATAGTTTGGCCAATAATGTAATGCCGAGTCTTTTGAACAGCGAACATAAGAGCTAAACATTCTTTTTCAACCGGACTATAACGGTGTTCAGCACCAATCATAGTACGACTAAGATAGTAGATGGCTTGTTCATGGCCTTCTTTACTCTTTGGGCAAGTAAAGCACCCAATGAATGATCCATAGCGCGGACATACATTAAGAATGGTATGCCCGAGATTGGTGGCACCAAGACTGGTGGGTTCATGAGATACTGTTTTATGTCGTCAAATGCTCGTTGATATTCTTCAGTCCAAATGAAAGAGACACCTTTCTTATTAACTGGGCAAATGGTCTGCAGCGTCGAGACAGATTTGAAATGAATCTCCTAATGTACGCAAGTCGACCTTGGAATCCTCGTAGCTCTTTTAGGTTGCGTGGAGGACGCATCTCTTGAATGGCTTTGATCTTTTCGGGATCCAAGTGTATACCTTTAGAGGTAATGACGAAGCCAAGAAATTTACCACTAGTGACACTAAGAATGACTTGGTGGGATTCATTTTCAGCTGATGTTGGCGCATTAGATTGAAGATAGTTCTCAAATCTTGGATGTGATCTTCCTTTAGACGACTCTTGACAGCAATATCATCGACGTAGCATTCGACAGTCTTGTAAATGATCTTGAAAGATGGTACTCATAGCTCGTTGGTAAGTTGCACCAGCGTTCTTGAGACCAAATGGCATCACGGTATAGCAGTAGACTCCACGAGGAGTACGGAAAGAAGTGTCTTTTCATCTTCAGGATTCATCCGAATCTGATTATATCCAAAGAATCCGTCCATGAAGGATATTAGCTCGAACCCACAAGTATTGTCGATCATGACATCTGTGATAGGGAGAGGAAACTCGTCTTTTGGACAGGCTTCATTAAGATCCCAGAAGTCGATGCAAACTCGAACTTTGCCAGTTTTCTTCAAGACTGGGACAACATTGGCTACCCAATCTGGATGTTGTTCTTCTCGAATAAAGCCACAAGCTATAAGCTTTTTGACTTCATCATCAATAGCGTCCATCATTTTGGCTTGAATCGCCTTTGATGCTGTTTAACTGGCTTTGTATTAGGCAAATATTCAGTTTATGAGTGGCAATTTTAGGATCTAAACCTGGCATGTCTTCATAACTCCAGGCGAAGACATCAATGTATTCTCGAATAAGAAGAATTAATTCTTGCTTATCCGCCTCTGGAAGGTTCTTGCTGATTGTTTTCCATAAAAAATTCACTTTATTTATTTTGTATTTGAGAAAATTACAACTGTAGGAATCCGATCTAGAAGACGATCGCTTTATCCTTGGACTATGCGAAGAAGAAAAGCTCTCAAAATTTTGACAGTAGATATCAATGTATCTGTACAATGAATAAAAAAAAACTCTATTTATAGAGTCAAAACAGTAACTGAAAAGAAAACTACCTCACCACTAATGCATTTGAAAAGTCACGCAGACTCTAAATACACGCAGGGTTAGTGAGTAGTTACTGGACGTGGCCCGTAACTGTTGGACACATGGCATTAGTGCATGGGTCGTGTGCAAGTTACTGGGCACGCGAGAGAGAGATCGGTGGCATGGCTGCCATGTACTCCAGTTGAAATGAAATCCACGCTGTCTTGCTGAAGGCAAAAAATCCATGCAGTTTCGTTGACGCAGACTCGTTGAAGGCGAAATCCACGCAAGCTTTGAAGAAGAATACTTCAGAATTCACGCAGGCTTTGGAAGAATAACTCAAAATCCACGCAAACTTGAGGAAGGAGAAGGTTCAGAATCCACGCCAACCGCCAGCTGTCTTGATTTGGCACGCTTTGTCTGACACAAAATCTCTGACATTGATATATTGTCAGCCGCATTAAATGAAGGTAAGACCCAAAGTCACGCCAACTTGGTGAAGAGTGAGTCTTGCTGAGGAAGATTTCGAAAATCACGCAAAAGACGGCGATGATCTCTCGAATTCTGTGCATACGTGGCATACGAGGAGATGTTCTCGACTGCTGTATTGTCAGTCATTATGATTCTGACGTATGGCTGAGCTGTCTCTGCATGACTTCTAAAGGAGATGGCCAGGCAGAACTTAGCGTATCTTTTGTGCTGCTTCTTGGATCACTCTGTGTGACTTGTTCTGATCAACTCAGCGTGACTTTCATTTTTGAGGCCTACAAAACCCCCTTCAAAGTTTTCGAAAAATGATAGAAAAAATTTCGAAATACTTTGAAATAGAGATGATAAAATGAGTTAAAGTCACGCTGAGATGGCTCCAAAAAGATATTTATCCCTAAATGATTAGACTGTTGGGATTCTGTGCAGTTAGGATCCCGTATCAAGCTCCTAAATCGAGACGAATCATGATGGGCCGTTAGAATGAACCTATAAATAAGCCATAGATTACTTCTTTCCTTCTTTACTTGCTTTGAAAGTGAGAACCCTCAGAAGAGAACTCTTCGTCGACGAATTCCTTCCTCCCCGACTTCCTTTTCTCCTTTCTCAGTCGAAATGGCTCCCAAGAAAGCTGATGCTCAGGCCAAGGGGAAAGCCCCTGCAACTTCTTCGCGTGCCACTACTGACAAACTTCTTCGGCAGGAAGTTCCGCAAGCTCCTATGCATCGTAAGTGATGGAAGAGCATGATCTGTTGAAGATGAGTTTGATGAAGATGAACTCCACATAGAACTTTTAGGGTCTTTAAAAATAAACTTCAGAAATATATCCCCCCTTCTTAGGGCAAAGGATATTAATAAAGTATGCCTCCCTCTTTAGGGTCGGCCATACTTCACATCTTCGTGTTTACGAAGCTCTGTGTTCCACGCAAAGGAGCATGACTCTCATGATTCTGCGTGACTTTTTACGTTGGCAGAAATGTCCATGTTAAAATAGTTACGCTGCTTTCAAGATGACACTGCATGATTTTTCACATATTGACAGAGATATCAGTGTTGAATTATTCACGCAGACTTCTGAGAGTCATCTTCTGGATAGATTTAGTCTTCATTCTAATCTGTCTGGACTTTGCGTGAATAACTCACTCAATATGTTATGGTAGTATATCCATATAGAGTCTATATCTGACTTTGTCTCTACCATTTCTTGTAGTGAACATCCGAAGCGAAGAAGCAGATTTTGAAGGGTGCTTGAGTATCTCATTTAAGCATGATTTATCTCATGTAACATTCCCTCAATTTGATCTTCCTGAAGCAAGACTATCATTGTTGGCCAACCAAGACCACACAACCTTACTCTGCTTGATGAATGGACAACCTTTTCAGAGTCTGGATCTGGTATCCCACAAGAAACCAGTATTCTTATTCGGAGATGCTATAGCACAAAAATCTCAGCCGAAGGGCATCAGGGAAAAGGTGTGTTTCTGCTTTGAGGGGGATGCGAAACAACCTATGTACTGGCCAAAGGTTTCCCGGGGTTTATCAATCATGAGACTTATGCATGCCAGCTATCCAGAAAGATGTCCTGGTATTTGACAGAATATCAGCAGGCGAAGGCAAGCCGTATTATTTACAGGAAGGAGGGATTTTTCAGTGCCTCGGAGGATCATGTATCAGTATTTCGGGGTTTGAAGCCTGGATGCATACCACCTGAAGACTCAGCCATATTGATGCCATTCAGGATGCCCATTTTCATAAATGAATTCATGTCCAACAAGAATACATTCTATCCCACTGACTCGACACCGAGGATGAACGGCCTGATGAATCAAGAGAATGTGAGATGGAAGACTTTGGTCAACTGGGCTTTGGAGAATTTCGCGACTGAGGAAGAAGAAATCTCTATGATGCCGTCGTCAATTCATCCTATGGTTTCAAGCCTAACCCCTTCCTATCTTAGCTTTGGTTGAGAGATATAATCACAGGACAGGGACCTTTATGACTCCGAAAGGAGAGATGGGCTTCGCCCTTCATGAGATGGAATACATCTCACACCTGCCTTCAGGCTCGCTGCCGTATGAGGAATATGTTCCTACAACAGAGGAACTGAACTTTCTGTCAAAGAAGAACCCAGAGATGGTCCATCTATTTGAAGAGATGATGTGCCATTTTGGCACATATACTCTATATTACAAGGGTTCCAAGGATGAAGCTGGCAACCACATTCAGAAGTGGATGTCCTACCTTTTCATGAACCGTGAGAAGGATAAAAAGAAAATAAATGAGAAGAGGTGGTATCGGATCAGCAACTTCAAACCTCTTTCTGAAAGTGAAATCACTCATTTGCTGGAGAAATATGATTGCAAAGATTTCACGATTACTGAAGACTGGTACGAGTTCAAAGCCGGAACCACTTTCAGCTCTTATGTTAGACAGAGCGGAAAGAGCCTGTCAAGGAACGGTCATCTGGCTGGATTCTATCCCTGTGGTTAAGAAGATTCATCATTCCTGGCTCCAGCTCTTTGGACAGGATACACAGAGGTGTTATCTTTGCAACAGTGCACCTCATGTATGGTTACAAGCTGGATTTGTTATCGGCGATGACCTGTAGGCTAAATGCAGGTCTCCGGAATTTTCTCACGAATATGTTGTCTGCTCAGAGGATGATGACTGAAGAATTCCCAAGAATAGAGATGCCCTTCACATATCTTTATGGTTGGCTTCTCCTTCATCATGATGGTCTGATACCTCTAGGGGCAGGAGAAAGTAGCAGTCTTTTTCTGGAGAGGTACTCTGGAGAGACGTTCTGGAAGGTTCACACCCTCCCAGAATGTAGAAATATTTTGAATAGGGCGTCACATTGGTTGATCCAATGTGTCCCTCCACCATCGGGCTATGAGAGTATGCCCTTAAATATAATGGACGGAGATATGGGAGACCGACTAGATGATGTAGCCTTCCAATGGTTACAGAGGATCGGCCTTCTTATCTAGTATATCGTCACGAAGAAATGGCATATCTGGAACCATATTTACCAAGCAGATTTGCCAGACAATTTGGGTATGACCAACTCCATGTTGGGAACGCCACTACTTGTTTATCTGCTCGCAGAGGACTCATTGATGGAGCTCGAGCTTGGAGATATTTTGCAGCTAGAGATACAAAAGTCGTATTCTCTATGCCTAATCCTTTATCTAGCTCGGGGCCAAGATGCTTTATACGTATGCACGTTTCTATGTATCGTCGAGCACTTTCAGACCGAGTTTCAATCTGAAGACCTTTGTTGCAGAGGATGATCCAGCTCCATCGAAGAGGTCAAAGAAGAAAATTGTTATTCAGCACTTTCCTTCAGAACCCGAAGATGAGACAACAGAAGTTGAGTCTTCCTATGAATTATTCCAGGAAGGAAATTTTTCTGATGAGGTCCTTCCTCCTATATTTATATCTCTTTCTAAGAGGAAGAGAAGTGACGAATCTGAGACCATCTCTAAAAGGAGTATTAAATCTCCAACATCTAGAAAAAAGAAGAAAGGAGTCTCAGTGACTGCTACATCATTTAGGCGGTATCTCGGTTGATGAGGACGATGCCGCTGATAAAGATGAAGAGACTGATGAAGACGACGCTCCTTTGATAAGGAGGTCAAGAGGCAGATATGTCAAGAAGTCTGCCAGCAAAGTTAAGGGCAACAAACTCTTAGAAATGATCATGAGTGGAGGAGTTTTGCCAGAAATTAGTGAAGCAGCTTCTACTGAGAAGACCGATTCTGATGATATTTACCTTGCAACAGCTTCAACTGAACAGACTGAAGTAGAGTCTGTTCAAGTTCAGGAAATAACTGCTCCGACCACAAGTGGAGTAGCTATTGAACCCTCGAAGACGAGGGTAATCCCATTTGAGCATGGGACAGAAGGTGTCATTCAAGCACTGGATGACCAGATTGATTATTCTGAAGAAGCAATAGCTCCGGAAGAAACTACCAACAATCAGATGTTCCTGAAATTCAAGCTGAAGAAAACATTTCTTTGGCCAGAGGTGACGAAGACGTGCCGGCGTCTGAGCTATCAGCTGCTGATGATTTGTTAAAAAATGTTTGTCAAGATATCATTCTTCGAACCGATATTCCAGAGACAACTGAACCGGCAGCCAATACGGAGCTTGCTATCGTCATTGTTCCAGAGACTCATGAAGATGTAAATATCATTGATTCTGAATCAGAAGCTCATCCTGAAGACGAAGAAGAAGAAGAAGCTGAAGGAGGAGAAGACTGGCATGCTGGCACCTCCACTCCTTACGATGAATACAAAGTCAAGGGAAACAAAATGGAACTTAGCCCTGAACCTGCTCAATCACCGAACAACGCTTTAGCACCCAGTAATTCTGGAGCTGGAAGCAGCCATTAAAGCAGGTATCGGATATAATCATGGACCGGTTGCGAGAGGAAGCAAAGCTCCCTCCTCATACCGAGTATGAACCCCAGCCAGGTAGAACTTTATTTCAAATTCTGTTTTCGCTGCTTCTTTCTTTCTTTAAATGCTGATTGCATTTCTCTTTAACTGTAGGAACTGCTGCAGCAATGAGTTCGACTCATGCTCCGCTTATCCAGGCTGATGTTGATGAAGGGGATTCACACTTAACTTCTCCGATGGCACATACTTCTGTTTCGAGGATAGAGAATATTCAAGCTTCTTCTTCCATGATAACAGCGACTCCTGGATTTGAGACTGGATTAACAAGAACTCTAGAAATGTATTCAGATATCATTTACTCATATCTAGATACATTTTCCAAACGTTTCTTGAAGGATGAAGCTATGCCATTTTTGATCTTCGAACTATGGTTAAATTCCCTCTCATGGCGCTGCATCATGCTGGTTGTGAATCTCAGTGCATTTTCTTCAAACATCTCCTGGATGAATTAGAAGTAACTATCCGAAAGTACTGGGAGACTAAGAAGGAAGATCTTCAATCTTTAACTGCAACTGAAATTAGTCAACTAGAGCATGAAGCACAATCCCAACAAGCAGCTCTTGAAGCATTCCTTGCCTCTTTTACTGAGAAATTAGTAGAAAAGGGTGAAGAAATATTAGCTATTCGTCAAAGAGTAGAGCTTCTGGAGAAGGATAAAGCGTCCAAGGCTGAAGAACTGAGAAAATTAAAAGAGGAACTAGCTCGTCTTCAAGAGCGCATTACTGTCATGGAAGCAGATCAAGCTGAGGTTGCTACTACTTATCTCCGAAGTTGAACACTATGAGACTCTTCGAAAGGAACGAGAACGGATGCAGGCGGAACAGATTGAAGAAGTCAGCCGTCGCCAGTCTACCATCATTACTTTTGATGAACAGAATGTTTCAATTGTAGCAGCAGAATGAGTTAGAAAAACTCATGAAGAGAAACTGACTGCTGTTCTAGATCGTATTAGGGAGCTGATAACTCCAAATGAGTGAACTTCTTTTATTTTCACTTTCACTTGTATCTCATGTTTTAGTTCTGGAATGAGAGTAAATGAAAATCCTTGATTAGACTTTTGGTTTTGCTGTTTTGAAAATGATAGATTCATAGAAAATATGTTCAGAGGTAAATAATACATGACATATTTCAGTAGAATAGAATATACAAACGATAATTCTATCAAATGATATTAAACTAGAAATGATCTTAGTTTAATACTGATTGGAAAAATAGAATTCAGACATAAAAATATCTTTAAATTCAATTTTTCATGATCTTTAGACTCGGAAATCAAAAGACTAAATGAATGAACGGATTAACCGTCAGATATTAATGAACGAATGAACCGTCGGATGGATGAACGGACGAGCCGTCAAGTATTGATGAACGGTCAAAACCGTCAGATGAACGGATGAACCGTCAAATATGAATTATTTTTTTTAAAACAGTCAATAGAAACCATATTGGAAGACAGAAGGTTGCAATAGAAGTCACCGGTACTTGTATCGGAATCCCAAGAAGTGGTACTAGAAGAATCAGATCTCTTATCTTCGTCAGACTCAAGATCTTCATGGATAATGTTGATGAAAGGAGTAGGAGCAGTATAACCCAATCCGCATTTCGTCCTTCCATATTTCAAAGGAGGAATCCGGACAGGCATTTTTCTTCCTTTTCCATTATTAAGGCCAGTCCTGAAGTCATAGCCCATATTTGATGATGTCTCTAGATTGCTGACTATAACGACGTATGTAATCTTTCAGTATCATTATTTTGTCATCATCTTCAAGATCAGAAAGATTTTGAGGCCCTTTGTAGAAGAATATTGGAATGTCTCCTGGCTTTCTGCTGGGAACTAGAAAGTATGAAGATCGTACAGGTTCTAGAGATACATCTGTATGAACAGTCTGTACAACTCCTATGGTTATTATGTTCAAGTCATCTAACAGATGTAAATAACTATGAACATAATTACACACATCAACGTACTGCAAAGGTGAAGACTTTTCATTAAATGCAAAAGCAGCAATATTTACATTGGGAGAAGGCTGAGCCTTAGAGATTTTAGCCAAGTCAATGACTAAAGGAGAAGAAGAAGAAGCTTTGTTTCGATTAAGATCGATAACAAATGGCTCAGAAGAGGTGAGCTCCCTTGAAGTTTAAGTAGGAAGAGTAGTCCGCCCTCCAACTGGAATTAGCAGAGTATCTTGTGAAGGTACAGGAACTGTAGTACGCCCACTGACAGAAATGATCAGTGTATTCTGAGTAGATGACTGAGGTAACGGAAAGATCCGTCCACTCATGGAATGATGAAAGAATCTTCTCCGAAGGGTTTAGGAGATTGTTGTTGAGTAGTTCGACATTTAACAGGGATTATTAAAGTCTCACTTTGTGCATCTTCTTTCTCCATAGCTTGTATGATCCTTGTATATTCTTCTTTATACATTCGGGAATCATTGAAATAAGCTTCAACCCCAAGGAAGGGATTTATATCAGCAACTTCTTTTTGTACTCTCCCATTGCTATCAATGTACTTAAAACATTGATGAAGAGTAGAGGGCACCACATTATTTTCATGAAGAAAGGGTCTCCCAGAAGAAGATTATAGGATCCGCGATCTCGATCACATAGAAAGTGACTTTAGATCTGAAATCACCTATCTGAAGCTTCAGATGAATCTTTCCCAAAGGCTCACTTCGGCTTTGATTGAATCCCAAGATAGTAGTAACCGTCTTGGAGAGTTTGTGAAGAGGGATTTTTAGTTCATCCAACAAACTCTTCGGCATTATGCTTATAGCAGACCCTGGGTCAATGAGAATACGATCTATCTTCATCGTATCAATATAACTAGTGTAGTAGAGAGGTCGATCATGTCGATTATCCTCCAGTAACATGTCGTCTTGTGTAAAGGTGATATTTGGGATAATCTCCAGTACACTGTTGCAATGTAAGCAAGTGGCAAGTTCCGCATCCGGCTTCTTCAATTGTGCAAGACAAGAGTCAGCTTGTAGAAGTGCTTCACTTAAGGTCTCTCGAGTCTCTTTGGAAAGACGTAGAAGTTCAAAAAGGGACATTCTAGCGGGAGTATTAGCAAGCTGAGCCAAAATGTCGAAGTTGTAAGGCTTCTGAAGTCCAAGAGGAGAAGACTTCTTGATTGGCTTATCAAACCGAGCCTGTTGTTTGCCTTTCTCCAGAGCCGTAGGCTTGGGAGGAACAGGTTCAGTAGATGGTTCTTCCTCGAGAGGAACATTAGGAGCATCTTTAGCATCTGAAGGGATATCAGTAGGATCTTCAAGATTTTTAGAATAATCCTTTAGGTAAGGTTTCCCCGTTCGAGTAGCACTAACAAGTGCTTCTTCTTTATCTTTTGGCTCTGTGTCAGAAGTAGACCCAAGAGAAGTCATATGACATGACTTGATCTTTCCAGCCCTCTTGGATTTTTGAGAAGAAATCTTTTGAGGAGAAGGCGATTCAAAATCTGCCACTAGATCAGGATGGATCCACATGATTTCTCCTGTTTCCAAAGTGATTGGCACTAATCCTTCAAACTGTGGAGGAGGAAGATTCACTATGTCAAGAGTCGCCTTGGGAATAGGAATAATCCCACTTTCAAGGAGTTGAGGAGGAAGATTCCAAATTGTATAGAGACGACGTTGGAGGTGACGGTCTTCTCTTTTGGAGTAAGAGAGATAGCTCCAGATCTAATCATTTCATGGATCTTTCCTTTCAATACATAACATGTACGAATTGTATGACCCAGCATTCTGTGATATGGACAGTATTTAGGATGATCTGTCTTACCAGCTTCATCAGGTTTCTTGATCTCTGGTAATTGTATTTTATTACCTTTCAGCAGACATTCAAAGATACCAAGGACATCGTCGTCATCAAAAGAATATTCTTCTCTGGGGTGAGGTGTTCTTGATTGTTGAGTTGTAGAGCAGGAGTTTGAACATTCGATGCATCTTTGCTCTGAAGATTAACTTCTAGAGTTTCTTTTCCTTTGCGAGCATTATTTTTATTGTTAGCCCCTTGTCCTGTTTCTTTAGGAGTCATCTGCACTCCTAAACCTTTGAAGGTTTCAGCACTGATTTCTGCAGCCTTAGCACTGACTATGAAGGAAGGCCAATCTTGAAATTGAGTAGACCCTGTCCGCATACTGATGATTGGCAAAAGTTTGATTTGCACGTGTCAATGGTGACAGCATCAGGAGTTCCAAGAGGCATCTTCAGAGCTTCTCTTCGAAACCGTTCAATGTATTCCTCTGTAGATTCATTATTTTTCTGCTTGATTCTAATAAGAGCAGACATAGTCGTCATTAAGCCCTTCATAGAACCTTTCAAGAAACATCTGTTTGAAACCAGCAAATGAGGTAATACTCCCATCGGGAGACTTCTATACCATTCATAAGCCGTTCCCTTGAGACATCCAATAAATACCCGAGTAAGGAGGGCATCACTTGGTTATAATTGATCAGTCATTACTTCAAAGTGATTGATAAACTGACTTGGAAAAGTGGTTCCATCATAGAATGAGATAGTAGGAGGCTTGTATTTAGGAGGATATGATACTTGCGTCCATTCTATCGGATAAGGCTGCTTGATGCCTAACCTTTGTAAACCATCCTTCTGTTTGAATGCCTCGAATTGAGTTTTGAGATTTTTCAATTCTTCAGAGACAACCCGAAGATTGTGGAGTTGTGGCTTGTAGAGAATAGTTAGGAGGAGGAACAGCATTGTAAGCACTACCCCCAGCTCCAGAGAGACTAGGATTTGGTTGAGCAGGTCCAGGAGTATTGGATTGTACTGCTGGAGGAACTTGTACTGGACTTATATCAGTATCAACTGGTATGGCATCTGATACAGTCTGTTGATTTTGCAATTGAGCTGTCATGAGTTCATACATTGACTTCATTGTGTCAGTCATAGACTTCATTTGCTGTTCCAAAGAAGCAATTCTTCGATCTTGAGGAGTCAGGAAAGAAGAGGGTTCATCAGTATTCCCATCAACCATGTAAGTCGTGACTGTATGAGGGATTATTGATGAACTGGTAGATGTTGTATGCTCTGAATCATTGCTTCGTGTATCAAAGTCAACTATAGGAGAATTACCCCCAGTAGGAAGAGGTGGGAAGTTAGATTCTCCAAGAAATTCAGAATCAATTTCAGGGATCAAATTTCTTTGACTAGAATCCAGGACTCTTGCTCTGGTGTTTTTATATATTCCATCTGGACTATCAACTCTACCCCCGATGTCCGAGAAGTCATGTTGACAGAGGCAAACAAAGGCTCATCTTCATCAGGCATAGGTTATACTGAATTCTATTAAAGACAGACTGTCGTTTATTTGACATCTGCATTGCATTGTGACTCTTGGCTGGAAGTCACATTCAGTATGTCACCATGGTCTTGAACTGTTGATTCACATCTGCACTGAATTATGACTCTTGGATAGAAGTCACATTCAGCATGTTCCTCTGATATAGAATTACTCCTTCTCTTCTGTTGAAGATATTCCCGTAAATCTATTTGTGAAGATTGAGGAATATACTTCCTGTTCTTGGGTCTTGATGGCTCTTGATTATACAAAGAGTGATTAATATGAGCCACATAATTTCTTGCATACTCTGCATCCGGATCTTTTATCTTCATATCCAATTGGTATGGTTTCTTAACACCAGAAGTGCTGAGTTTTGTTCTTAAATCAGTAGAAGGTAACATATTAATTTTGGAAACATGGAGTTTTCCTTCCATTGATCTGGATATTTGCAGAGAAGGAAGAGTTAAACCACTCCCTTGACTAGGAGTTGGTAACAGACCCTCTTTAATGGACAGATTCTGTGCCCAATTTGAAGAAATCAAAGAAGAAGACATTAAGGAATGTTTCTTCTTAGACTCATTCAGATTTTGAGACATAGAATGTCCAGAAGGAAGAGTAGTCAAAAGACCATCTCCTTTCCTTTGACTAACAAAAGTATCAGTCAAAGCTGTTCCTGGAGTAAAAACTACAGGAGCAGAAGAAACAACTAAAGAGTTATTCCTTTTCGAAGGGACTTTGTGTGGAAGACCACCCCCAGTTCTAGTAGAACTCGGTGAAGAAGAAGAGATAACTAAGGAGTTATTCTTCTCTGATGAAATACACGCTGAAACAGACTTGGTTAAAGAACCAGAGCTGTTAGCGTGACTTTTGATTTTAGAATTACACGCTGAAACAGATTTGGCTAAGGAGCCAATACTGTCAGCGTGACTTTTGAATGTGGGGTTGCACACTGGAATAGATTTGGCTAAGGAGCCAGTACTATCAGCGTGACTTTTAGAGTTGAATTTGCACACTGGAACAGATTTGGCTAAAGAGCCAGTACTGTCAGCGTGACTTTTAGAATTAAATTTGCACACTGGAACAGATTCGGCTAAAGAGCCAGTACTGTCAGCATGACTTTTAGAATTGAATTTGCACGCTGGAACAGATTCGGCTAAGGAGCCAGACTGTCAACGTAACTTTTAGTTACTGTCATCTTCGAGCGCACAAGAGTGTGCGTGCTTGCAATGGAGCTCTTGCCAGTGTTAGGAGTAGACAATATGGCAGAGACTCCACCATTGACTGTCAACTGATTCTTAGGGACATAGACAGAGTGTCCCTTCGACTTGGCAGTGATAATGGAGGCTGGAATGGGCTTGCCACCCTTAGCCCGCTGCATTTCTTTATAGGCGAGTTGATCGAATTGATTGTCATCACCTTCTTCGTCGAGCCGATAGACGAAGTATCGCATTGAGTTGTTACCATCTCAGAAGAGGAGATGGTTTTCCCCAGCAGAGTCGCCAATTTGTTTTCCATAAATAAATTCACTTTATTTATTTTGTATCTGAGAAAATTATAACTGTAGGAATCCGATCTAGAAGACGATCGCTTTATCCTTTGGACTATGCGAAGAAGAAAAGCTCTCAAAATTTTGACAGTAGATATCAATGTATCTGTACAATAAATAAAAAAAGAACTCTATTTATAGAGTCAAAACAGTAACTGAAAACATAACTACCTCACCACTAATGCATTTGAAAAGTCACGCAGACTCTAAATACACGCAGGGTTAGTGAGTAGTTACTGGACGTGGCCCGTAACTGTTGGACTCATGACATTAGTGCATGGGTCGTGTGCAAGTTACTGGGCACGCGCGAGAGAGAGATCGGTGGCATGGCTGCCACGTACTCCAGTTGAAATAAAATCCACGCTGTCTTGCTGAAGGCAAAAAATCCACGCAGTTTCGTTGACGCAGACTCGTTGAAGGCAAAATCCACGCAAGCTTTGAAGAAGAATACTTCAGAATTCACGCAGGCTTTGAGAAGAATAACTCAAAAATCCATGCAAACTTGAGGAAGGAGAAGGTTCAGAATCCACGCCAACCGCCAGCTGTCTTGATTTGGCACGCTTCGTCTGACACAAAATCTCTGACATTGATTATATTGTCAGCCGTATTAAATGAAGATAAGACCCAAAGTCACGCCAACTTGGTGAAGAGTGAGTCTTGCTAAGGAAGATTTCGAAAATCACGCAAAAGACGGCGATGATCTCTCGAATTCTGTGCATACGTGGCATTCGAGGAGACGTTTCTCGACTGCTGTGTTGTCAGTCATTATGATTCTGACGTATGGCTGAGCTGTCTCTGCATGACTTCTAAAGGAGATGGCCAGGCAGAACTTAGCGTATCTTTTGTGCTGCTTCTTGGATCACTCTGCGTGTCTTGTTCTGATCAACTCAGCGTGACTTTCATTTTTGAGGCCTACACTGATGAATATTGGACGAGGTGACCCGTTTTCTCCTACGTCAATTTGGACCAATTGATCTTCGGTAGGAAGTTCTCATTGTTCAAATCGGAGTTCCCATTGGGTATCCATTCGTTGAGCCCAAGGATCTGTTTCAGGACTTTCTTCGATATTTTCGTCATAACCTTCTGGAAGTTCGGCGGAGACCATATTAGAAGATACAATCAGCCGATGAACCTGACCAATGCTGGTGTAAGAATCCCAAGATCTGGAATCAGAAGAGTTAGAGCGCTCCTCACTATCAGACTCGGAGACTGCTGGAGATAAGATCGGAGGTGAAGCATATCCGAGACCTCTTTTTGTCCTGATGTAGTATATCTTTGATTTTCCTTCCGGAACAACCGTACAGATAGGAGTTCTTCTACTCCTACCGTAGTTGAGGCCATTCTTGAAATCATAACCCATCTTTCGGATGATGTCTTTTGATTGTTGACTATAACACGGAGTTGGAGACGTCCCATATCGTTATTTTTGCTATCATCCGTATAGCTGAATTTTTGTTCTGGTCCTTTACTAAAAAGTATCGGACTCTCGCCTCTCTTTCGAGAAGGGACAACAAAGTATGAATCATCTGGATGTTCGAGTAAGACCTCTGTTTGAAGAGACTGTACAACTCCTATTGTAAATGACTGAAAGCTATCTAACATATCCAAATAGTACTTAGCATAATAAATGACATCAGTATACTGGAAAGGAGATGTTTTTCATTGATTTGTATATCTGTATTTACAATAGGACCTTTAGCCTTAGTAGACATGGTCAGATTGATTACAAGAGGGGAAGAAGAAGAACGTGGAGGAGGATTGGACTTGTTACGATGGAAGTCGATAACAAGCGGCTCAAAAGAGGTGAGCTCCCTTTTATCCTTGTTATGAGATAAATTAATAACAAGTGGCTCAGAAGAGGTGAGCTGTCTTTTATCCTTGTTACGACGTAGGTCGATAACGAGTGGCTCAGAAGAGGTGAGCTCCCTTTGATCTTGACCGCCATCAGTTGGTTGCTTCTGGACTGGCAAGTGAATAGCCAGTGATTTGGAGGATTGAGGACGAGAAACACTCCCTTTGACAGGTATGATGAGGGTGTCATTAGGCACTGCTTCTTGTTCTTCTTCAGGGTCCAGAGCCAGTACTACCTTCATGAACATCTTTATACATACGGGCATCGTTACAATGCTTCGATACCTTTGAAAGGTTAGAGATCCGCAACCTCTTTTTGAACTTCTCTATTGTCATCAACATATTTGAAACATTGATGGAGAGTCGAAAGAACAATGTTGTGTTCGTGAAGGAATGGTCTCCCCAAAAGAGCATTATAAGAGCAACCATGGTTGTCTATAATGTAGAAGGTCACCTTTGTGCGAAGATTACCAATTTGGAGTTTTAGGAGAATCTTGCCCAAAGGCTCACTTCTTCCTTAGTTGAACCCCAGGATGGTGGTGATTGTACTGGAAAGACTATGTATTGGGATCTTCAGTGCATCTAACATTGTCTTCGGCATGATGCTGAGGACAGACCCTGGATCTATCAGAATACGATCAACTTTCATCGAGTCGACATATCCTGTATAGTATAGAGGACAGTCATGCCTATTGTCTTCCATCAGCATATCATCCTGTGTGAAGGTACTGTTTGGAATTAACTCCAACACACTGTGACAATGGCGACAAGAGACAGGCTCTGCTTTTGGCTTCTTCAGAAGGGCTAGACAGGTTTCCGCTTGCATGAGAGCTTCACTCAGAGTTTCTCGAGTCTCTTTGGAGAGGCGCAAGAGCTCAAAGTTGTATGGCTTCTCAAGTCCATAAGGAGATGACTTCTTCAAAGGTTTGTCGAAGCGGACTTGTTGTTTCCCTTTGTCGGTGCTGTCGACTTAGGGGGAATGGGTTCCACAACTGGTGAAGACACAGCAGGGATGCCCTCAGCAGAGACAGGTTACACTAGAGCAGACTCAGAAGAAGAAGCACGATTTTCTTGAGTCTCGGGAAGTTCCCGTAGATAGGCTTTCCCTATAACACCCAGTTTCTAGAATGAGGGAATTTTTGAAATTTTGTATTTATAAATATTATTTAATTGTATTTATTTCATATTATAATTTTGGTGATTTTAATTATTTTTTAAAAAAATTAATTTAAAACTGTTTTAAGTCATGGCTTGTGATTTTGATGTCTTGCTAGTGTAACCTGAGAGACTGCCTAACCTAGAGCCTGACCATGTCATTAGGATGATTTAATTATCATTTTTAGCCTAGGGGTATTTTGGTCATTTGGCCTCTTTAAATTATTTCATGATTTATTGTACTGGTGATTGTTGATTTTGATTTTGACTAGCTGTGACTTAAACGACTGTCCTAGATTTTGACCTTGACCTTGGTGACTTAGTTAATATGGTATGGACCCTAATCTAACTCAAGTTGGACTTGGTTGACTTAAGTCGGCTAAGTTTCATGAAGAGAGTAGGAGAATTTTTGCATTGGACCATAGGCTAAGACTTGAGCTAGTTAGCTAGTGCAACTTGGCCCATGACCATTAGACTAAACCCTAACCCTAATTTTCTACTTTATGACCAGCCACTAGGGCTCCCCTTCCCTATAAATATTCTCCTCCTTGTTCTTGCCTCTTTTATTAAATTTTTACAAGTTTGAAGAAAGAGGTAAGAGCCTTCTTCCCCAATCCATAACTTCCTCATTTCAATTCATTTTTGGCTCAAATCTTTTGCATTAGATTCTAATTGATCCCTACTTTATGTTCATGGAGAGAAATCTCAGGTTTGAATCAATTTGGAGATATTGGGCAAGGAGGAATCTCCCATTTGAAGTTTTTCCATGTAATTTGCACCTATAGGTAAAACCCTTTAAATTGATTTAAATTTCAGTTTTCTTTATATGTAAGGCTAGATCTAGGAGTCCCCTAGGTGTCCCTGAAATTTGGATAAATTTCGTGTCCGTTTGGTGCTCGTATCGGACACGTGTCGTATTGTTTTGTAGGTGTTTGATTAAATGCCTCTAAGGTTTTTTTTTCGATTTTTGTAAAACTAATTATATGAATTTGTTGCTCTATATGTGTATATTAATTTTTGTGAAGACTGATTGGATTTTCGTGTCTTTTTCGTGTCCAAAAGGGACACGGACACGCAGCACGAGACCCCCGTACTGTGCCCTGCTGCCCGACACTTCTGTAGGACACGACACGACTTTTTATGACACGATTTTTGGCACGGAAGTCGGGGCAACCTCTGCCACCATCCTCCCAAAAGATGGGCTCGAGTGGTGCAGTGTGCGAGGAGTTCTCCTCCTCGCACTGGTCGCACTGGCCGCGCGCGCACACTGTACGCGCGGGTAAACCCCCACTGATACGCACTGATTGACACGACACGTCACACATTGGACACAATGCAGACACTTACACACCTAGCCCTACTATGGGCGAACCCACGTGCACGGGCACGAGGCACGTGTCGCCTTGTGTCGAGAGCACGAAGGCTCGACACGGCTGTACGAGGCCATGTTGCACAGTTTTCCTGACACAGTTATTTCGTTAGTTTTGACACGAATGTGTCCACTTCGTGGACACGTGTAGGCTTGTGGGGACACGTGCACATGTGTCTGATGTTTACCAACCTACTTTGTATTTTTTTTGTATGATTTCAGTTTCGAATTATCATTTCCCCTACTGCACTAATACGAGTGCACTGTTTTCAATTTTCTGAAATTTTAAGTTATTTTGAACTATTTTTTTATGCTAATCACTATATTAATTCACCCACATGTGTATTAGGCTATTACACTGATTTGTTATCGACTAGTGTGGAGTTTTGGACTTGAATAGGATTTTGGACTGCTAGATAAAGAGTTAACTGAAACATTGATTTGTTCAGTCTGAAAAATTGTTCTATTAACTGAGATTGATATCTGATTTTAAATTCCATATTCTTAGCTGTATTTTGATGCATAAACTGCCATGTTTACACCTGTATTAGAATACTGAAATCTTGGTATTGAATTGTGTTAAGTTCATGGTTTTGAAAAGGATTTTAAATGGCTTAACTGTTAGCTAACCTGAGATTGCCTAACCTGGGACTGAAATCTGAGTATACATATGTAACCCACAAACACACACCCTCATGAAGTCACCCACACACAAAAATCTGAAAATTGGTTTGTACTAGGATTTATGGTTGTGTTGAAATAGGATTTCGATTGTGTTTGGGACTCAAACCTGGTTATTGCCTGTGTTTATACACTGTCACTGAAATGTGGACACAAGCTCACACTTCACATTACACTCACACATTTACACACACTGAAATTCCTGTAGACACACAACCTCTGTCATTTCCTGAGACACACTCTTACACTCACACATCTTCAAACACATTGTTGGTTGTTAGCTTGAGAATTACCCACATTGACACTATTTCCTACACACACTTGGCACACTTGAATCACATGCTCAACCACACATTGATCCTTTCACTGAGATTGGGTGGAATGCCTGAGATTTTTTGGATGTTGAAACTAAGTTTTGGATAGAGTTTGGATTTACCTTGATTCTCAGATTACATGGCATTTGTTTGGGATACGTAATAGTGTTTTCTCAGGTTTTGGCATTCCCAGTTGGAGTGGTTAGGAATATTTGAACCCAGCCCATTCATAATCTCTTATATCAAAATTTTGATAGGAGAGAGAGCCCCTGTCCAGGTGCGTTGTATCATAGGTTTAGGCAGTAGTAGTAGCTAGGCAGCAATGGGCATTGCTTTGCATTGCCTTGGCTGCCAGGCTTTCTTTTGCAGCAAGCATTGCACAGCAGGCAGTAGCAGCAGCTGTCCTGCTGCACTATGCAGCAGGGGATCCTCCCTTGCAGGAAGCTTGGGTTTTCAGGTTCCCTGGGGAGTTGGGTTTGAGTTAGTATATTAGATTAGTATAGTTAGTATTAGTTAGGACTGTTAGTGTCAGTTAGTTAGTCTTCATATATGTGTATGTGTGTGTGTTTTGAGTGTCTTTAGGATATGAGTTAGTGTGTGCCTTTAGGTAGTGCCATGAGGGTATTGAGGGCTAGGCAGGGAATAGACATAGGTAGATTATAGAGTAAAGTATGGAAATATGATTGGTACGTAGGTAATGGGATATGGGGTATTGTGTCAAAATATGGGAAAGTTAGTATGGTTTGGCATTGCCTATGTCCACATGTGTGCTAGTGGGTGAGGGTTCAAGGTTTGGTATTCAGTTTATATGATTTTTAGACAGTGGAATGTTAGAGTTGGGTTAGGCATATGAAGATTGGCCTAGTACCAAGGGTGTGAGTCATGGAGAGAAGTAGGGATATGGAGTGAATGTTGGAATTGAGGGTGTGCTTGATTAGCTTAGAGTATCAATGGAGTTTAAGATGTGTGTCCAGGAGAGGGCATGGGCCATTGGCCATATGGGTTGAGAGAGTGAGGAATAATGTGAGTTGTTGTTGAGAGTTCTCATATTGTATATATTATATACATATATATATATATATATATATATATATATATATATATATGTTTTAACTAGGTAGATAATGATTGATATAGGTTAACTAGACCTAGAGTTGACCAAGTTTGACTTGGACCTAGTTTGACCTAGACAGTTGACCAGGTTTGACTTAGAGTTGACTTTGACCTAGATTGGCCTAGAAATCATGTAGTTTGCATTGTATCATCATTTATCTTGTTTTAACATATTATAACCTGTACTGCTCTATTTAGGACATTGTGACTCTGGTGCAGACATCTGACATTACACTACTCTTTTTAGAGTAACAGGCGAGTACATTCTCTGATAGTTCTCTCATTTACTTGTCAATTAATGTACTTCAGTTCTAGTTAGTTGTATGCGATTCTCTGTTACAACATGTATGGATATTTCTGGATTCATGTATACGACACACATTTATTTTCTGGCCTCTATTACTGGTATATCATTCTTGGCTTCTATTACTGGAATCATTTACTGGAATCATTTACTGGTATCATTATATTTTTGCTGGACTCATCTTGAATCATTGTGTCAGAATTCTGGATTCACTTGCTGGGAGGGAAATACTAGAGTAAGACATGTAGACATATCCCATTTCTGGAATCACCCTTTGCTGGAATCAAACTGGAATGATAGCCATCTCACACCCGGCCAGGTGGTGTGATGTACCGGATTATCCATAGCCGTTTACTTGTCGATCTCGGTATTTTAAAACATACTTCTAGAGTATAGGCTGGACTCACCCTGGAATCATTGATCACTATAACTAGAATCGTCCCTTACTGGATTCATCTTGTACTGGACTTACATTGGAGTTACACTTGTCTACATTGATGTCTGGACTTTATAACATATTACACTGGTTCAGCTAGTTCTATTTTTACAGTCTTTATTGCTATGATTCTTCTCTTGTTTAGTTATTTTCTTTCCTTGCACTTTATCTGTCTTTTTTACCATCACCTGAATATAAACTGCCATTTTCATCAATACAACTGTCTATAACTGTTTTATTATTCTCTGTCATTTACTTAGGTTTTCTAGATAAGATTGTGCTCGTTCATGTCCTGACTGGACCTGTTGATAAATTTTACAGATGATTGCCCTGAGGACACATGCCCTACGTATTATGGACCCTGAGATGGTTGGCTACCTTGGGCCCCGACACTCGGGAGTGATCGGGATTTAGTTTAGTAGACTTGCATTTATTCTCATTTAGAGATTGTTGTATAGAATTGAGACTTGAGATGTATTTGAGATTATTCAGATGTTATTATTTCTGTAGTTATTGTTGTCTTCAATTTCTTAGTGATATTTCTGTGTTATCTTATCGTGCTTAGACTGTGATTGAGTTACACCATATCTTATACTTGTCCTCCGTTTGGAGTTGATCATGATGAGTACATTATACACTGCATGAGTTGATGGTTAGTTAGAGACTTAGAACAGCGTTCTACTGCCGACACTGTGGCGTAGGCTGGGCGCTGTTACGTACTCGTACCCTCATAATGGGTGCGGGTCATGACACGTTTTTAGTGGTGGCCCATGCAGGTCGAGAGTCGCATTAGTACGATATCGCAGTAGTACGGCGACTTAATTGTACTGCTACGAGCCTGCGATAGGATTGAGAGATAGGCTTTAACGGAGAGGTACTCAATCACAGTTAGGACTACTTGAGAAGATTCCTAGGATGACCCTTGAGAATCTCATTATAAACTATTTCAAAATTTGATTCTGACAGTATCTGTCTATCTTCCTTGTTCATCGTTGAATTTGATTCTTGGTATTCATTATTGACTTGATTTTCTACCAAGATAGCATTATGGGCTAGGTTGCCTTAGTCATGGAATCTAAAGTCTTCTACAGCCATATCAGCTGGTTGGGCGATGAGATAGAGTCTGATTTGGATGTATTTCTCGGGTATGGGAATTTAAAGTTTTCGCAGCCAAGCTAGCGGCAATGTGAAAATTTTAAATACCATAATTCTAGATGTATGTACATTAGTTGTGGACTCTAGAGATTATCGCAGCCATACTTACTGGTGTGACGAGGATTCTGGTGACATGGTTCTGGATAGACGGGTATGATTATTAGATTACAGGATAGATACCATATAGATGGTGCCCTAGAGAATTTGAGTGGAATATCAGGGTGGATATTACTTGAGTGTCAAGAATTAGATAGAGGGAGCTAGGCCACCTGTAGCGCAACACTGTGCCCCACACCAACAGAGGGATACACCCCAGAGGGCAGGGCTTCTGTGCTGAAAGTCGAGTAGACCAACGCTACGGGTGAGGGTTAGCAGGTCTCTTCCTGTTCTTCTTTCCATCTTGTTGTGTGATTCCATTAGTACCTGCCAGGATATTGCTTGTGATTGTCTAGATAGTGTAGCTACCCTGCTCGAGACTGTAGAATCACGACCAGTAGGATTGTATTGCTTCGACTTTTTGATTGGGGGTTTGACCTAGGGAAGGTGCGATCATCTCAATTTCGAGGACAAAATTTTTTTAAGGGGATAGGATTGTAACACCCATTTCTAGAATGAGGGAATTTTGAATTTTGTATTTATAAATATTATTTAATTGTATTTATTTATATTATAATTTTGGTGATTTTTAATTATTTTTAAAAAAATTAATTTAAAACTGTTTTAAGTCATGGCTTGTGATTTGATGCCTTGCTAGTGTAACCTGAGAGACTGCCTAACCTAGAGCCTGACATGTCATTAGGATGATTTAATTATCATTTTTAGCCTAGGGGTATTTTGGTCATTTGGCCTCTTTAAATTATTTCATGATTTATTGTACTGGTGATTGTTGATTTTGATTTTGACTAGCTGTGACTTAAGCGACTGTCCTAGATTTTAACCTTGACCTTGGTGACTTAGTTAATATGGTATGGACCCTAATCTAACTCAAGTTGGGCTTGGTTGACTTAAGTCGGCTAAGTTTCATGAAGAGAGTAGGAGGATTTTTGCATTGGACCATAGGCTAAGACTTGAGCTAGTTAGCTAGTGCAACTTGGCCCATGACCATTAGACTAAACTCTAACCCTAATTTTCCACTTTATGACCAGCCACTAGGGCTCCCCCTTCCCTATAAATATTCTCCTCCTTGTTTTGCTCTTTTATTAAATTTTTACAAGTTTGAAGAAAGAGGTAAGAGCCTTCTTCCCCAATCCATAACTTCCTCATTTCAATTCCTTTTTGGCTCAAATCTTTTGCATTGGGTTCTAATTGATCCCTACTTTATGTTCATGGAGAGAAATCTCAGGTTTGAATCAATTTGGAGATATTGGCTAGCAAGGAGGAATCCCCCATTTGAAGCTTTTCCATGCAATTTGCACCTATAGGTAAAACCCTTTAAATTGATTTAAATTTTGGTTTTCTTTGCATGTAAGGCTAGATCTAGGAGTCCCCTAGGTGTTCCTGAAATTTGGGTGGATTTTGTGTCCGTTTGGTGCCCGTATCGGACATGTGTCGTATTGTTTTGTAGGTGTTTGATTAAATACTTCTAAGGATTTTTTTTCGATTTTTGTAAAACTAATTATATGAATTGTTGCTCTATATGTGTATATTAATTTTTGTGAAGACTGATTGGATTTTTGTGTCTTTTTCGTGTCCAAAGGGACACGGACACGCAGCACGAGACCCCCGTGCTGTGCCCTGCTGCCCGACACTTCTGTAGGACACTACACGACTTTTATGACACGATTTTTGGCACGGAGGTCGGGGCAACCTCTGCCACCATCCTCCCAAAAGATGGGCTCGAGTGGTTGCAGTGTGCGAGGAGTTCTCCTCCTCGCACTGGTCGCACTGGCCGCGCGCGCACACTGTACGCGCGGGTAAACCCCCACTGATACGCACTGATTGACACGACACGTCACACATTGGACACAATACAGACACTTACACACCTAGCCCTACTATGGGCGAACCCACGTGCACGGGCACGAGGCACGTGTCGCCTTGTGTCGAGAGCACGAAGGCTCGACACGGCTGCACAAGGCCATGTTGCACAGTTTTCCTAACACAGTTATTTCGTTAGTTTTGACACGAATGTGTCCACTTCGTGGACACGTATAGGCTTGTGGGGACACATGCACATGTGTCTGATGTTTACCAACCACTACTTTGTATTTTTTTTGTATGATTTCAGTTTCGAATTATCATTTCCCCTACTGCACTGATACGAGTGCACTGTTTTCAATTTTCTGAAATTTTAAGTTATTTTTGAACTATTTTTTTATGCTAATCACTATATTAATTCACCCACATGTGTATTAGGCTATTACACTGATTCGTTATCGACTAGTGTGGAGTTTTGGACTTCGAATAGGATTTTGGACTGCTAGATAAAGAGTTAACTGAAACATTGATTTGTTCAGTCTGAAAAATGGTTCTATTAACTGAGATTGATATCTGATTTTAAATTCCATATTCTTAGCTGTATTTTGATGCATAAACTGCCATGTTTACACCTGTATTAGAATACTGAAATCTTGGTATTGAATTGTGTTAAGTTCATGGTTTTGAAAAGGATTTTAAATGGCTTAACTGTTAGCTAACCTGAGATTGCCTAACCTGGGACTGAAATCTGAGTATACTTATGTAACTCACACACACACACCCTCATGAAGTCACCCACACACAAAAATCTGAAAATTGGTTTGTACTAGGATTTATGGTTGTGTTGAAATAGGATTTCGATTGTGTTTGGGACTCAAACCTGGTTATTGCCTGTGTTTATACACTGTCACTGAAATATGGACACAAGCTCACACTTCACATTACACTCACACATTTACACACACTGAAATTCCTGTAGACACACAACCTCTGTCATTTCCTGAGACATACTCTTACACTCACACATCTTCAAACACATTGTTGGTTGTTAGCTTGAGAATTACCCACATTGACACTATTTCCTACACACACTTGGCACACTTGAATCACATGCTCAACTACACATTGATCCTTTCACTGAGATTGGGTGGAATGCCTGAGATTTTTGGATGTTGAAACTAAGTTTTGGATAGAGTTTGGTTTTACCTTGATTCTCAGATTACATGGCATTTGTTTGGGATACGTAATAGTGTTTTCTCAGGTTTGGCATTCCAGTTGGAGTGGTTAGAAAGATTTAAACCCAGCCCATTCATAATCTCTTATATCAAAATTTTGATAGGAGAGAGAGCCCCTGTCCAGGTGGGTTGTATCATAGGTTTAGGCAAGTAGCAGCTAGGCAGCAGTGGCCATTGCTTTGCATTGCCTTGGCTGCCAGGCTTTCTTTTGCAGCAAGCATTGCACAGCAGGCAGTAGCAGCAGCTGCCCTGCTGCACTAGGCAGCAGGGATCCCCCTTGCAGGAAGATTGGGTTTCCAGGTTCCCTGGCGAGTTGGGTTTGAGTTAGTATATTAGATTAGTATAGTTAGTATTAGTTAGGACTGTTAGTGTCAGTTAGTTAGTCTTCATATATGTGTATGTGTGTGTGTTTTGAGTGTCTTTAGGATATGAGTTAGTGTGTGCCTTTAGGTAGAGCCATGAGGGTATTGAGGGCTAGGCAGGGAATAGGCATAGGTATAGTATAGAGTAAAGTATGGAAATAGGATTGGTACCTAGGTAATGGGATATGGGGTAGTGTGTCAATTATGGGAAAGTTAGTATGGTTTGGCATTGCCTATGTCCACATGTGTGCTAGTGGATGAGGGTTCAAGGTTTGGTATTCAGTTTATATGATTTTTAGACAGTGGGATGTTAGAGTTGGGTTAGGCATGTGAAGATTGGCCTAGTACCAAGGGTGTGAGTCATGGAGAGAAGTAGGGATATGGAGTGAATGTTGGAATTGAGGGTGTGTTTGATTAGCTTAGAGTATCAATGGAGTTTAAGATGTGTGTCCAGGAGAGGGCATGGGCCATTGGCCATATGGCTTGAGAGAGTGAGGAATAATGTGAGTTGTTGTTAAGAGTTCTCATATTGTGTATATGTTATATATATATATATATATATATATATATATATATATATATATGTTTTAACTAGGGTAGATAATGATTGATATAGGTTAACTAGACCTAGAGTTGACCAAGTTTGACTTGGACCTAGTTTGACCTAGACAATTGACCAGGTTTGACTTAGAGTTGCTTTGACCTAGATTGGCCTAGAAATAATGTAGTTTGCATTGTATCATCATTTACCTTGTTTTAACATATTATAACCTGTACTGCTCTATTTAGGATATTGTGACTCTGGTGCAGACATCTGACATTACACTACTTTTTTCAGAGTAACAGGCGAGTACATTCTCTGATAGTTCTCTCATTTACTTGTCAATTTCTGTACTTCAGTTCTAGTTAGTTGTATGCGATTCTCTGTTACAACACGTATGGATATTTTTGGATTCATGTATACGACACACATTATTTTCTAGCCTCTATTACTGGTATATCATTCCTGGCTTCTATTACTGGAATCACCTACTGGAATCATTTACTGGTATCATTATATTTTGGCTAGACTCATCTTGAAACATTGTGTCGGAATTCTGGATTCACTTGCTGTGAGGGAAAATACTAGAGTAAGACATGTAGACATACCCCATTTCTGGAATCACCCTTTGCTGGAATCAAACTGGAATGATAGCCATCTCACACCCGGCCAGGTGTGTGATGTGCCGGATTACCCATAGTCATTTACATGTCGATCTCGGTATTTTAAAACACACTGCTAGAGTATAGGCTGGACTCACCCTGGAATCATTGATCACTATAACTGGAATCGTCCTTTATTGGATTCATCTTGTATTAGATTCATCTTGTACTGGACTTACATTGGAGTTACACTTGTCTACATTGTTGTCTGGACTTTATATCATATTACCCTGGTTCAGCTAGTTCTATTTTACAGTCTTCATTGCTATGATTCTTCTCTTGTTTAGTTATTTTCTTTCCTTGTACTTTATCTGTCTTTTTTACCATCACCTGAATATAAACTACCATTTTTATCAATACAACTGTCTATAACTATTTTATAGTTCTCTGTTATTTACTTGGGTTTTCTAGATAAAATTGTGCTCGTTCCTGTCCTGACTGGACCTGTTGATAAATTTTACAGATGATTGCCCTGAGGACACATGCCCTACGTATTATGGACCCTGAGACGGATGGCTACCTTGGGCCCCGACACTCGGGAGTGATCGAGATTTAGTTTAGTAGACTTGCATTTATTCTCATTTAGAGATTGTTGTATAGAATTGAGACTTGAGATGTATTTGAGATTATTCAGATGTTGTTATTATTTCAGTAGTTATTGTTGTCTTCAATTTCTTAGTGATATTTCTGTGATATCTTATCGTACTTAGACTGTGATTGAGTTACACCATATCTTATACTTGTCCTCCGTTCGGAGTTGATCATGATGAGTACATTATATACTGCATGAGTTGATGGTTAGTTAGAGACTTAGAACAGCGTTCTACCGCCGATACTGTGGCGTAGGCTGGGCGCTGTTACGTACTCGTACCCTCATAGTGGATGCGGGTCGTGACACGTTTTTAGTGGTGGCCCATGCAGGTCGAGAGTCGCATTAGTGCGATATCGCGGTAGTACGGCGACTTAGTTGTACTGCTGCGAGCCTGCGATAGGATTGAGAGATAGGCTTTAACGGAGAGGTACTCAATCACAGTTAGGACTACTTGAGAAGATTCCTAGGATGACCCTTGAGAATCTCATTATAAACTATCTCAAAATTTGATTCTGACAGTATCTGTCTATCTTCCTTGTTCATCGTTGAATTTGATTCTTGGTATTCATTATTGACTTGATTTTCTACCAAGATAGCATTATGGGCTAGGTTGCCTTAGTCATGGAATCTAGAGTCTTCTACAGCCATATCAGCTAGTTGGGCGATGAGATAGAGTCTAATTTTGGATGTATTTCTCGGGTATGGGAATTTAAAGTTTTTGCAGCCAAGCTAGCGGCAATGCAAAAATTTTAAATACCATGATTCTAGATGTATGTACATTAGTTGTGGACTCTATGGATTATCGCAGCCATACTTACTGGTGTGACGAGGATTCTGGTGACATGGTTCAGGATAGACGGATATGATTATTAGATTGCAGGATAGATACCATATAGATGGTGCCCTAGAGAATTTGAGTGGAATATCAGGGTGGATATTACTTGAGTGTCAAGAATTAGATAGAGGGAGCTAGGCCACCTGTAGCGCAACATTGTGCCCCACACCAACAGAGGGATACACCCCAGAGGGATAGGGCTTCTGTGCTGACAGTCGAGTAGACCGACGCTACGGGTGACGGGTTAGCAGGTCTGTCTTCCTGTTCTTCTTTCCATCTTGTTGTGTGATTCTATTAGTACCTGCCAGGATATTACTTGTGATTGTCTAGATAGTGTAGCTACCCTGCTCGAGACTGTGGAATCACGACCAGTAGGATTGTATTGCTTCGACTTTGATTGATTGGGGGTTTGACCTAGGGAATGTGCGATCATCTTAATTCGAGGACAAAATTTTTCTAAGGGGGGTAGGATTGTAACACCCAGTTTCTAGAATGAGGAAATTATTGAATTTTGTATTTATAAATATTATTTAATTGTATTTATTTCATATTATAATTTTTGGTAATTTTTAATTATTTTTAAAAAAATCAATTTAAAACTGTTTTAAGTCATGGCTTGTGATTTTGATGCCTTGCTAGTGTAACCTGAGAGACTGCCTAACCTAGAGCCTGACCATGTCATTAGGATGATTTAATTATCATTTTTAGCCTAGGGGTATTTTGGTCATTTGGCCTCTTTAAATTATTTCATGATTTATTGTACTGGTGATTGTTGATTTTGATTTTGACTAGCTGTGACTTAAGCGACTGTCCTAAATTTTAACCTTGACCTTGGTGACTTAGTTAATATGGTATGGACCCTAATCTAACTCAAGTTGGGCTTGGTTGACTTAAGTCGGCTAAGTTTCATGAAGAGAGTAGGAGGATTTTTGTATTGGACCATAGGCTAAGACTTGAGCTAGTTAGCTAGTGCAACTTGGCCCATGACCATTAGACTAAACTCTAACCCTAATTTTCTACTTTATGACCAGCCACTAGGGCTCCCCCTTCCCTATAAATATTCTCCTCCTTGTTCTTGCCTCTTTTATTAAATTTTTACAAGTTTGAAGAAAGAGGTAAGAGCCTTCTTCTCCAATCCATAACTTCCTCATTTCAATACCTTTTTGGCTCAGATCTTTTGCATTGGGTTCTAATTGATCCCTAATTTATGTTCATGGAGAGAAATCTCAGGTTTGAATCAATTTGGAGATATTGGCTAGCAAGGAGGAATCCCCCATTTGAAGCTTTTCCATGCAATTTGCACCTATAGGTAACGCCCTTTAAATTGATTTAAATTTTGGTTTTCTTTGCATGTAAGGCTAGATCTAGGAGTCCCCTAGGTGTTCCTGAAATTTGGGTAGATTTCGTGTCCGTTTGGTGCCCGTATCGGACACGTGTCGTATTGTTTTGTAGGTATTTGATTAAATGCCTCTAAGGGTTTTATTTTCGATTTTTGTAAAACTAATTATATGAATTTGTTGCTCTATATGTGTATATTAATTTTTGTGAAGACTGATTGGATTTTCGTGTCTTTTTCGTGTCCAAAAGGGACACGGACACGCAGCACGAGACCCCCGTGCTGTGCCCTGCTGCCCGACACTTCTGTAGGACACGACACGACTTTTTATGACACGATTTTTGGCACGGAGGTCGGGGCAACCTCTGCCACCATCCTCCCAAAAGATGGGCTCGAGTGGTGCAGTGTGCGAGGAGTTCTCCTCCTCGCACTGGTCGCACTGGCCGCGCGCGCACACTGTACGCACGGGTAAATCCCCCACTGATACGCACTGATTGACACGACACATTGCACATTGGACACAATGCAGACACTTACACACCTAGCCCTACTATAGGCGAACCCACGTGCACGGGCACGAGGCACGTGTCGCCTTGTGTCGAGAGCACGAAGGCTCGACACGGCTGCACGAGGCCATGTTGTACAGTTTTCCTGATACAGTTATTTCGTTAGTTTTGACACGAATGTGTCCACTTCGTGGACACATGTAGGCTTGTGGGAACACGTGCACATGTGTCTGATGTTTACCAACCACTAGTTTGTATTTTTTTGTATGATTTCAGTTTCGAATTATCATTTCCCCCACTGTACTGATACGAGTGCACTGTTTTCAATTTTCTAAAATTTTAAGTTATTTTTGAACTATTTTTATTGATGCTAATCACTATATTAATTCACCCACATGTGTATTAGGCTATTACACTGATTTTTATCGACTAGTGTGGAGTTTTGGACTTCGAATGGGTTTTTGGACTGCTAGATAAAGAGTTAACTGAAACATTGATTTGTTCAGTCTGAAAAATTATTCTATTAACTGAGATTGATATCTGATTTTAAATTCCATATTCTTAGTTGTATTTTGATACATAAACTGCCATGTTTATACCTGTATTAGAATACTGAAATCTTGGTATTGAATTGTGTTAAGTTCATGGTTTTGAAAAGGATTTTAAATGGCTTAACTGTTAGCTAACCTGAGATTGCCTAACCTGGGACTGAAATCTGAGTATACATATGTAACCCACACACACACACACACCCTCATGAAGTCACCCACACACAAAAATCTGAAAATTGGTTTGTACTAGGATTTATGGTTGTGTTGAAATAGGATTTCGATTGTGTTTGGGACTCAAACCTGGTTATTGCCTGAGTTTATACACTGTCACTGAAATGTGGACACAAGCTCACACTTCACATTACACTCACACATTTACACATACTGAAATTCCTGTAGACACACAACCTCTATCATTACCTGAGACACACTCTTACACTCATACATCTTCAAACACAGTGTTGGTTGTTAGCTTGAGAATTACCCACATTGACACTATTTCCTACACACACTTGGCACACTTGAATCATATGCTCAACCACACATTGATCCTTTTACTGAGATTGGGTGGAATGCCTGAGATTTGTTGGATGTTGAAACTAAGTTTTGGATAGAGTCTGGTTTTACCTTGATTCTCAGATTTCATGGCATTTGTTTGGGATACGTAATAGTGTTTTCTCAGGTTTTGGCATTCCCAGTTGGAGTGGTTAGGAAGATTTGAACCCAGCCCATTCATAATCTCTTGTATCTAAATTTTGATAGGAGAGAGAGCCCCTGTCCAGGTAGGTTGTATCATAGGTTTAGGCAGTAGCAGCTAGGCAGCAATGGGCATTGCTTTGCATTGCCTTGGCTGCCAGGCTTTCTTTGCAGCAAGCATTGCACAGCAGGCAGTAGCAGCAGCTGCCCTGCTGCACTATGCAGCAAGGGATCCTCCCTTGCAGGAAGCTTGGGTTTCCAGGTTCCCTGGGGAGTTGGGTTTGAGTTAGTATATTAGATTAGTATAGTTAGTATTAGTTAGGACTGTTAGTGTCAGTTAGTTAGTCTTCATATATGTGTATGTGTGTGTGTTTTGAGTGTCTTTAGGATATGAGTTAGTGTGTGCCTTTAGGTAGAGCCATGAGGGTATTGAGGGCTAGGCAGGGAATAGGCATAGGTAGAGTATAGAGTAAAGTTTGGAAATAGGATTGGTACCTAGGTAATGGGATATGGGGTAGTGTGTCAAAATATGGGAAAGTTAGTATGGTTAGGCATTGCCAATGTCCACATATGTGCTAGTGGGTGAGGGTTCAAGGTTTGGTATTCAGTTTATATGATTTTTAGACAGTGGGATGTTAGAGTTGGGTTAGGCATGTGAAGATTGGCCTAGTACCAAGGGTGTGAGTCATGGAGAGAAGTAGGGATATGGAGTGAATGTTGGAATTGAGGGTGTGCTTGATTAGCTTAGAGTATCAATGGAGTTTAAGATATGTGTCCAGGAGAGGGCATGGGCCATTGGCCATATGGGTTGAGAGAGTGAGGAATAATGTGAGTTGTTGTTGAGAGTTCTCATATTGTATATATGTTATATATATATATGTTTTAACTAGGTAGATAATGATTGATATAGGTTAACTAGACCTAGAGTTGACCAAGTTTGACTTGGACCTAGTTTGACCTAGACAGTTGACCAGGTTTGACTTAGAGTTGACTTTGACCTAGATTGGCCTAGAAATCATGTAGTTTGCATTGTATCATCATTTACCTTGTTTTAACATATTATAACATGTACTGCTCTATTTAGGACATTGTGACTCTGGTGCAGACATCTGACATTACACTACTCTTTTCAGAGTAACAGGCGAGTACATTCTCTGATTGTTCTCTCATTTACTTGTCAATTATTGTACTTCAGTTCTCGTTAGTTGTATGTAATTCTCTGTTACAACACGTATGGATATTTCTGGATTCATGTATACGACACATATTTATTTCTGGCCTCTATTACTGGTATCATCATTCCTGGCTTCTATTACTGGAATCACCTACTGGAATCATTTACTGGAATCATTTACTGGTATTATTATATTTTGGCTGGACTCATCTTGAATTATTGTGTCGGAATTCTGGATTCACTTGCTGTGAGGAGAAATACTAGAGTAAGACATGTAGACATACCCCATTTCTGGAATCACCCTTTGCTGAAATCAAACTGGAATGATAGCCATCTCACACCCGGCCAGGTGTGTGATGTACCGGATTACCTATAGCCGTTTACATGTCGATCTCGGTATTTTAAAATACACTGCTAGAGTATAGGCTAGACTCACCCTGGAATCATTGATCACTATAACTGGAATCGTCCCTTACTGGATTCATCTTGTATTAGATTCATCTTGTACTGGACTTACATTGGAGTTACACTTGTCTACATTGCTGTCTGGACTTTATATCATATTACTCTGGTTCAGCTAGTTCTATTTTTACAGTCTTCATTGCTATGATTATTCTCTTGTTTAGTTATTTTCTTTCCTTGCACTTTATCTGTCTTTCTTACCATCACCTGAATATAAACTTCCATTTTCATCAATACAACTGTTTATAACTGTTTTATAGTTCTCTGTCATTTACTTGGGTTTTCTAGATAAGATTGTGCTCGTTCCTGTCCTGACTGGACCTGTTCATAAATTTTACAGATGATTGCCCTGAGGACACATGCCCTACGTATTATGGACCCTGAGACGGATGGCTACCTTGGGCCCCGACAATCGGGAGTGATCGGGATTTAGTTTAGTAGACTTGCATTTATTCTCATTTAGAGATTGTTGTATAGAATTGAGGCTTGAGATGTATTTGAGATTATTCAGATGTTGTTATTATTTCAGTAGTTATTGTTATCTTCAATTTCTTAGTAATATTTCTGTGTTATCTTATCGTGCTTAGACTGTGATTGAGTTACACCATATCTTATACTTGTCCTCCGTTCGGAGTTGATCATGATGAGTACATTATATACTTCATGAGTTGATGGTTAGTTAGAGACTTAGAACAGCGTTCTACCACCTATACTGCGGCGTAGGCTGGGCGCTGTTACGTACTCGTACCCTCACAGTGGGTGCGGGTCGTGACATTCCCTGACCTGGTACCCAGCAGGATTTCCTCTTCAACTATAGGATCAAAAGATACCATATTGTAGATCTTTGTTTTGCCCTTGGAACGGTCTTTTTGCTTAGAAGGAGCCTGGAAGTCGGAAACAAGATCTGGGTGGATCCACATAATCTCGCCATTATCAAGGGATAAGGGGACGAGACCTTCACTCCGTGGAGGAGGAAGATTCTCAATCTCAAGAGTGGCCTTGGGGATAGGGATGACACCATGTTGTACCATCTATGGAGGGAAGTTACCGAACTGTACTGAGACCATGTTCGTAGTAACAGTCTTCTCTTCTTGTTGAAGAGTGACAACACCAGCATTGACTAGCTCCTGAATTTTGCCTTTGAACACGTAACATGCTCGAGTGGGATGACCAATAAACCTGTGATAAACACAGTATTTGGGATGATCAGTCTTACCAACCTCGTCAGACTTCTTCGGATCCGGGAGTTGGAGCTTATTGCTTTTGATTAAGCAATCGAAGATGCTCACGGTGTCGTTCTCGTCAAAGGAGTACTCTACTTTTGGACGAGGTTCCCTTGGTGGAGGTGCAGAAGGAGTAGAAGCAGACATTGGTGGAGCTACGTTGACAGCCAGAGACTCTTTGTTCATCAGATTGATGTTTAAAGTTTCTTTACCTTTGCAGTTATTCTGGCGATTACCGCTAATAGCTGTCGGGTGTTCATCCAGGTCGGGGTTAGACATGTGTACACCCAATTGTTTGAATTTGTCAGCGCTAACTTTAGCTGCTTTAGCATTGACAATGAAGGATGGCCAGTCTTGGAACTGAGTTGACCCCGTCCACATGCTGATGATAGGCAAAAGATTTGCCTTGCAGGTATCTATAGTGACAGCGGTCGGAGTTCCAGGAGGCATCTTTAATGCTTCTCGACAGAATCTTTCAATGAAACTCCCAGCGATTTCATTATGTCTTTGTTTGATCTTATTGATGGCTGACATGGTCATATCATTGATTCCCTCGTAGAATCGCTCGAAGAAGATTTGTTTCAGACATGAGAGAGAGGAGATACAGCCATCAGGCAAGCTCCTGTACCAATCGTATGCTACACCGGCTAAACAGCCGACGGACACCCTGGTAAGAAGAGCGTCATTTGCCTGAAGTTGAACAGTCATTACCTCAAAGTAGTTGATGAACTGACTTGGAGATGTGCTGTCGTCAAACAGCAAAATTGTAGGGATTTTGTACTTTGGAGGAAATGGGACTTCCTTCCATTCAACTGGATAGGGTTGTTTAATCCCCAATCTCTGTACGTTGTCCTTCTCTTTGAAGGCCTCGAATTGAGTGCATAAGAGTTTGACAGTTTCATTAGCATCCTCCGATGATAAAGAAGGAGCAGGCTGAATCAGCGTGTTAGGAGAAGGAACAGCATGGTAAGCACTACCTCCAGCACCTGACTGACTGGGTGTGGGTTGAATTTGTACACGGGGTATTTGAGGAGATACTACCCCCAGCCCTGCAGTAACAGGCACCGACGATGCTATGATCTCAGGATTTACATCAGGTACAGTCGGTGGTACTGTATGTTGGGCCACAATGATAGAATGCATACTCGCGACCATTTCAGCTATGGTCTTCAGCTTATCCTCCAATACAGCTATTCGTTGTTCTTGATTTGCTGAACTAGAATGTCACTCCCGGATCCCGGAATACGTATTTCGATACGTAAACCGATAAATTGTATTTACCTTGTATTTATACTATATTTATTATGCAGTATTTCTTCATACATTTTCCAAAATATTCGACAAAATATTATTTCATAATTTATTTTCTGTATTTGGCCTACAGTTTTGGCTCATTTGGGTAACCTATTTTTGGTTCACCAATGGTTCATCATGAACCCTTTGGTTCATCATGAACCCTTGGGTTCAAGATCTTTATATATAACTCATCTCATTCTCTCTCCTCTCATTATTTCCTCTCATTTATTTCCTCCACCAACCAAGGCAAGTACCAACTTGCTCAAGAGATGGATCCATAAATTTTTGTCAATGTTTCTTACAAAATTACTTGTCAAAATATGTTCTTCTCCTCAACCTATACTAGTTTAGAACTTGGAAATTTTTATTTTGAAGCTTTGATTTTTGTAGATCTAAGTATTAATCATTTTCGGATTTTCTTGGTTTTGATCTATTTTCGTTGGGGTTTTGTGGGTTTTGATGCTTCCATGTGGAAGAGAATTCAATTTTACTCAAGTTAGAACTTTGAAAACCTAGATTTGGTTTTGATTTGGTCAAGTTATGAGAATTGTAAGTTTTGGTGTTCTTGAGGATGCTCTCGGCCTGGAAGAGAAGACCCTTCAGCCTGCGCTCTTTAGCGCAAGGTTGAACTGCGCAGCTCGTCTCTTGACGAATTGCGCAACCCCTCGGCCAGCGCATTGTGCTGAGCTAAACTGCGCTGGCGCTCCTTAGCTCCAGCGCCATCCGACCCAGCGCAAGTTAATCCGTGCGCGCTTGACTTCAGCGCAATCCATTCCCTGCGTGATCTAACCCAGCGCAACCTGACCCTGCGCAGTCGAACCCTGCGCAACCTGACCCTGCGCAGTCTGACCCTACGCAGTCGAACCCTGCGCAACCTGACCCTGCGCATTCTGACCCTGCGCAACCTGACCCTGGGCGATCTGATCCTGCACGTTTTGACCCCTGCGCATCCTGACAATGCGCATTCTAACCTGGACTCCCCTATATTTTTATTATTTTTACATTCTAACAATAAGATATATAAACCTGTCATCTCCGCAGGAGGTATAACATAACATCTCAACTCTATATCTCAAACACAAGTCTAGGAAAGATAGAACATGATATGGAATCAGATGAAAGGAAGAAACTGAATATAAATAGAGTTATCACACCACACAAAGTAGATGTCCAACACAAATAAGTATAAGACATGAAATATAACTAAGTCACAACTAACAATCGGAACAATCCGATACAAAATGAAACTATAAACACTAGACTAGACTAGGCACCCTCTACTGAGCTAGATGCTCCTCAGGCTCCTGAAGGTCACCCTCATGTGTCCCATAGAAGGTAGGACAGTCACCATCATCATCTGTATATTTTCAACAGGTCCAGTCAGGACAGGAACGAGCACAATACATCTCACGCAGTTCATATCATGTTGGAAAATATAAAGCATGTATAGAGTAAGATACATGGACTGTAAAGAATATATATAAAAACGAAAGAGAATTGATAACTGGAAATATCTATATATATGATAAGTAAGAACTGTAGGTAACCTATGATTTAGAGCATGAGATGGTTATATAAACGGGTTAGGACAATGCAAGGGTAACTCCATCATACGTGAGTGTACTATGGACATATACATGATTTCACAAGATTTCACAAGATGGGATTTTGATCACATAACCATTTCCTACTCACCCTCCCCAATCAATACACAAGGATCCAGTCAAGTTACGTTACCTTGCACAAGAGGTTTTTATCATGTTTGCTCACGTGATCATGAGAGTACAAGATTGCACAAGAGTATACATGAATAGAGGTGTACATAAAATATAAGATGTTCGTGAAAAGCACATGGCAACTGTATTTGATGCACCCCGAGGGAGATAACATCGCATGACAAGATCCATATAGTACCAATCCGTGATAATGACGTAACAGCATCATGTAAAGTAATCTAGAGCAAGAATATAAGTCCTAACAAGTATGAAATGATCAGAAAATGTACTCGCCTGTCACCCTGTATGACTGATATGAATAGATGTCCGAACTGGTATCACAGAGTCCTATTTAGAGTAAAACAGGTCACAATATATCCACAATGGTAAAAATAGAGTATACAATGCATACTACATGATTCAAGGTCAGTCTAGACCAAAATCAACTATTGTTCAACTCTGGTCAACTTTAAAAGTCAAACTAGTCAAAGTTAGGTCAACCAATGTCAAACTAGTTAGGGTTTAATCATACTTGAGTCACTAAGTCAAACAAGGTCAAGCAAGTCAAGGTTTGCCAAATCAAGGTCAACTTAGACTAACTAAGGGTTTTTAGGTCAAGGGTCAACTTTATATGTCAACTCTATAAGGCTAACCCAAATCATGACACAACTCCTAATTATCCCACTTAACCCCATACATATCTTAAATTACATAGGACTATCCTCATAACCATATGGTCAAACATAAATCAACTAGTTTAATAGTCTAGGATTTAGTCAAACCTTAGTCATCAAGCTCTTTAAAGTCCATCCAAACCATTTCTAGGTCAATTAGGTCAAGGTTTGACCTATAGTTGACTTTAGTCAACCATGGTCAACAATGGTCAACTATCTAGTCAAACTAGGTCTACTAGACCTAATGGTCAATTCTAACTTGCTACTAACCATAGGCTAGTATTCCTAGGGCACTTAGTGGATATATATAGATATCTATATCTATACATATGTCTATACAATATATATACATATATATAATACCAAGGCCATATCATATATATATATATATATATATATATATATATATATATATATATATATATATATATATATATATATATATATATATATATATATATATATATATATATATATAAAATATATATATATATATACCATATATACCAAACTCCTGCATAATATATATAACCAATATATATATATATATATATATATATATATATATATATATATATATATATATATATATATATATATATATATATATATATATATATTATATATATATATACTCACATATATATAACCCAACTATATATATATATATATATATATATATATATATATATATATATATATATATATATATATATATATATATATTCAAACATACATATATATATATAATATTAAAATATATATATATATATATATATATATATATATATATATATATATATATATTTATATATATATATATATATAGACATATATAGAGAGAGAAAAGGGAGTAAAGGGTTAGGGTTAGGATTTAGGTTAAGGGGGTTTAGGGTTATGGGGGTAGTGGGCTGAACTGTGGAGGGGAGGGGTTCTCAGAAAACTGAGAACCCAAACTCACACACACATACATAATATACATACATACATATATACATATATATATATATGTTCACGTGCACCTACACCTATACCCACACACTCATATACACACACATATACATATATAAATATGTATACAATATATATACACTCAAAAACACATATATATTTATAATAAAATCGATTTGAAATCCATTTTGGAAAACTGGAAAATAGCCCAGAAATTGGGATACTGTGCATTGTATCAGAAATTGGGGAAAACCCGATTTCAAACCCTAAACCTAGCTAAGACTCAATACCAATGGTTGGTAATCGTGCCCCTAGGTGTACTTGTGTCCCTCGTGTCCCTAAGTATCCACCACGACACGACACGACGTGTCCAAGTGATCAAAAACCAAATCGGGTAACACAGTGCACTGGAATTTGCACTGTATCGTACACGTGTTTACGTGTCTCGTGCTCACGACACATGACACGTGAGGTGTCGTGCTCGTGTCCCTAGGTTCGCCTAGGGTTGGTCTAGCTATTAGGTAGCCTGCACAGTATCCACGTGTCCCCGTGTCCGCGCACGAAGTGCGTATCAGAGGCACTGGTGCGCGCGTGTCTGTGCAGTACGTGACCCGTACGAACGTATTTTCGTGTCCGACACGACTCGAGAGGGGGCATGTCAGAGGTTGTCCCCACCTCTGTGCCAAGTGGCACGTGTCCACGTGTTGTGTCGTGTCCGCAATCAGTGTCGGGTAGCAGGACAGCGTGCTCAGTCTCGTACACGTGTGTCGAAGGGTCGTGTGCTCCACACGTGGCACGTAGAGCCTTGTGCTCGTATCAGTGGGTAGGTGGGGTAGTTAGGTTCGTGTCTAGGTTTCTGTATCGTGTCCACGACACGTATGGACACGACACGAAGTATCAAACAGTAGGGTTTTACAGTGTGCACAGTGTGGTGTTAACAGCGTGTTCGTGTCCCGTTTTGGACACGAACACGATACGAAGTGTGCTCAGTCAACTAGGGTTGTGTCCTACATGTCTAGGGCTACCCAAAAATATATTTTGTTTTACAAAACACTAACTTTTATTCCTAAGTGGCATTTCACCAAACACTAGAATTAAAATATAGATACGTGTCCGATACGGACACCAAACAAAATCTGTATCCTACCAAACTTGACCCACAGCTAGGGTATACCTATATGCATGCAATTATGAAGAGAAAACATAATATTAACTAGGTTTGAGGCACTTTACCTATTGAGTGAAAACTCAAAGAAAAGCCTAGAATAGGGGGGGTGTCCTCTTCACTTGGTGATGTCCTAGCCTTGTGGAATCATGATTGCTAGCCTCCCTTAGCACCCTTGTTGTTGTAGGGTCCCAATGCAAAAGACTAGGATGAGTTTAGAGCTAATTTGAAGAAGTTATGGAGGTTTGAAGGAAGGGGATTTTCTAGGTTTAAAGAAGCGTAAATTCATGTAAATGAGACATGAATGAAATGTAGTGATTATATAGAAGGGGGTAGTGATAGGGGGGTGCCCATGGCTGGTCATAGGGTGTGGGGAGGGGTGTCCTCTTGCCTTCCTTCATGGTGAAGGCAAGGACTTCTAGGTAAAACTATGATATTTTGAGGATTTTAAGGAAAATATCTAATATGTAAATATCTTAGATATTTTCCTACCTTAACTAATATGCAATATCCATCCTCTAGTCTCTAGGTTAGTGGCTAACCTCTAGATTAGTGCTAAACTAGGTTAGGAGCTAACATGACACTAATCAACTAATTAAATAATAATAAATTACATAAATCCAATAATTTTCTAGTAAATTACCAAAATACCCCTTAGGCTAAAAAGCCCTAACTTGATGTTCTAAACCTATGGCTAGGCTCATATGATCATGGTTAGTCTCTAGGTTAAGTAATCTCTAAGGTTGCACTAGCAAAACATCAAAATCACAAGCCGTGGTTTTAAATAGTTTTAAAATAACTAAAAATCACCAAAAATCATAATATGGTTTAAATATTATTATTAAATAATTACAAATATAAAATTTCAAAATTATCCTCATTTTTAGAAACTGGGTGCTACAAGTCTACCCTCCTTAGAAAAATTTTGTCCTCAAAATTAAAATGGTCATACTCCTTCTAGGTCAAACACCCCAACAATCACAATCTCAAACACACAGTCCGATAATCATATACGTCTGTCCAAAATCATGATACTCGGAATCTTCGTCATGCTAGTGAGCAAGGCTACGATATTCACAGAGTCCTCGACTAAGGTACATTCCTCTAGAATCATGGTATTTAAAATTTTTGCATTGCCGCATGCCTGGCCGCGAAAACCTTAAATTTCCACATCCGAGAAATACGTCCAAAATCTGACTATATGTCCTCACTATGCCAGCTAACATGACTATAGAAGACTCTAGATCCCATAATCGAGACGACCTAGCCCATACGACTTATCTCAGAAGAAAATAATTCACAATGAAATATCCGAACAAAATTTATCAACTACAAGGAACAGATAGAATCGAATTTCAAGACAGTTATAAGGAGGCAAATGTGGAAATAGAATCGAAAAGGTTGGAACCTGCAATCAGCTCTCCCTCTGCCTGTGCATCATCGACTGCCATGGCGAAAGCTCGCCCCGGCTGGCCATCCTTGGCCTGCTGCTGATGCTGGACAAACCTCTGCTGCTGAGTCTGCAACGGTGGTCCCGTCTGCTGCCCTGTCGGAGCCCTAGCTCCTGCTGCTGCCTGAGCCAATCGTGTCAAGTTCTTGGGACACTCTCTCAACTGATGCTCTGCTGAACCACAAAGCAAACACAGGCCCTGCCTCTTCCTGCAGTCGTCCCATCCGTGACCTTGCTTCTTACAGAAGTTACATGTAGGGTGATGTTGCTGCCTAGGTGCCTGCTGGTGAAGTACATGTCCCTGGCCCTGAAGCGGCTGCTGAACTGGCCTCTGCTGTATGTGAGGGTGCTTGGCTGGCCCTGTACTAGAACTAGCCCCTAAGGTATCACTGCCCCTCTTCGGCTTGAGGCCGAAGTCCTCCTCTGCAATCTGTGCATCCATCAATATCTGAACGAACGTCGCGTCACGGCGTCCTGAGGTGCGGGTGCGCACTGCATGAATAAGTCCCCTACGGAACTTATGAGCCTTCTGCCCCTCATCCTGGATCATATCGGGAGCGAACCTGCTAAGGCGGAAGAACTCAGCAGCATACTCGTCCACCGACGAGTTACCCTGTACTAGACCCACGAACTGGCCCTCCAATGCTGTAAGAGCCACGTCCGGGAAGAATTTCTCCTTGAAGAGCCTCCGAAAGTTCTTCCATGTCAGCCCTCTCACCGACGCATGAGGATCCGTGCGGTACCATGTCAGCGCGATGTCGAAGAATCGACTGGCTGCGGCCGAAACCCAAAGTGCTCTAGGAAGCTCTGCCAGCTCCATGCTCCGCTGCACATCCTCTAGCCAGTCGTCTGCATAGAGGATGCCCTCCGTGCCCGTGAAGTCCCTGGAGCTCATCTTCCTAAAGTCTAGTACTATTTTCGGCCTGGACTGCTGCTGGTACGACTGCTGGCCAGTAGGGCCCTGCACCGTACCCGGTGCCACTCTCTCCACTGCTGTCAGTGCAAGCTGATGCGAGTTCTCCATGCTCTACCTCAGCATCTCAATCTGACGGTGTGATGCCTCCGACTGGCGCTACGATGCCTCTACGTGGGCCCGCTGAGTCTCCATCATCTGCTGAAGGAGAAGGAACATATGATGTGTATCCGTCGGTATCGGTGGTGGTGGCAGCACCTCCGTAATGACGACCGAAACCCTCTGGGGTGGAGGTAGTATACCTCCCTGTGCAACTGCCGGGGTCTCCGGGATAGTGGAATCATTGGGGGCAGTCTTGTGAACCTCCTCCTCAGCCTGGTCAGATCTATCGGGCAAGCTACTCGATCCAGTGGCCTGCGGATGTGTCTTCATCATCCTGGAGACGAATTGAAACAAAGAGATCAATATGACACATGAGTAGATTTATCAAGAAAGGACAGTTAATTTAATACAAGGGAAGTGATCATGATAATCAAAAGATCGGAAATTTCCTAGGTGTGATTGAGAAACTCCTATCATGTCCTAGGTCCTACGTCCTAATTGCAGGCTCGTAATTAGTACTCTAAGTCGAGCACCATTACGAGATTGCACTAATTACGACACAGACCTGCATGGGCTACCACAAAAATGTGTTACGACCCACACCCTGATTAGGGACACGAGAACGTGGGTACGTCCAGCCTACGCCGCAGTATCGGTGGTAGAACGCTGTATAGGTCATCTATAACATCTAACATCTAACAATAAGATATATAAACCTGTCATCTCCGCACGGAGGTATAACATAACATCTCAACTCTATATCTCAAACATAAGTCTAGGAAAGATAGAACATGATATGGAATCAGATGAAAGGAAGAAACTGAATATAAATAGAGTTATCACACCACACAAAGTAGATGTCCAACACAAATAAGTACAAGACCTGAAATATAACTAAGTCACAACTAACAATCGGAACAATTCAATACAAAATGAAACTATAAACACTAGACTAGACTAGGCACCCTCTACTGAGTTAGATGCTCCTCAGGCTCCTGAAGGTCACCCTCATGTGTCCCATAGAAGGTAGGACAGTCACCATCATCATCTGTAATATTTTCAACAGGTCCAGTCAGGACAGGAACGAGCACAATACATCTCACGCAGTTCATATCATGTTGGGAAATGTAAAGCATGCATAGAGTAAGATACATGGACTGTAAAGAATATATATAAAAACGAGAGAGATTTGATAACTGGAAATATCTATATATATGATAAGTAAGAACTGTAGGTAACCTGTGATTTAGAGCATGAGATGGTTATATAAACGGGTTAGGACAATGCAAGGGTAACTCCATCATACGTGAGTGTACTATGGACATATACATGATTTCACAAGATAGGATTTTGATCACATAACCATTTCCTACTCACCCTCCCCAATCAATACACAAGGATCCAGTCAAGTTACGTTACCTTGCACAAGAGGTTTTCATCATGTTTGCTCACGTGATCATGAGAGTACAAGATTGCACAAGAGTATACATGAATAGAGGTGTACATGAAATACAAGATGTTCGTGAAAAGTACATGACAACTGTATTTGATGTACCCCGAGGGGGATAACATCGCATGACAAGATCCATATAGTACCAATCCGTGATAATGACGTGGCAGCATCATGTAAAGTAATCTAGAGCAAGAATATAAGTCCTAACAAGTATGAAATGATCAGAGAATGTACTTGTAACTCCCCTTCCTGATTTTTTTTTAAATTTTATTTAATCTTCTAGGAATTTTTAGGAATTTTTTGGAATTATTTTGATTATTAAATAGTGGGAAAACCTATTTTCTAGGACTTCTAGAATTTATTGTGGTAGCCTAATAGCAAATATTGACCCCAAACATTTTTCTAGGGTTCATTATGCTGCTTTATATTTTCTGGAATTTTTCCATAATTTTTGGCAATGTTTAAGTATTTTATTATGGTTTATATATTTTGAAGGGATTCCAATAATTACTATATGATCATTTGGGACTATTTTGAGACCAAATTACTTTATCTAGGTTCTAGGTAGTTAGTAATATTTTCTATAATTTTCTACAATTTTTCTAGAATTTTTAGATATTTATTTGGAAATTTTTGGAGTTATTTTGATTTAAAAACAGTTTCTGAATAAATAAATACACAGTCAGCGCAATAGGGGCCCACGCGTCAGCCACTTGGGCCAAACGTGCGGGGCCCGCCTGTTAGTCAGTCTACGCTGACTGTGCATTAACTATTTGGAGTCGGCTCCTTAGCCGAACTCCTATTTGGCTTAACCCCAAACCGCATGAAAATCTAACCATTCATTTTGGGCCAGGGCGACAGGATCACGCCACGTGTCCCTAGCCGACCCGACCCGACCCGACCCAGCCACTCTCTATTATATATATATTCTTTTCAGAAATCGAGAAAACCCTAGTTTATTGCTGGCCGACTTTTGTGGTTTTGATCCCGACGATCCTCCGACTTCCCGAGGTGATTCCCGTCAACCCCGACTTCCGTTTGGTACGCCATTTTTTTTATCGGATTCGTATTGAGGTAAACTCTCTGAATATATAATTTATTTTCGTAATTTCTGAACATGAATTTCTGGAAAATTTGTAGAGTGTCGGTTGTCCGAAACTTGATGCGTTTCAGTGTTTTCGAGATTCCGGGAGAACCAGAAATCAAAATCATGATCCGTTTGAAGTTTTCGAAAGCTAACACAGAGCTCTACGACATATATTTTTCCCAGAAATTATTTCGTTAATTTAATATTTTATTTATTCTTCTGAACTCAGAACTGATCATTTGATCTCCGTTTTGGTCACGATTAGCCATAACAGCGATATCTTTTGACCAAAGCGTGATTTTGAGGCACGATCGATTCCAGCGCACTCGTGGCACTGAAATCTACCAAGGTGTACTTTCAAAATCTAGGGTTCATAGCGTTTGACCAAAAAGTCAATGGCACGTCTCGATTTGCGTGTCATGGTTTCCGAAATTGAGAAACACGACTTTTAAGGGCCAAACTTGCATATTTAGATTATATTCAGATTATTATTAGGTTAAATAAGGTTTTTAAGTGAATTATTACAGAATTAATTATTATTAACTTAGTAACCCAACTAGCCACTATTTAGAACTAGAACATTAGGATTAATTTGTGGTTTTCGTGCACTGTTCTTGGTGCGTTGTATGTTATAGGTTGACAGCTTCTAGATCGGCTTTTCCTTCACCCTCGGCTTGTGACTACGGTTTATGCAAGGATTCAGGCAAGTGCACTTTCTGATTGCTTTCCGATACATAGTAGTCTTTTCATTTCATGTCTATACATATATCTTGCTGCTTGTTGACACGATCGTCACACGGAGTAGTCGGGAGAGGAAATACTAAGTAAATACGTGAACAAACCCAACTACATTACTGAACGATAGCTAAGTCATACACACTCACGTATGAGTTAGCCGTACCATTACTGAACGATAGCCATCGTATGATGTGCCGTATTAGCCCAGCCGTTCACGTATTAAAAGGTATTTCACACCACATAGGTAGATGTCTTTTATTTTTCCTTTTACTTTTCCACCGTGCCATGTCATCAGTTTTCTTACTAGCTTTCATATTCCATATGCTATTTTCATGTCTTGTTAATTCTATTATGTTTTCGCATTGTCGTCGGTTTGTGTACTTGTTCCAATCCTGACTGGATAACCAACATTTTTCAGGTTTAGTCGCGATCACTCTTAGCACTGGAGAAGACTTGGGTATGCTGAGGCCGACCTAGAAATAGAAAGCAATTGTTTCAATTTTATTAATTATAAAACTCTGTATTTCTTTTAAATATAACTGTTGTAACGGTTGTAATAAAATTAGAAATGTAAATGAGCAAATATTATTTTATTTGAGCATTTATTTTCTTGCGGGCTTGACAGCATTCTACCGTCGACTCTGCGGTGTAGGCTGGCTTGGACACATCTCGTATCCGAAAACCGGGTGCGAGTCGTGACAGTACTCGCCTGTCACCCTGTATGACTGATATGAATAGATGTCCGAACTGGTATCACAGAGTCCTATTTAGAGTAAAACAGGTCACAATATATCCACAATGGTAAAAATAGAGTATACAATGCATACTACATGATTCTAGGTCAGTCTAGGCCAAAATCAACTCTTGTTCAACTCTGGTCAACTTTAAAAGTCAAACTAGTCAAAGTTAGGTCAACCAATGTCAAACTAGTTAGGGTTTAATCATGCTTGAGTCACTAAGTCAAACAAGGTCAAGCAAGTCAAGGTTAGCCAAATCTAGGTCAACTTAGACTAACTAAGGGTTTTTAGGTCAAGGTCAACTTTATATGTCAACTCTATAAGGCTAACCTAAATCATGACACAACTCCTAATTATCCCACTTAACCCCATACATATCTTAAATTACATAGGACTATCCTCATAACCATATGGTCAAACATAAATCAACTAGTTTAATAGTCTAGGGTTTAGTCAAACCTTAGTCATCAAGCCCTTTAAAGTCCATTCAAACCATTTCTAGGTCAATTAGGTCAAGGTTTGACCTATAGTTGACTTTAGTCAACCATGGTCAATAATGGTCAACTATCTAGTCAAACTAGGTCTACTAGACCTAATGGTCAATTCTAACTTGCTACTAACCATAGGCTAGTATTCCTAGGGCACTTAGTGGATATATATATAGATATCTATATCTATACATATGTCTATACAATATATATACATATATATAATACCAAGGCCATATCATATATATATATATATATATATATATATATATATATATATATATATATATATATATATATATATATATATATACTCACATATATATAACCCAACTATATATACATAATATATATATATATATATATATATATATATATATATATATATATATATATATATATATATATATATATATATTCAAACATACATATATATAATATTACATATAGACATATAGAGAGAGAAAAGGGAGTGAAGGGTTAGGGTTAGGATTTGGGTTAAGGGGGTTTAGGGTTATGGGGGTAGTGGGCTGAACTGTGAAGGGGAGGGGTACTCAGAAAACTGAGAACCCAAACTCACACACACATACATAATATACATACATACATATATACATATATATATGTTCACGTGCACCTACACCTATACCCACACACTCATATACACACACATATACATATATAAATATGTATACAATATATATACACTCAAAAACACATATATATTTATAATAAAATCGATTTGAAATCCATTTTGGAAAACTGGAAAATAGCCCAGAAATTGGGATACTGTGCATTGTATCAGAAATTGGGGAAAACCCGATTTCAAACCCTAAACCTAGCTAAGACTCAATACTAATGGTTGGTAATCGTGCCCCTAGGTGTACTTGTGTCCCTCGTGTCCCTAAGTGTCCACCACGACACGACACGACGTGTCCAAGTGATCAAAAACCAAATCGGGTAACACTGTGCACTGGAATTTGCACTGTATCGTGCACGTGTTCACGTGTCTCGTGCTCACGACACAGGACACGTGAGGTGTAGTGCTCGTGTCCCTAGGTTCGCCTAGGGTTGGTCTAACTATTAGGTAGCCTGCACAGTGTCCACGTGTCCCCGTGTCCGCGCACGAAGTGCGTATCAGAGGCACTGGTGCGCACGTGTCTGTGTAGTACGTGACCCGTACGAACGCATTTTTGTGTCCGACACGACTCGAAAAGTTGTGAGACTCGAGAGGGGGCATGTCAGAGGTTGCCCCCACCTCTGTGCCAAGTGGCACGTGTCCACGTGTTGTGTCGTGTCCGCAATCAGTGTCGGGTAGCAGGACAGCGTGCTCAGTCTCATGCACGTGTGTCGAAGGGTCGTGTGCTCTACACGTGGCACGTAGAGCCTTGTGCTCGTGTCAGTGGATAGGTGGGGTAGTTAGGTTCGTGTCTAGGTTTCTATATCGTGTCTACGACACGTGTGGACACGACACGAAGTGTCAAACAGTAGGGTTTTACAGTGTGCATAGTGTGGTGTTAACAGCGTGTTCGTGTCCCGTTTTGGACACGGACATGACACGAAGTGTGCTCAGTCAACTAGGGTTGTGTCCTACATGTCTAGGGCTACCCAAAAATATATTTTGTTTTACAAAACACTAACTTTTATTCCTAAGTGGCATTTCACCAAATACTAGAATTAAAACATAGATACGTGTCCGATACGGACACCAAACCAAATCCGTATCCTACCAAACTTGACCCACAGCTAGGGTATACCAATATGCATTCAATTATGAAGAGAAAACACAATATTAACTAGGTTTGAGGCACTTTACCTATTGAGTGAAAAGTCAAGGAAAAGCCTAGAATAGGGGGGGTGTGTCCTCTTCACTTGGTGATGTCCTAGCCTTGTAGAATCTTGATTGCTAGCCTCCCTTAGCACCCTTGATGTTGTAGGGTCCCAATGCAAAAGACTAGGATGAGTTTAGAGCTAATTTGAAGAAGTTATGGAGGTTTGAAGGAAGGGGATTTTCTAGGTTTAAAGAAGTGTAAATTCACGTGTCACGCCCCAGAACCAGAATACTGGAGAGCGGGGGCAGACATAGCCAGCTACGTATATTGAAATGGAAACCACCTCGATATACGGTCACGTCTGTCTAGAAATATGAGGGTTTACTACAAGCCAACGGTCTCTTATGGTCATGAACAAGCCTAATGTCTCAATCACAAGCAAGTAAGTAAGGTCGCAAGTTGTATGATCATTAAATATACAATAATAAGGCGTCCCAAATATTACATATTCAGCTGATCATGAAGGTAGTCGTTACAAAATGTTAGGACTAGCAAGAGTTTAGTCGTACATGATCAACCCTAGGATTTGTTAATCATGTTTACAGCCCGTAGGCAGACAGTAAGTAAAAGTGCATCGAGCTAACAGGTGCTCGTCGGCTAAACGCCTCAAAAGAATAATTTTACAGTAGAGCGAGCGAAACAAAATAGAAAACCCACTCATAGCCCGGGTTCCTTCTAGTCGCCACCATTGGGCTGGAAGCTTGGCAGATCCTCGGGAGCTGCTCCAAAATCTGGCCACACAAAACCAGCTGGGTCAACCCCAGAAAGAGCAAGTGCCACAAGGGGGCCACGAAATAAGAATAAAAGCCAGCAATTAGCACAAGAAAATTCTAATATTAAAACTAAAATTTACGAAAATATGTCAGGATGATATACGACGAGATAACCATGGAACTATTCCGATAGCCATGTTACAACCCGTAAACCAGACAAGGATCGGGGTTGTAACCCTTCATCTGAACAGAACTTGGTTTCCCACCATTTATCGGCAAGATAATAATACAAGAAATCAAGACAGGGAGCAATCTTGTACTGGATCAAGACATGGCTAAACTGGTTATACCTCATTCAATCAATCACGGCCAAGCAGACGCTACGGCTTACAACTTTAACTAACTAGGGTTATCACGGCCTAATTACTAACAAGATGTAGTGAGATTGTTCCACAGCCACAAGCCCTACAGACCATCCAGGTTATCCAGGTCGAAAATTAGGGGTTGAATTCTGGTGGGTACATCGCTCGGGAGACAAATGTACTCTTAGGTGACTTAGAGGGTGCAACACGCGACGGTGTGCTGAAAATGTGCCATACTCGACGGCAGACTACAAATTCCAAGAGCGCCCAGGTAACGGGATTGCCTGTAGCTGTGTCATCTCTTCATGACTACTGAGTTATTCTAGTTATTAACCTTAATCCATTTTAGTATGTACTCCTGACCGTGGTACTCAGGAGTCCCATCCTAGACATGATGCAAGACAGGACAAGTGGATTTAACAAGCAAGCAAGGAAGAACTACCCACGGTGTCAAGGCAAGTCAAGTTAATTAGCCGTCGCAACAGCATTAAGATAATCATGTCAGGGTACTTGTCGGGAGTGCGCCACGACGGACCACTATCATGTCAGGTTGGTCATGTCAGGAGAGCACCACTACGGGTTACTGTCGTGTTATGCTAGTTCCTTGTCATACCATGCCACGTACAATAGTCATTCCAAAACTCCAAGAGCCAATGGGTTAAGCAAGGGGGTTCAGGGTGCAGCGTACGCACAAGGGCACGTACAGCGTACGCACGAAAGCACGCACGCAGGAGAGCTAAAGTACGCACGCAGGAGAGCAGCGTACAAAAAAAGTTACGCACGCATGAGAGCAGCGTATGAGAAAGGTCACGCACGCAGGAGAGCTGCGTACGCGAAAAGTCACGCACGCAGGAGAGCTGCGTACGAGAAAAGTCACGCACGCAGGAGAGCTGCGTACGAGAAAAGTCACACACGCAGGAGAGCTGCGTACGAGAAAAGTCACGCACGCAGGAGAGCGGCGTACGAGAAAAGTCACGCACGCAGGAGAGCTGCGTACGAGAAAGTCACGCACGCAGGAGAGCTGCGTACGCGTAAAAACACGCACGCAGAGGGGCTGCGTACGCACAAAAGCACGCACGCAGAAGAGCTGTGTACGCGTAAAAACACGCACGCAGAGAAAAGGGTCTTCTTCTCCATGGCTGAGAAGAAGCTCTCATGGCTCCCAAAACTTCAAAGCATCACAATTTGGCCATCCGAACTCCAAATCCGGATTTCCAAAGCTCCAACCAGGGTGAAATTGAACTCTCTTCCACATGGAAACATCAAAACCCATAAAAATACAACCTAAGTAGATCAAAACCATGCAAAACCGAAAATAGGGAAAACTTAGATCTAGAACAATGGAGACTCCAAATCACAAAATGCTAAGTTCTAATGTTGATCACCATATCCTAATCTAGCAAATGGACAAATAAAATAGGGTTTTCATGTGGTAGCAAGGTGCACTTGCCTAGGGGGTGGGTGTTGTGTAGAGGAAGGAGAAGAGTGTTGTGTAGAGGAAGGAGAAGAAGAAATTAATGGAGGTTTATGAGGAGAGAGAAAAAGTTGGTAGAGTTTTAAAGAGGGTGGGATGTGGTGTGTTGAGGGTGGAGCATAGGCTAAGGTGTACCAATACATACAAACCAAACCAAACCAAACCAAACCGATTAAAACCGAGCCATGTCAAAATCCAAATACGAGAAATATCGAAATTCCACAAGTTGAAAAAAATAAAAATACATGCCAAAATCCAGATACGAGTATAAATACGAAATACGGGAAATGAGGGTGACATCATGTAAATAAGACATGAATAAAATGTAGTGATTATATAGAAGGGGGTAGCGATAGGGGGTGCCCATGGCTGGTCATAGGGTATGGGGAGGGGTGTCCTCTTGCCTTCCTTCATGGTGAAGGCAAGGACTTCTAGGTAAAACTATGATATTTTGAGGGTTTTAAGGAAAATATCTAATATGTAAATATCTTAGATATTTTCCTACCTCAACTAATATGCAATATCCATCCTCTAGTCTCTAGGTTAGTGGCTAACCTCTAGATTAGTGCTAAACTAGGTTAGGAGCTAACATGACACTAATCAACTAATTAAATAATAATAAATTTCATAAATCCAATAATTTTCTAGTAAATTACCAAAATACCCCTTAGGCTAAAAAGCCCTAACTTGATTTTCTAAACCTATGGCTAGGCTCATATGATCATGGTTAGTCTCTAGGTTAAGTAATCTCTAAGGTTGCACTAGCAAAACATCAAAATCACAAGTCGTGGTTTTAAATAGTTTTAAAATAACTAAAAATCACCAAAAATCATAATATGGTTTAAATATCATTATTAAATAATTATAAATACAAAATTTCAAAATTACCCTTATTTTTAGAAACTGGGTGCTACATCCCCCCCCCCACCCGGCGACCCCCTCTACCCCCGGCGACCCCTACTCCATTATATCCTGGTTGTGAGGATCATTCACCGTTGGAGGTGGTTATGTTTTCCATAAAGAAATTCTCTTTATTTGTTGTGTTTCTGGGAAAATTACAACTGTAGGAATCCGATCTAGAAGACGATCGCTTTATCCCTTGGACTATGCGAAGAAGAAAAGCTTTCAAAATTTTGACAGTAGATATCAATGTATCTGTACAATGAATAAGAAAAAGAACTCTATTTATAGAGTCAAAACAGTAACTGAAAAGATAACTACCTCACCACTGGTGCACTTGAAAAGTCACGCAGACTCTAAATACACGCAGGGTTAGTGAGTAGTTACTGGACGTGGCCCGTAACTGTTGGACACATGGCATCAGTGCATGGGTCGTGTGCAAGTTACTGGATACGCGAGAGAGAGATCGGTGGCATGGCTGCCACGTACTCCAGTTGAAATGAAATCCACGCTGACTTTCTGAAGGCAAAAATCCATGCAGATTCGTTGACGCAGACTCGTTGAAGGCGAAATCCATGCAAGCTTTGAAGAAGAATACTTCAGAATTTACGCAGACTTTGAGAAGAATAACTCAAAAGTCATGCAATGTTTTGAGGAAGGAGAAGGTTCAGAATCCACGCAAACCGCCAGCTGTCTTGATTTGGCACGCTTCGTCTGACATAAAATCTCTGACATTGATTATATTGTCAGCCGCATTAAATGAAGATAAGACCCAAAGTCACGCCAACTTGGTGAAGAGTGAGTCTTGTTAAGGAAGATTGCAAAAGACGGCTGTGATCTCTCGAGTTCTGTGCATACGTGGCATACGAGGAGACGTTTCTCGACTGTTGTGTTGTCAGTCATTATGATTCTGACGTATGGCTGAGCTGTCTCTGCGTGACTTCTAAAGGAAATGGCCAGGCAGAACTTAGCGTATCTTTTGTGCTGCTTCTTGGATCACTCTGCGTGACTTGTTCTGATCAACTCAGCGTGACTTCATTTTTGAGGCCTACAAAACCCCTTCAAAGTTTTCGAAAAATGATAAAATATTTTCGAAATACTTTGAAATAGAGATGATGAAATGAGTTCAGTCACGCTGAGATGACTCCAAAATTTTTCGGAAGTGGAAAAGACTTCGAAGTTCTTTGAAAACATCCAAATGAACTTATTAAATGTCATAATGACTCTTCGTTCTTCGAGACTGATTGTGTCCAATTTATGGTAGAATATGAACTGTCGACGAGATCTGTTATATAAACAGGAAGAGATTCTCAGTTTTGACATTCATCTCTCGAAAATATGACCCCAAAGGAAGCAGCCGAAGAGAAAGCACGAAAGTTGGGCTTTTGTTCCCATGGTGACCCCACTTTTGGGGGCAAAGAACCCGAACCTGTCGTCATCGAGCTCAAGGACGACTCCACGCAGTTAGCCAAGAATCTCTTGAGCTACTTTGGATTGGATGGCTCGTCTTCTTCTGATGGGTGGAGCCTTATGGAGAAGCGTGAAATGCTCGAGACTCTGTTGTATCGCCTGGGAATTAAGAGCGTAGAGGAGTTAGGCATCAAACTTAGCCGCTCTGGAAAATAGTGCGTAACTTTCTACGCTTTTGTTGCACTTTTCTGTTTTGTCTTTTTGTAAGGCCATCAGTGCCTGTCTAAAGAATGAAGTACAACTTTTTATGTTTGATCTGCGTGCCTTTTAATGAAGAATCTTAATTAGCACACTTTGACTGTTTCCAATGTTGCACTGTCTTCCGAAGTACATGTGACACTCATTCCACAATTTACGAGCGCTATTTATGCGGATCTTTTCCAAGAATAGACCTGCACTTGACCCTTTAAATAGATGGATGAACTCCACGCAAACTCTTCTTCCCATTCTTCTTCCTCTCTTCTGAGAAATGAATTTTCTGTGAGAAGAAAATAGGAAAGCCATGTTGTCTGATGTCAGATCTCTGTGCACGCTACCAGACATGAGTTTGCCGATCCTTAGCACCAAATTTGAAGGTAAGTCAGTGTAATACGTGTACTTATTTTTGCTGTTGAAGATAGGCTTTCTATTTTTTCTGTTTCTGATTTGAACAATACACGCCTGTCTCTGTTTGATAGATGCATACTGAATGATTTCTGTTGATCTTTCTGCAGAAACTTGGCTGAAAATTTTCTTCAGAACTGGCATTGGGGATGTGGATGTTGTGGAGAATATCCTGCTGACATCTACATCAGGGAGCTCATACGCTTTTGACGCGTAAATCAGACAACTCAGAACTCTTCGTGAGATAGAAGGGTCTTCCTTAGATGGTAGGAAGAGCCTTTATACACGAGAGTTGGATGGTGGAGTTAACTCTACTACCGAGAAATCGGGTAGTAGAGTTCATTTTACGGGAGAACTAGGAATTGTATCCCAAGGTTGGATACATTCCTGTCTCCTCTGAAAGGTCGCTCCTAATCCACCAGTTGTATTGGCAGCAACACGTTTTCGTGTTGCCCTACTCTGTGGTTCTCCTCTCGTCTGAGAGATAAGACCAGAGTTTGATTCCTGCTGGACACCCAGGAATTGCCACAAACAACGAGATTGCCAGAGAAGATCCAAGAAGAAATAGATCTCAGTTGTACATAGAATAAAAATCCAAGATTTGTAATAGATTTCCATTATGATTTGTAAGAAAGTCTAAGAAAATGTAATAGACTTTTTGTGGTGAAATGGGAATGGAAATGACAATTCTTCTATGCTCAATGATTTGTATTTGTGGATGAATTGTGGACATGATAGATAATAAAATCATCTTTTCTGTTTTAGAGTATATGATATTATCAGAGGTATTATGGACGTGATAATATATAGGAACTCGAAAGAAAATAGATTGATTTCTATGCAGAGGTCAAAACATGACAAATGAGTAAGTAGATTCGGAATTGATTCAGAGGTTATGAAAACGTGATCAATAACGAATCCCCACTTAATGAATTGATAGAAGATTATGAACGGACGAACTGTTAGGAAATGATGAACAGATGAACTGTCGAGTGAATGTAATAAATGAACGGACGAACCGTCAAGTATTAATGAACATGTGAAACGTCGGATGAATGTGAGAAATGAATGGATGAACTGAATATCGGGAAAGAATACGTCCCTTCGATCCTTGTAACCATATGCCTATAAATAGAGCATATATTTGAATAGAAGGATCGCATTTTATCCACAATATCTTCTGAAGAGAACATAAAGAAGGCTGAAGTCGCCTCCGAAGCTACTGAAGGTGTTAAAGAACATCCACCTCCGCAGAAGAAGGAAATGGGCGAAAGCTCGTCTACTCCCAAGCCGCCGAAAGATATCCTGGACTTCCTGGTCGAACCAGGAGAAACCGAAGAAGAAGAAGCAATGAGGCTGGCTGCCTGTCAATTCTTGGTGCGGTCAGGAAAAGATGTACTCAATTCTTTTGCTGATTATGTATGTGGTCCTCGTCCCGAATATGAAAGGGATTACAGTGATCTTCCATGATGATGTACTCTTTTTCTTGAAGAATTTGTCTCAAATAAACTCCGTTTAAGGAAACTTTGTTTACGATATATCCTTCCCACTTTATATTTTTGCCTTTATTCATTGATCTTTTGACTCAGAAATCAGAAAGACTAAATATCATTTTCATAAATATGATATTGAGATAGAAAATTCAGAGGTAATATGGACATGATTTTTGGATATCAAATTTGTTGAGAAAACGATACAAAGTAGAATACCTATCTCCACTGGGGATAATAGATATCAGAATGATTCTTCGGAAAGAACAATGAAACAGCTGGAGAATGATGGGAGGACAATCTTGATAGAAATATTAAACGTAGTACTTCTTCAAGAATTTGCCGTTGATGGGCATCATAGTGGCTTTACCATCTAGAGTAGTGAGTTGATAAGCCCCATTAGAAAAGATCTTATTGACAATGAATGGACATTCCCATTTTGCATCAAACTTGCCCTTACTCATGTGTGGCATAGTCATCGGGCATCTGACAGTAAGCACAAGTTCTCCTTTCTGAAATGTTCGAATTCTGACTTTCTTGTTAAATGCCCTTGAAATTCTAGCTTGATAGAATTCAATATTCTGTTGAGCAGATAACCGCTTTTCATCCAGAGCCTCCAATTCTTGAAGTCGAAGACGATCATTATTTTCTGAGGTAAGTTCATTAGCGATTGCTATCCTTAAAGAAAAAATTTGAATCTCTAATGGGAGAACAGCCTCAGACCCGTACACCAGAGAGAAAGGTGTACACTTAGTAGCATTACGGACTGTAGTGCGATAAGCCCACAAGCATTCCCCGAGCTTGTCACTCCAATTACGTTTGTTAGTGGAGACAAACTTCTTTAGGAGTTTGATGATAGTCTTGTTGAAAGCTTCTGCCAATCCGTTAGCTGCTGGATTATATGTGGTAGAAGCCACATTATTGATCCGGTGATCGTCACAGAATCGAATAAATTTCTGGCTGACGAACTGTGGTCCGTTATCATGAACAATGCGTCGAGGAACACCAAATATGTAGATGACGTGGTGCTTAATAAAGCTGATGACATTAGATGTCTTAACTTCAGATAAAGGAATGGCTTCGGCCCATTTGGAGAAGTAATCGGTTATTGCGAGAATGAAGCGATGACCTTTAGATGACGGTGGATTGATCGGGCCGACAATGTCCATGCCCCAAGCTTCGAAGGGCCATGATGCTGCCGTCGGATGTAGAAATTCCGAGGGTTGATGTATAAAATCCGTATGGATTTGACAAGCTTTGCATTTCCTTGCATATTCAATGGCATCTGATACCATAGTTGGCCAATAATAACCCATCCGTCGAATACGGTCTTGAAGTTTTGGCCCAGGTTGATGCGCTCCATAAATTCCATCATGTGCTTCACGAATAACTTGTTGGGCTTCATCACCAGCAATGCACCGAAGGAGTAAACCATTATAAGCTCGACGATATAAGGTCTTTGTTGTATGATTATAATAGAATCTGAGTGATCGTCGTCTGATAAATGCTGCCTCACTCGGATCATCCGGAAGAATATCATATAATACGAGATCTAAGAAAGGAAGTCTCCAATCTTTATCCGTATTCTGATTCTCAGTCGAGTTACTGAAGATGAATTCCATGCTGGAATCGGATGAAGATGACATCGATTTACGACTGAATCCAAATCCTCTTGTTGTGTTGACGTCATGAGATGTTGATTCTTCAATGTCAACTGGAAGTCCTAGAGTCAGGTTATTTTCAAGATGAAATAATTCTCGATTACGAACAACAATCATTTGTTGCCGTCTGATTGGGATAGCCAGCACCGCTACAAAATTAGCAAGGGCATCAGCTTCTGTGTTATATGCTCGCCTAACATGTTCAATGAAGAATTCCTTAAATGATGAGGCCATAGATATGGCCGCTCTATGATAAGGAACCAGATCTTGATGGCGAACTTCATAAGTACCCCTGATCTGATTGACAATAAGTTTAGAGTCTCCATACGCCTCCAAATGTTGAATATTCAGATGTTTAGCGAGTTGAAGACCAATAAGTATTGCGTTGTACTCAGCTATATTGTTTGAACACGGCTGATCGAGAGAATAAGCTCTTTGGATGGCAAGACCTTCTGGCGATACAAGAACAATTCCAACTCCAGCGACAATATCGCCATTAGGACCAATTCTTGATGCTCCATCAAAGAATAGACGCCAAGTAGGATCTTCTTCAGCAATTTGATTTGAATCTAGGACTTCATCTGGGATTTCATCATAGAGTTTTGAATTTTCTGGAATTGAGTGAGCAGCCAGAAAATCAGCTAAAGCTTGTCCTTTGACTGATTTCTGAAGAATATAGTGCATGTCATACTGAGCAAGTAGGATTCCCCAGTTAGCCAATCGAGAATTCAAAATACTGGGTTTCTTCATCATGATCCGTATAGGATTGATCCTGAAGATGACATAAATAGTCTGGCCAATGATATAATGACGTGTCTTTTGGACAGCAAACATCAAGGCTAGACATTCTTTTTTAACCGGTGAATATCAAGGTTCAGCTCCGGTCATAGTACGGCTGAGATAATAAATGGCTTGTTCATGGCCATTTTGATTCTTTTGAGCGAGTAATGCACCCAATGAATGACTCATTGCTCGAGTATAGAGGAGGAACGGTATTCCTGAGATGGGAGGTACCAATACTGGATGGCTCATCAGATATTGTTTTATATCATCGAATGCTTTCTGACATTCATCATTCCAGACAAAAGAGACACCTTTCTTCATAAGTTTGTTGAATGGTCTGCAACGTCCTGATAAATTAGAGATGAATCGCCTGATATAAGCGATTCTTCCTTGAAATCATCGTAGCTCTTTTAAGGTGCGTAGAGGACGCATCTCTTGGATGGCTTTGATCTTCTCGGGATCCACGTGTATACCTTTAGAGGTAATGACGAAGCCGAGAAATTTACCACTAGAGACGCCTAAGAAGGACTTAGTAGGGTTCGTCTTTAATTGATGCTTACGCGTTAGATCAAATGTAGTCTTCAAATCTTGGATATGATCCTCCTTTTGTCGACTTTTGACTGCAATATCGTCAACATAGCATTCGACTGTTTTCCGCAAATGTTCACAGAATATAGTGCTCATAGCTCGTTGATAAGTTGCTCCTGCATTCTTGAGACCGAATGGCATAACTGTATAACAGTATGTACCAATCGACGTTCTGAAAGAAGTGTGCTTCTCGTCCTCTGGGGACATTTTGATCTGATTGTACCCAGAATACCCGTCCATGAATGACATTCGTTCAAATCCACAGGTATTATCAACCATGACATCAGTGATTGGTAGAGGGAATTCGTCTTTAGGACATGCCGCATTGAGATCGCGGAAGTCTATGCATACTCTGATCTTGCCAGTCTTTTTAAGAACAGGAACAATATTAGCCACCCAATCGGGATGTTGTTCCTCTCTAATAAACCCAGAGGTAATGAGTTTATTGACTTCAGCTTCAATTGCATCCATGATGTCTGGACGAAATCGTCACTGTTATTGTTTGACCGGTTTAGCATTCGGCAGGATGTTGAGTTTGTGAGTTGCAATCTGTGGATCAAGACCTGGCATATCTTCATAACTCCAAGCAAAGACATCAATGTATTCACGAATGAGTTTGATCATGTCTTTCTTATCAGTTTTTGAAAGACTTTTACTGTTGAATATTGGTTTGGGAGATCCCTCTTCACCAACATCTATTTGAACAAGTTTATCTTCAGTCGGAGGTTCTTTTTGCTCGAAGCGGAACTCCCATTGATTATCTAATCTTTAGGCCCACTGTTCTAATTCAGGTGAGATTTCAAACTCTTCTTCGTCTTCATCACTTTCTTCAGAATGGTCAATGGAAACCATGTTGGAAGACAGAAGGTTGCAATAGAAGTCACTGATACTCGTATCGGAATCCCAAGAAGTAGTACTAGAAGAATCAGATCTCTTATCTTCGTCAGACTCAGGATCTTCATGGATAATATTGATGAAAGGAGTAGGAGCAGTATAACCCAATCCGCATTTCGTCCTTCCATATTTCAAAGGAGGAATCCGGACAGGTATTTTTCTTCCTTTTCCATTATTGAGGCCAGTCCGGAAGTCATAGCCCATATTTTTGATGATGTCTCTAGATTGCTGACTATAACGACGTAGTTATAATCTTCCAGTATCATCATTTTTGTCATCATCTTCAAGATCAGAAGGATTTTGAGGCCCTTTGTAGAAGAATATTGGAATGTCTCCTGGCTTTCTGCTGGGAACTAGAAAGTATGAAGATTGTACAGGTTCTAGAGATACATTTGTATGAACAGTCTGTACAACTCCTATGGTTATTGTGTTCAAGTCATCTAACAGATGTAAATAACTATGAACATAATTACACACATCAACGTACTGCAAAGGTGGAGACTTTTCATTAAATGTAAAAGCAGCAATATTTACATTGGGAGAAGGCTGAGCCTTAGAGATTTTAGCCAAGTCAATGACTAAAGGGGGAGAAGAAGAAGAAGCTTTGTTTCGATTAAGATCGATAACAAATGGCTCAGAAGAGGTGAGCTTCCTTGAAGTTTGAGTAGGAAGAGTAGTCCGCCCTCCAACTGGAATTAGCAGAGTATCTTGTGAAGGTACAGGAACTGTAGTACGCCCACTGACAGGAATGATCAGTGTATTTTGAGTAGATGACTGAGGTAACGGAGAGATCCGTTCACTCACTGGAATGATGAAAGAATCTTCTCCAGAGGGTTTAGGAGATTGTTGCTGAGTAGTTCGACTTTTAACAGGGATTATTAAAGTCTCACTTTGTGCATCTTCTTTCTCCATAGCTTGTATGATCCTTGTATACTCTTCTTTGTACATTCGAGAATCGTTGAAATAAGCTTCAACCCCATGGAAGGAATTTATATCAGCAACTTCTTTTTGTACTCTTCCATTGTTATCAATGTATTTAAAACATTGATGAAGAGTAAAGGGCACCACATTATTTTCATGAAGAAAGGGCCTCCCCAGAAGAAGATTATAGGATCCCACGATCTCGATCACATAGAAAGTGACTTTAGATCTGAAATCGCCTATCTGAAGCTTCAGATGAATCTTTCCCAAAGGCTCACTTCGGCTTTGATTGAATCCCAAGATAGTAGTAACCGTCTTGGAGAGCTTGTGAAGAGGGATTTTTAGTTCATCCAACAAACTCTTTGGCATTATGCTTATAGCAGACCCTGGGTCAATGAGGATACGATCTATCTTTATCGTATCAATATAACCAGTGTAGTAGAGAGGTCGGTCATGTTGATTATCCTCCAGTAATATGTCGTCTTGTGTAAAGATAATATTTGGGATAATCTCCAGTACACTGTTGTAATGTAAGCAAGTGGCAGGTTCCGCATCCGGCTTCTTCAATTGTACAAGACAAGAGTCAGCTTGTAGAAGTGCTTCACTTAACGTCTCTCGAGTCTCTTTGGAAAGACGTAGAAGTTCAAAAAGGGACATTCTAGCTGGAGTATTAGCAAGTTGAGCCAAGATGTCGAAGTTGTAAGGCTTCTGAAGTCCAAGAGGAGAAGACTTCTTGATTGGCTTATCAAACCGAGCCTGTTGTTTGCCTTTCTCCAGAACCGTAGGCTTGGGAGGAACAGGTTCAGTAGATGATTCTTCTTCAGGAGGAACGTTAGGAACATCTTTAGCATCTGAAGGGATATCAGTAGGATCTTCAGGATTTTTAGAATAATCCTTTAGGTAAGGTTTCCCCGTTCGAGTAGCACTAACAAGTGCTTCTTCTTTGTCTTTTGGCTCTGTGTCAGAGGTAGACCCAAGAGAAGTCATATGACATGACTTGATCTTTCCAGCCTTCTTGGATTTTTGAGAAGAAATCTTTTGAGGAGAAGGCGATTCAAAATCTGCCACTAGATCAGGATGGATCCACATGATTTCCCCTGTTTCCAAAGTGATTGGTACTAATCCTTCAGACTGTGGAGGAGGAAGATTCACTATGTCAAGAGTTGCCTTGGGAATAGGAACAATCCCACTTTCAAGGAGTTGAGGAGGGAAATCTCCAAATTGCATAGAGACGACGTTGGAGGTGACGGTCTTCTCTTTTGGAGTAAGAGAGATAGCTCCAGATTTAATCATTTCTTGGATCTTTCCTTTCAATACATAACATGTACGAATTGTGTGACCCAGCATTCTGTGATATGGACAGTATTTAGGATGATCTGTCTTACCAGCTTCATCAGGTTTCTTGATCTCTGGTAATTGTATTTTATTACCTTTCAGCAGACATTCAAAGATACCAAGGACATCGTCGTCATCAAAAGAATATTCTTCTCTAGGGCGAGGTGTTCTTGATTGTTGAGTTGTAGAGGCAGAAGTTTGAACATTTGATGCATCTTTGTTCTGAAGATTAACTTCAAGAGTTTCTTTTCCTTTGCGAGCATTATTTTTATTGTTAGCACCTTGTCCTGTTTCTTTAGGAGTCATCTGCACTCCTAAACCTTTGAAGGTTTCAGCACTGATTTCTGCAGCTTTGGCACTGACTATGAAGGAAGGCCAATCTTGAAATTGAGTGGACCCTGTCCACATACTGATGATTGGCAACAAGTTTGATTTGCACGTGTCAATGGTGACAGCATCAGGAGTTCCAAGAGGCATCTTCAGAGCTTCTCTTCGAAACCGTTCAATGTATTCCTCTGTAGATTTATAATTTTTCTGCTTGATTCTAATAAGAGCAGACATAGTCATGTCATTAAGCCCTTCATAGAACCTTTCAAGAAATATCTGTTTGAAACCAGCAAATGAAGTAATACTCCCATCTGGGAGACTTCTATACCATTCATAAGCCGTTCCCTTGAGACATCCAATAAATACCCGAGTAAGGAGGGCATCACTTGGTTGTAGTTGATCAGTCATCACTTCAAAGTGATTGATAAACTGACTTGGAGAAGTGGTTCCATCATAGAATGAGATAGTAGGAAGCTTGTATTTAGGAGGATATGATACTTGCTTCCATTCTATCGGATAAGGCTGCTTGATGCCTAACCTTTGTAAACCATCCTTCTGTTTGAATGCCTCGAATTGAGTTTTGAGATTCTTCAATTCTTCAGAGACAACTCCTGAAGATTGTGGAGTTGTGGCTTGTAGAGAATAGTTGGGAGGAGGAACAGCATTGTAAGCACTACCCCCAGCTCCAAAGAGACTAGGATTTGGTTGAGCTGGTCCAGGAGTATTGGATTGTACTGCTGGAGGAACTTGTACTAGACTTATATCAGTATCAACTGGTATGGCATCTGATACAGTCTGTCAATTTTACAACTGAGCTGTCATGAGTTTATACATCGACTTTATTGTGTCAGTCATAGACTTCATTTGCTGTTCCAATGAAGCAATTCTTTGATCTTGAGGAGTCAAGGAAGAAGAAGGTTCATCAGTATTCCCATCAACCATGTAAGTTGTGACTGTATGAGGGATTATTGATGAACTAGTGGATGTTGTATGCTCTGAATCATTGCTTCGTGTATCAAAGTCAACTATAGGAGAATTACCCCCAGTAGGAAGAGGTGGAAAGTTAGATTCTCCAAGAAATTCAGAATCAATTTCAGGGATCAAATTTCCTTGACTAGAAGCCAGGACTCTTGCTCTGGTGTTTCTATATACTCCATCTGGACTATCAACTCTATCCCCGGTGTCCCGAGAAGTCATGTTGACAGAGGCAAACAAAGGCTCATCTTCATCAGGCATAGGTTCATACTGAATCCTATTAAAGACAGACTGTCGTTTATTTTGACATCTGTATTGTATTGTGACTCTTGGCTGGAAGTCACATTCATGATCACCATGGTCTTGAACTGTTGATTCACATCTGCACTGAATTATGACTCTTGGATAGAAGTCACATTCAGCATGTTCCTTTGATATAGAATTACTCCTTCTCTTCTGTTGAAGATATTCCCGTAAATCTGTTTGTGAAGATTGAGGAGTATACTTCCTGTTCTTGGGTCTTGATGGCTCTTGATTATACAAAGAGTGACTAATGTGAGCCACATAATTTCTTGCATACTCTGCATCTGGATCTTTTATCTTCATATCCAATTGGTATGGTTTCTTAACACCAGAAGTGCTGAGTTTTGTTCTTAAATCAGTGGAAGGTAACACATTAATTTTGGAAACATGGAGTTTTCCTTCCATTGATCTGGATATTTGCAGAGAAGGAAGAGTTAAACCACTCCCTTGATTAGGAGTTGGTAACAGACCCTCTTTAATGGACAGATTCTGTGCCCAATTTGAAGAAATCAAAGAAGAAGACATTAAGGAATGTTTCTTCTTAGACTCATTCAGATTTTGAGACATAGAAAGTCCAGAAGGAAGAGTAGTCAAAAGACCATCTCCTTTCCTTTGACTAACAAAAGTATCAGTCAAAGCTATTCCTGAAGTAAAAACTACAGGAGCAGAAGAAACAACTAAAGAGTTATTCCTTTTCGAATGGACTTTGTGTGGAAGACCACCCCCAGTTCTAGTAGAACTCGGTGAAGAAGAAGAGATAACTAAGGAGCTATTCTTCTCTGATGAAATACACGCTGAAACAGATTTGGCTAAAGAACCAGAGCTGTTAGCGTGATTTTTGATTTTAGAATTACACGCTGGAACAGATTTGGCTAAGGAGCCAGTACTGTCAGCGTGACTTTTGAATGTGGGATTGCACACTGGAATAGATTTGGCTAAGGAGCCAGTACTATCAGCGTGACTTTTAGAGTTGAATTTGCACACTGGAACAGATTCGGCTAAGGAGCCAGTACTGTCAGCGTGACTTTTAGAGTTGAATTTGCACGCTGGAACAGATTCGGCTAAGGAGCCAGTACTGTCAGTGTGACTTTTAGAGTTGAATTTGCACGCTGGAACAGATTCGGCTAAGGAGCCAGTACTGTCAGCGTGACTTTTAGTTACTGTCATCTTCGAGCGCACAAGAGTCTGCGTGCTTGCAGTGGAGTTCTTGCCAGTGTTAGGAGTAGACACTGTGGCAGAGACTTCACCATTGACTGCCAACTGATTCTTAGGGACATAGACAGAGTGTCCCTTCGACTTGGCAGTGATGATGGAGGCTGGAGTGGGCTTGCCACCCTTAGCCCGCTACATTTCTTCATAGGCGAGTTGATCGAATTTGATCGTCATCACCTTCTTCGTCGAGCCGATTGACGAAGTGTCGCATTGAGTTGTTACCATCTCAGAAGAGGAGATGGTTTTCCCCAGTAGAGTCGCCAATTTGTTTTCCATAAAGAAATTCTCTTTATTTGTTGTATTTCTGAGAAAATTACAACTGTAGGAATCCGATCTAGAAGACGATCGCTTTATCCCTTGGACTATGCGAAGAAGAAAAGCTTTCAAAATTTTGACAGTAGATATCAATGTATCTGTACAATAAATGAGAAAAAGAACTCTATTTATAGAGTCAAAATAGTAACTGAAAAGATAACTACCTCACCACTGGTGCACTTGAAAAGTCACGCAGACTCTAAATACACGCAGGGTTAGTGAGTAGTTACTGGACGTGGCCCGTAACTGTTGGACACATGGCATCAGTGCATGGGTCGTGTACAAGTTACTGGACACGCGAGAGAGAGATCGGTGGCATGGCAGCCACGTACTCCAGTTGAAATAAAATCCACGCTGACTTGCTGAAGGCAAAAATCCACGCAGATTCATTGACGCAGACTCGTTGAAGGCGAAATCCACGCAAGCTTTGAAGAAGAATACTTTAGAATTCACGCAGACTTTGAGAAGAATAACTCAAAAGTCACGCAATGTTTTGAGGAAGGAGAAGGTTCAGAATCCACGCAAACCGCCAGCTGTCTTGATTTGGCACGCTTCGTCTGACACAAAATCTCTGACATTGATTATATTGTCAGCCGCATTAAATGAAGATAAGACCCAAAGTCACGCCAACTTGGTAAAGAGTGAGTCTTGCTAAGGAAGATTGCAAAAGACGGCTGTGATCTCTCGAGTTCTGTGCATACGTGGCATACGAGGAGACGTTTCTCGACTGTTGTGTTGTCAGTCATTATGATTCTGACGTATGGCTGAGCTGTCTCTGCGTGACTTCTAAAGGAAATGGCCAGGCAGAACTTAGCGTATCTTTTGTGCTGCTTCTTGGATCACTCTGCGTGACTTGTTCTGATCAACTCAGCGTGACTTCATTTTTGAGGCCTACAGGTTACATGACTGTTGAGCATTAAGTCAGATTTTAACATGTCGCAAGAATGCTATGATCGAGTGTTGGAGTTGATTATAGAGATCTTACCGGCAGGTGCTAAGTTACCTATATATTTCAACCGGTCTAAGAGGATGGTGAGACCGCTCTGGATGGGATATGAGAAAATCGATTCTTGTCGTAATGGGTGCATGTTGTACTACAAAGACGACAAGGACGCAGATGTGTACAGATTTTGTGGTGCTGATCGCTATAAGATAACTAGTACAAAGGTCTACCGGTGCAAGAAGACCGACCGATTCAATGCACTACTTGCCTTTAACGCCGCGGTTCCGAACAATACCAAGAGAAATATTGATGTGTACTTACAGCCTTTGATAGATGAGTTGAATCAGTTATAGAAAGTAGGCACTAATACGTACGATGTTTCCAGGAAGCAGAATTTTCAGATAAAGGAACCCTTATGTGGACCATCAACGACTTTTCGGCCTATGAAATATTATCTGGATGGAGCACTCATGGCCGTCTCTCATGTCTGTATTGCATGGACCGTACTAAGGCTTTCCAGTTGAAACACGGAGAAAAATCGTACGTCTTTGATTGTCATCGACAATTTCTGCCAAAAGATCATCCGTTCAGAAGGACCAGGAATGCATTCCGTACCGGCGTTGTAGAGAAGGGTGACCCACCGCCAAGGTGGTACGAAGCCACGATATGGGAGGAGGTTAGAGATTTTCCAAGTGCTATCGAAGATCCTACAACTGGGTACAAGTACGATGGATTTGGTAGAGATCATAACTGGACAAAGAGGAGCATATTCTGGGATCTGCCATATTAGAGTACCAATCTTATCAGACATAATCTTGATGTCATACATATTGAGAAGAATGTGTTTGATAACATAATTAATACTGTGATGGACGTAAAGGGTATTTAGGTCGATCGTCCATATGCAAGACTTGAGAATGAGTCTAATAGAACGCTAGCCAAGAGACCAATTTATGCTACAAAAATATGGCCAATCTACTGTGTGAATGGGTTTAGGTTCAAGTCAACAACTTGCCCGATCAGAGACAACTTTGTGGATCTCGATTCCACCAAAAACAGTTATTTGTGTATCAGATCTTCCAACTACAAAAATATTGATGTGGGCAACGATTTATATGGCATCCTATGGGAGATTGTGGAGCTGACATATAGTTATGGAATAGAGTCTGCTAAGATTGTGTTATTCAGGTGTGATTGGTTCGATCCGATTGAAGATCAAGGTTGGAAAGTAGACATGCACGGTCTTGTGGATATAATCTATCAGCGTCGATATCAAGCCTATGAACCATTTGTCCTATCAAGTCAGGCTCAGCTAGTGTACTTCACAAGTTATCCTAAACGGGAAACAACAAGGTCGAACTGGTGGGCAGTATGCAAGACCAAAGTAGAATTATCTAAAGAGGAAGATGCAGATGAAAGTGAAGATGTAGATGAAAGTGAAGATGTAGAGGAGAAAGAAGAAGAAGAAGAAGAAGAAGATGATGATGATGAGCTAAACGAACAAGATAAATTTTTAGAAGAGGATTAAATCTGTACATTTGTTTTATCATCATATTTGACACTTTAGTGACACTTTTGTGACTATAATATTTTTCAAAAATCTGTGATGTCTATAATATAAATATGTATATTTCTTTTATTGTCATATGTTATTATCAGGTATGACTAGATCAGGAGGACGACGCGGAGGATATTCTGTTAGGCAGTCCCGTGTGCGTCGGGTGGAGAGGCAAATTCTGTACCCTCATCCTCATCTCCGAGTATGCCAGTGTACCGTTCTGTTCCCTGTCCATTACCGGGACAGGACAGTTCCAGCAGCTTGGCGACTCCTCCCTCGTCGTCTAGTATTCCTCCCGCGTCTAGCATTCCTTTCGCGTCCAGCATTCCTCCTGCCGACGGCTCCATAGGGATAGCCGATGCCGAGCATATAGAGGACGGCAATCGGACTGATCCTGGTCAAGCAGGAGGTGAGAGCGACCCTCCATGCGCTCCCCCGAACGAGACGCGTATGGAGATTTGGACGGACGGGCCTACGAAGTAAGTTAATTAGTTATTATATATTTCTCAAATGATTATATGTACATATATATTCATGAAATTTATTATTGTATAGATATCGGCCTCATGCAGTACAGAGACAGCTGGGATTATTTCTGAGGCAGAACTATGGTGGGCCTTGGATTAACTACTCAGATGCTCCCGCAGATAGGAAGGCCTTTTGGTTGGCCCACTTCAAAGTAAAAAAATTGTTTTTTTAATTTTAATAATTATTTATATATATTATACAACTCTTTCTATTTTACTTCTTGTAGAGGACCTATTTTTACCCACCACACCGGGCGACGAAGATCGAGGCCCAATTTTCTGCCGTCGCAGGCAAGCTCATCCGTGATGCGATCTACGACCAGAAGTCTCGTGATCGCTCCGAAAAGCCGATCCATGGTTGGATCACACCAGAGCAGTGGACTGCGATGAAGGCTAGATTCGGCGAGGTCAGGTACCAGGAGCGGTCTGAGAAGGCCAAGGTGGAGCGGTCGAGCGCCAGTAAGTGGTATGGTGGCTCCATTCCTATGACGGAGCATTTTCGTCGTCTGGTACCTTTTCTTAACCGGACATCATTTTGTATATAGTTGGATAGAATGTTTAATACTAATAATAGATAATATATTTTAACAAGTAAAAAAGGGTGAGGACCCCAACATGGTGACCGTCTTTCTGGTCACCCATCGGAGGGCTGGGGAGTTTATTGACGAGAGGGCGACGCAGACATATGTATATTCTATTCTTTATATTAATTTACTATAATTTAGAAAACAGGAAAATAGATATCAATATAGACTTTAGGAAACACTTAGACGTTAGCAAACAATGTTCTAGGCCGAGTATCTTCGTCTACAAGAGGAGGCGGCTGCTGCTGCTAGTGCGCTAGCAGAGGAAGGGATTGGTACTTCCTCCCAACCGCCTACAGCTCCATCGCCGAACGACCTCTAGATGACCGCCATTGGTGGTCTTCAGAAGGGTACGTACTACGGTACCTATTTGACTTCAGAGTCATCCTGGGCCCCCTCTGTCAGTGCGCGGTCTCCAGCTTCGCAGGCGTCATCACGAGCTCAGGATATTGGTCGTCAGATCAACAAGCTGCGTCGCAAGTTGTAGCAGCAGATTTCTGATCACCATACTGCAGAGCGATAATTCGATGATCCGACGATCACCGGACGATTTGATGTGGTCGAGCGCAGTATAAATGAGCTGAGGAGTCTGCAGGAGGCTACAGCTGGCAGCTTGCACACGCTCACCGAGTTTACGGAGTGTACAGAGCGTAGACAGGTCAAGCTGGAGGGATCGCAGAGGACCGTGACTGCCTCACTCATCCAGCTATATACTTCTCTTGAGGAGAGTACTCAGAGGATGGTGCGTACCCTTGCTGTGCATGGTGACCGACTGTGAGAGATGGAGCAGATACGTCCTCTCGGTCCATCAACGGCGCAGACTCCAGATGTTCCACTGCCTCTGGACGTTGCACAGCTCACGCAGGAGCAATACGACATCATTTTATCCCAGATGCGCAGCCGGGGTCCTTTGTGATTTTATTTGTTTTTTATCATATGTTAGTGATACACTTGTTTCTCTGTTTGTGAGACATTTATTGGTTGTGAGACTTGTATTTGTAGCGCCCCGCTTTCGATAGGCGACGGAACTTCATAATATGCTAGCGCCGAGTCAGATCGACTGGAAACTTAGATGGCCATCTGACTCGATCGCTAAGCTTGGTAAACGTTAACGCCTTGCGGCATCGATTCAAATCGATTTGGATGAAAGTTACGAGAATCGATCCAACTAATGGAACGACTTCTGTTGGAATAAGTCCTAGATGCAACGGGCTGCGTCTCGGCGAGTGAGCTCTCTATAAGAGTCCCTTCGACGGGACCGGACCGCTGTATGGTTTTCTTGGAGCTTTGCCGCTGGGCTTGATGAAGTACTTTCGCGTCGTTTTCATGGATGCAATTATAATTTCGATGCAAGAGGGAAAGAAGGAATTCTAACAAAGCGTTGGTACCATTGCAGGAGCTCGCGTAACTAAGGATTGACGTTGCGTAGCACTTGGACGATCGGCACGAAGCAAAGTAATCGGTGGGTGATTCGGCCTTCCTTTCTATTCTGTCCCGCAAACTTATTCCTTGCTTCGAATTCATTCAAATCGAACAATGCCAAGTTATTTGCATGCCAATCCACTAAGTCAAGAACTCGAGAAAAACATATCGATTTTGAGTAATCTACTCGGAAAAATACAAGTTTCTCACATAACTGGAAAAGTTTAAGGTTCTAGTAAAAAGATAGACTATTTCGTCTGCTGTAAAATATTATGAAACGTCAATCATGGGTTATGATGCCTCGGACAATTTGGTGCCCACGGGATGCTAAATCGGTGTACGGCTTTGGGGAAAATGAATCGTTGCATGAGTTGCGAGAAATGATAATGTCGTTCGATACTATCCGCGCTATACAAAACTGTTCGCATATATAAAACTATTCGCACATAGGCATGGTCATGGATAGCTTGTGCACAAGTTCGTTTTCCTCGAAACGGTATCCGGGGCATCGGAACCGATTCGTCCTAGGGGGAATAATTTATCGTGCTTCGGCGCGAGGCATGCGGGACCTTCAGTAAGGCTTGCAACCTAGGCTGAACGGGTTGCGTCGCATGCCAACTTCGATTAAGTCTCTAGTGGTGCGTAGCACCAATGACCGCATATAAGATAGTTGCATGCTCACCTATTGTCTTATGCAGGTGTAAATATTATCTCTGTTTTTATGCAGGGACGAGCACGGCCGTGGTAAGAAATATGATAAACTGCGATATTATGTTGTATGCTTTAATACTCAAAGACGGCTATCGAATATGAACTGAATTCATTTAGTTCTAATAGAAAGACAACTCTAAAGCATGCCTATCCTAACAATCAGAGTCGATTTAGACGAGTTGGTTCATCTCGTCCACTTAGCAAGTGTGCTAATCCCCTCCCCCAATTTCCCCAGGTGCGGCGGGCGCTCCAACCTAAAACGAAGCTGAAGTGCGGAGAGGCGTTTTGAAGCTCTTCATATACTAAAGTATTTTGAAGCCAATTCAAGTCGACGGCTTATGTATAAAGGAGCAAATGTATGGGACGGCAAGCGTAGTTCAGGCAACTTGTCGAATGTATTTTCTTTCTATTTTCAATCAATGTAGGCGCAACGGCATCCAATATAAATTATGACTTGCACTTCGTTGCAAGCTATGAATGAAAAGCATTTCTATCTTCCTATACTGCGTCTTATATTCTGATGTGATTTGTGAAGTTTCGACTTGGCATATTAATATCAAAATCAAAAGATAACCGTTTGAGAACTTGTCATCTTGCCTTGCACGAGCGCAACTCCAGGCTCGTGCGGCATCACGCCTTTGCGAGGACGATTGAATCGGCAAAATTAACATCGGGGACGAACGTTGCCGACTCGGGGCGTGACAAATTGGTATCAGAGCTATGTTTCCTCGAATTTTTGAAATATGTTTTATTGTTGGAATGTCCATTGCGATGGCTTGATTGAATGCTTGTCGACATGCTGCGTGAAATACAAGTTCCATACAGGTAAGCCCGTAGATATTTTTGAAAAATACTAACGGGTTTATACTGTTTGTAGGAATGACTAAGCGAGATAAGAAAATCGCCGGCCCAACAACCCAAACTGTAGATAGTACGTCGAGCACAAAAAGTACCGAGCCTAGCGAGACGACTATGCAGAAGATGCTACAGTTGATGGAACTACAGCAGCAGCAGCTTCAGACACAATTCAAAGCTCAATTTGAGGCGCAACAAAGACAGATGAATGCCCTGACTCAGATAGTGAGCAGAATGGTGGGCAATACTAAGACGACGGACGAAGAGCCCGAGGAAAAGCAAGGTGATCAAAAAGAAGACGAGGAGGAAGATGGCTCCCCGCAAATGATGAACTCTTCTTCCATGTTCAAAGTGAAGGAGTTTCGCAAAATGAACCCGTCAAAGTTCAACGGCCGAGCAGAGCCCGACGTGATAGTAGGATGGCTCGCAGAGATGGAGGACTTGTTCGATCTCCTCTGCATCGAAGGGTCCCAGAGGGTGGCCTGTGCGGCGCTGCAGTTACAACTTAGAGCACATGACTGGTGGGCGGCGAAGAAACAAGAGATCTGTGAAACCGATTCCAACAAAAAGATTTATTGGAAAATGTTCAAGACAGCCTTCCTTGAGCAGTACGTTCCTCGCGCCATCCGTCGACAGAAGGCAGATGAGTTCATGATGTTGAGGCAGGGGAATATGAGTGTGGAAGATTATGATGCAAGCTTCTCGAAACTTGCAAAATTTGCCGGTGCCTTCCTGCCCAACAAAGAAGAATGGTGCGAGCGTTTTCAGCAAGGCCTCAACGAAGAACTGTGTAGGGACGTCATGAACCAACGATGCTAAACTTATCGTGAATCCTACGAAGCCGCACTTGATAGTGAGCGAATCTTCGGCCGTATGTCACAAAGGGCCGTGCCTGTCGTTCGCAACAACTTCAATAAGCGTCCTAATGATGCTGGAGGATCGGGAGTACCAAAGCGTCCAAACACGTCTGAAAATCGTGGTCACTTTGCCGCAGTAAATTGCAACAGATAAGGCAAGCGTGGGCACCGAGCACCCGATTGTAGACTGAGAACATGCTTCAAGTGTGGCGAGCTAGGCCACTTCAGTCAATATTGTCAGGCGGGGAAGCCGAATCAACAAAACCCGCCGAGGAACGTTCCGAATCCGTATAAAGCGTCGATACTGCAAGGCGCAAATACGGTGCCCGTCAACCAGCAGAACCAACGCCACGGAGCTCAAGGTCGAGTTTATGCCTTAACTCGGGACGAGGCGTACGCGTCTGATACTATTGTAACAGGTATATTACTCTACAAAAGTATACCTGCACGAGTCCTATTCGATTCGGGTGCGATGCATAGCTTTATATCTGCTGATTTTGCGAAAGAAAATAAAATAACCATACAATCACTAGATATAAATATTAGCGTTAGCACTCCGTCGGGAGTCGATATGCCTGCGAACTTTATTTGTAGGGATGGCCACATTTGCGTCAGGGGAAGATATCTATCCTTGGATGCCGTCGTACTAGACATCAAAGATTATGACATAATCCTGGGCATGGATTGGTTAGGCGCTTGTCGTGCAACGATCGAGTGCGCGGAGAAGAGGGTGGTGTTTCGCCTTCCTGGCGAGACAGAGTTCTCATATCCGTGCGGTACGGCCTCGAAGACGGCGATGATGGTGTCGGCAATCTCGGGAAGGCGTATGCTGCGTTCCGGCTGTGCGGGATACTTGGCATCAGTTCGAGACACGCGGACGGATAATACAAACACAATGCAGACTGATGTTGTGGCAGATTTTCCTGACGTTTTTCCTGACGAGATGCCCGCAGATCTTCGTCGGCGACCGCTAGAGTTCTTGGTCGGGGACCATGTGTTTCTGAAAGTAACGCCCATGCGCGGTGTGATGCGGTTCGGCGTTAAAGGCAAATTGAGCCCGAGATTTGTAGGCCCCTTCGAGATCATTGAGCGTGATGCGGAGTCTATCTCGAATCAAGCGAACCTTTTCGACGGCCTGCTCCACCAGTTCTGGTCCAAGTACTTGTCGCTCTCCGACTTCATCCCAGCATATCGGCGAACGGCACTTCCTCCCATAGGGCGCTTCGTATGGAGCCATCTGAATGCTCGACTGATAACTGTTGTTATACGTAAACTCCGCAAGCGGCAAATGCGTATCCCAACTAGTCTTTAGGTCGATCGCACACAGACGCAACATATCTTCTAAGATCTGGTTGACCCTCTCCGTCTGACCGTCTGTTTGGGGATGGTACGCCGAACTAAAGTTCAGTTTGGTCCCCATCGCCGCTTGGTGGCTCGTCCAGAAACGCGATAGGAATCGCCCGTCTCTGTCCGAAATTATAGAGGCCATTACCCCGTGCAGTCGAACAATCTCATCGACGTAGATTTGTGCTAACCGATCGACGCTCCATCCTACTTTAATTGCGATGAAGTGAGCCAACTTGGTCAATCTATCAACAATGACCCAAATTGCGTCATTCCCCCGTGGCGTCTTCGAAAATCCCATAATAAAATCTATCGAGAAATTGAATTCAGCATCGACACCTTTCCGGATACACGGCCGATATCAAAGGCGCCTTACCGAATGGCTCCAGCAGAACTGAAGGAGCTGAAGGTGCAATTACAAGAGTTGCTAGACCACGGATTTATTCGCCCTAGCGTCTCTCCGTGGGGAGCTTCCATACTATTCGTGAAGAAGAAGGATGGGTCGTTGTGGCTATGCATCGACTATCGGGAACTCAACAAGGCGACCGTGCGAAACAAGTATCCTTTGCCGCGAATCGACAACTTGTTTGACCAACTGCAAGGCGCGGCAATATTTTTAAAAATCGATCTTCGTTCAGGCTATCATCAGTTGAAGATCAAGTCCGACGACATATCGAAGTCTGCCTTCCGCACTCGATATGGTCATTACGAATTCCTCGTCATGCCGTTCGGTTTGACGAATGCCCCTGCCGCGTTCATGGATCTGATGAACCGAGTCTTCCGACCTCAAATAGATAAATTTGTAGTCGTATTCATCGATGATATCCTTGTCTATTCAAGGAATCGGAAAGAGCACGCGGAACATTTGAAGACGGTGCTGCAGATTCTGCGCGAAAACAAATTGTACGCCAAGCAGAGTAAGTGCGAGTTCTGGATGAGTAGCGTGACATTCCTCGGGCATGTAATATCTGTCGAAGGTGTCGCGGTGGACCCAAAGAAGATTGATGCGGTGGTGGATTGGAAACGACCTGCCTCGGCTAGCGACATTTGGAGTTTCCTGGGCTTAGCGGGCTACTATCGTAGATTCGTGCGAAGCTTCTCAAAACTAGCGTCGCCTCTGACTCGCCTCACCCAGAAGGGAGTAGTATTTGAATGGAGGGACGACTGTAAATCCAGCTTCCAAGAGTTAAAGCAACGGCTCGTCTCAGCTCCAATCCTTGCACTTCCAGACGGTCCAGAAGGCTTTCAGATATTCAGCGACGCATCGGGAACTGGCCTCGGGTGCGTACTCATGCAGAGAGACAAAGTCATCTCCTACGCTTTACGGCAGTTGAAGCAGCACGAGAAAAACTACCCGACGTACGACCTAGAATTGGCGACGATCGTCTTTGCATTAAAGTTATGGCGGCACTACCTCTATGGCATGGCATGCAGAATCTACACAGATCACAAAAGCCTGAAGTACTTATTTACACAACGGGAGCTCAACCTACGACAGCGACGTTGGCTCGAACTCATAAAAGATTACGAGCTAACGATTGAGTATACACCGGGCAAGGGAAACGTGGTGGCCGACGCACTCAGCAGAATGTTTATGGGAACACTGGCCATAAACAAGGAGATAAAGCGAGACCTTGAAGCGATGGGTATCGAACTCGGAATTGAGTATCGACACCTGCACCTAGCTCAACTGAAGTTAGGATCGAGCCTGCTTAGCAAGATAAAGACCGCACAGGAGGATGACTCATTCCTAAAGAAAATGCGCGAGCTGATTTCAACGGGAAGGGCGACTGACTTTACGGAAGACGGAGACGAGACGATGCGACTAAAGGAAAGGCTCTGCATTCCTGAAACTGCCGAACTCAGAAAAGAAATTCTGATGGAGACGTACTATACGAAGTACTCGTTACATCCTGGAAGCACCAAGATGTACAAGGACTTGCGCACAAACTTTTGGTGGCACGGCATGAAGAAAGACGTGGCTACGTTCGTATCGCAATGCATGGCGTGTCAGCAGGTGAAGGCGGAACACCAACGGCCAGGCGGCGAGCTGCAGAATATCTCCATTCCCGAGTGGAAGTAGGACAATATCTCGATGGATTTCATTGTGGGATTTCCGAAGACGCCGCGGGGGAATGATGCGATTTGGGTCATTGTTTATAGATTGACCAAGTCACCTCACTTTATTGCAATTAAAGTAGGATGGAGCGTCGATCGGTTAGCACAAATCTACGTCGATGAGATTGTTCGACTGTACGGGATACCGACCTCTATAATTTTGGACAGAGACGGGCGATTCCTATCGCGTTTCTGGACGAGCCTCCAAGCGGCGATGGGGACCAAACTAAACTTTAGTTCTGCGTACCATCCCCAAACAGACGGTCAGACGGAGAGGGTCAACCAGATCTTAGAAGATATGTTGCGTCTGTGTGCGATCGACCTAAAGACTAGTTGGGATACGTATTTGCCGCTTGCGGAGTTTGCGTATAACAATAGTTATCAGTCGAGCATTCAGATGGCTCCATACGAAGCGCTCTATGGGAGGAAGTGCCATTCGCCGATATGCTAGGATGAAGTCGGAGAGCGACAAGTACTTGGACCAGAACTGGTGGAGCAGGCCGTTGAAAAGGTCCGCTTGATTCGAAATAGACTCCGTATCGTGCAAAGTCGACAAAAGAGCTACGCATATCTTCGTCGACGACCGCTAGAGTTGTTGGTCGGGGACCATGTGTTTCTGAAAGTAACGCCCATGCGCGATGTGATGCGGTTCGGCGTTAAAGGCAAGTTGAGCCCGAGATTTGTAGGCCCCTTCGAGATCATTGAGCGAGTTGCGACGGTTGCTTATCGGATCGCACTACCTCCTGCCTTAGCTGATGTACACGATGTTTTCTACGTTTTACAACTTCGAAAATACGTGCACGATCCAAGTCATGTGGTCAGCTTCGATCAGTTGGAGCTACGTACTGACTTGTCTTACTCGGAGGAGCATATTCAAATTTTGGACCGCAAGGAGAAGGTGCTGCGAAATCGGTCGATGTCCTTGGTCCGCGTGCTTTGGCAGAACCATTCAGTCGAGGAGTCGACGTGGAAGATGGAGGCAGAGATGAAAGAGAAGTACCCCGCATTGTTTGTCTAAATTAAGGTCAGACCCTTGTTCTTAAGTTTCGGGACGAAACTTTTTCTTAGTGGTATATTATGTAGCGCCCCGCTTTCGATAGGCGACGAAACTTCATAATATGCTAGCGCCGAGTCAGATCGACCGGAAACTTAGATGGCCATCTGACTCGATCGCTAAGCTTGGTAAATGTTAACGCCTTGCGGCATCGATTCAAATCGATTTGGACGGAAGTTACGAGAATCGATCCAACTAATGGAACGACTTCTGTTGGAATAAGTCCTAGATGCAGCGAGCTGTATCTCGACGAGTGAGCTCTCTATAAGAGTCCCTTCGACGGGACCGGACTGCTGTATGGTTTTCTTGGAGCTTTGCCGCTGGGCTTGATGAAGTACTTTCGTGTCGTTTTCATGGATACAATTACAATTTTGATACAAGAGAAAAAGAAGGAATTCTAACAAAGCGTTGGTGCCATTGCAGGAGCTCGTGTAACTAAGGATTGACGTTGTGTAGCACTTGGACGATCGGCACGAAGCAAAGTAATCGGTGGGTGATTCGGCCTTCCTTTCTATTCTGTTCCGCAAACTTATTCCTTGCTTCGAATTTATTCAAATCGAACGATGCCAAGTTAATTGCATGCCAATCCACTAAGTCAAGAACTCGGGAAAAACATATCGATTTTGAGTAATCTACTCGAAAAAATATAAGTTTCTCACATAACTGGAAAAGTTTAAGGTTCTAGTAAAAAGATAGACTATTTCATCTGCTGTAAAATATTATGAAACGTCGATCATGGGTTATGATGCCTCGGACAATTTGGTGCCCACGGGACGCTAAATCGGTGTACGGCTTTGGGGAAAATGAAATGTTGCATGAGTTGCGAGAAATAATAATGTCGTTCGATACTATCCGCGCTATACAAAACTGTTCGCATATATGAAACTATTCGCACATAGGCATGGTCATGGATAGCTTGTGCACAAGTTCGTTTTCCTCGAAACGGTATCCGGGGCATCGGAACCGATTCGTCCTAGGGGGAATAATTTATCATGCTTCGGCGCGAGGCATGCGGGACCTTCAGTAAGGCTTGCAACCTAGGCTGAACGGGTTGCGTCGTATGCCAACTTCGATTAAGTCCCTAGTGGTGCGTAGCACCAATGACCGCATATAAGATAGTTGCATGCTCACCTATTGTCTTATGCAGGTGTAAATATTATCTCTGTTTTTATGCAGGGACGAGCACGGCCGTGGTAAGAAATATGATAAACTGCGATGTTATGTTGTATGCTTTAATACTCAAAGACGGCTATCGAATATGAACTGAATTCATTTAGTTCTAATAGAAAGACAACTCTAAAGCATGCCTATCCTAACAATCAGAGTCAGTTTAGACGAGTTGGTTCGTCTCGTCCACTTAGCAAGTGTGCTAATCCCCTCCCCTAATTTCTCCAGGTGCGGCGGGCGCTCCAACCTAAAACGAAGCTGAAGTGCGGAGAGGCGTTTTGAAGCTCTTCCTATACTGAAGTATTTTGAAGCTAATTCAAGTCGACGGCTTATGTATAAAGGGGCGAATGTATGGGACGGCAAGCGTAGTTCAGGCAACTTGTCGAATGTATTTTCTTTCTGTTTTTAATCAATGTAGCCGCAACGGCATCTAATGTAAATTACGACTTGCACTTCGTTGCAAGCTATGAATGAAAAGTATTTCTATCTTCCTATACTGCGTCTTATATTCTGATGTGATTTGTAAAGTTTCGACTTAGCGTATTAATATCAAAATCAAAAGATAACCGTTTGAGAACTTGTCATCTTGCCTTGCACGAGCGCAACTCCAGGCTCGTGCGGCATCACGCCTTAGCGAGGACGATCGAATCGGCAAAATTAACATCGGGGACGAACGTTGCCGACTCGGGGCGTGACAGTATTGGTTGTAGACTATTATGATGGGAGACTGTTATTCATGTTTTGGTTGTAGACTGTTATGATGATATCTGCGACGGAGATGACAAATATACCTACGCTGGGTTATAAGCGATGATCTGATATACAAAGGAGGTGCTGCCCAAATTTTAAAAAAATATAATGTATATTTTTGTGATGATGTGTGTCTGTGTTTACAGTGTATGTGAAATACAGTGTTCGAAACCATAGATAGTTTCGATTACTATTGTATATTTTATTTTGGGGAGAAAGAGCAACAGTTCACGGTGTACTTCTGAGAGCTTCATGTTCACATCCTTCACTTTCTCGAGACGTCATAAAGGATCTCGAGAAGGTGAAGGACGTAAAGAGGAAGCTCTGAGAAGTGCACCCTGAACTGTTGCTCTTTCTATCCAAGATAAAATATAGAACAGTAAGCGAAACTGTCGATGGTTCAAATACTGCACTTCACACACACTGTAAACACAGACACAGTATAACAAAAACACCAATCATATTTTTTAAAAAAAATTTATAATATTTGTGACGATCTGCGACGTATAACGACGATCTATACGTCGTAAATTAGCGCCGTTACGTCGCTATCCGTCGCTCAGTAGCTGACGTGGCAAAACAGTTATATCACCACCTGAGAGATGACGTCGCTAATTTGGTCGCTGTGCGTCGCTATACTGCTGACGTGGCGGGCATGCCATGTCATCACATAAAAAGAAATAACATCGCTAAGTGGTCGTACTACGTCGCTGATTTGGCGACGTACTGTTACGGCACTATATGTCGCTAATTTTGCGACGTCCTAGCGACATTGTGTGTGATGTCGCAAACAGCGACGAAATTGTCATCTGCGACTAGCTTTTTCGCGACCTTCATGTTTCGTCGCTAAAGTCGTCGCTAATTCCTATTAGCGACGGATTTTCATTATTTAGCGACGTATCTTGCCGTCGCTAATTTGCCTTATTTTAGTAGTGAATTGATCGATGCTCGGATCGACTCTTGATCCATTAATTTTCTAGGATCGATAATGATGATTGATGTTTCACACTCTGTGCGTGTTCGAGAGATTCAAATTGAACTTAAATTCCTTGTTATTTCGCTTGAGCTCTAAGTGTTTGATGGAATGCTTGAATCAGGTTTTAGTTCACATTTGAAAACGTGCGACATTCGTATCGGACACTAAGGAGTGTCCCTGACTCTGTAGAGTGCATATATACAATTCTTGACACCCTCTCTGAATTCTTGGCTTCGAGTGTAGTCGTAGGCATGGTCAGCAGATATCAATCTAACCTATGACATAATGTATAATGTATGCAATGCTATGTACTGCTGAATTCCTACTGCTGAAGCATAATATATGCAATGCTATGTACGAGATCAGACATCTGCTTTGTCGTAGGCATGGTCAGCAGATATCAGTCTAACCCAGGACAAGAGCACTGGACTGCCATAAAGCATATTTTGAAGTACCTGAAAAGAACTAAAGAGTATATGCTAGTTTACCAGGCAGATAATTTAGTTCCCTTGGAGTATGCAGACTCAGATTTTCAGTCAGATAGGGATTCCAGGAAATCTACCTCAGGTTATGTGTTTTCTTTTGGAGGTGGAGCAATTGTGTGGAAGAGTAGCAAGCAAAAATGTATTGCAGATTCTACCATGGAAGCCGAGTATGTGGCAGCCTCTAAGACAGCCAAAGAAGCGGTTTGGCTCAAAGACTTTCTGTTGGACTTGGATGTGGTACCTAGTTTGCCTAAGTCTATTACAGTTTATTGTGATAATAGTGGTGCAGTTGCAAACTCGAAGGAACCACGATCCCATAAGACAGGTAAACACATTGAGCGCAAGTACCACCTGATACGAGATTTCGTAAAGAAAGAAAAAGTTGTGATCAAGATAGCATCAGCCGACAACCTAGCTGATCCATTTACAAAGAGCTTACCAGCTAAGGCTTTTGATAGTCATGTTGAGGGAATGGGAGTCAGATGTGTAGCAACATGGCTTTAAGTATAAGTGAAAGATTTGTAACAGTATACTGAAAAGTAATGCTTTGAGTTTAAGTGGGAGATTGTTAGGGTTATATACTAAAAGCATCACTTTTGTAGTAATCTTATTTTCTTAAATTTTGAATGAGAATCATATGGACAAATGTTTGTATATTGTATTTGTGGTAAGTGTTAATACAAATGTTTGATATTCTATATTATAGATAATATGGTGTGTGGTGTCACACAGAAGATCTTATTATCAGTTCCCTATGGAGTATATAAATTGTTCACAACCAAGATGGACTTGGATAATCTATTGGAAAGGTTGTAGTGTAATTTGGTATTAGTCTATCTTGACTATAGGTTTACACTAGTACACTTTGTGTGCATTGAACACGACCACTTGAGGTTATTTTCTTTGTACTGACTACATAAGTGAATAAACACCTCTGTTATTATGGATGCTTGTGCTCTTAATCCGAATATAATAACAGACATGTATATGCAGTGTGCATTACTTTGACTCATGAAAGAGTGATATTCATTATGGGTCAACAACCTCTATGAATTGGTGTCACGCCCCGCTCCCAGAATTATGGTAGGCCGGGTACGTAACATCATCCCCAGACTACGCGACATACGAATATGCCAGTACCCATATTCGCGATTGTCGTCCGTAAGGTTCGTGCATAGGTAAAAGCAGGTCATACTTACATAAATTCAAGTCAACAATAATCTAAAACTAAGACATTCTAACTAATTGAACATAAACATCACTATCTCTACCCCGTACAATTTTGAACCCAACTATAAACAATACAATTATACCTCAAACAAGTAGATAAAAAGAATTCTTGTTTCAACTTGAACGTCTCCAATGGTATCATCATGTCCTTGATCTCCAGCTGTACTTCAGTACCTAATAGCGGCTTCACTTGGTACACTGCTACAAAACCTAGTGAACAATACTAGGTCATTTAGAAACGACAAGCAAGTCCTCGGCCAAAAACGCTTAAGAAAAATATAATAAGGAATGAAACATAAGAATTTTCTATTAAAAAATAGGAATATGTAATTTTATATTGTTATAGTTTTCATTCATTTAAGTAGTATAAACATCCTTTCGGCTTTAACAAAAATGGGAGTAATTTCCTCCTAGAATGAAATGAAATTTAAAGGATATGTTACTGTCGATGTAGATGTAAAAATTCTGAGCTTCCCTTGAGCTTATCATAAAAATTGTCTCCCTTGGACAAAATTGAAATATGCCTCCCTTGGACAAAATTGAAATATGCCTCCCTTGGGCTAACCCTAAAATACAATGTAATTTGGAGAATAATCCCTGAATATTCATCTAAACATTTCGGTCAACAATCCCGTTAATCCGGGATCACGCTGTGAATTTCGAGCCTCCCTTGGGCTTTTCAATCATCTATTCGATGTTACTGTCGAAATAGACGTAATAAATTTTCGAGCCTCCTTTGGGCTTGGTTTGCCTCCCTTGAGCAAACTAAATTTTCGAGCCTCTCTTGGGCTTAGTTTGCCTCCCTTGAGCAAACAAAATACTGATCAGCTTTTTGTTGTAATTATGTTACGGAACATTTAGGGACATTCAGTTTGTTCTCCCCCGTCCAATGCTTCCTAAATGATTTTAGGTCTTAAGTGCTAATCCGATATTTTTCGAAAGTCAGGAATTTGACTATCTCGTGAATTTTCCAAAAAATTCGGCAGAGTCTCCTTTGTATAGGGTGACTCCAAAAATTCACATGAGACAAATATATATATAAAATTAAAAATCCGGGTTCGCCGACCCCTTCGGTGGAGCAACTCTCAACAACGGAACCACGCAAGTATATATCGGGTTCGCCGACCCCTTCGGGGGAGCAACCCTCAACACCGGAACCACGCAAGTATATATATATAAATTAAAATTCAAAGCCAAAAAGTTTCTTGTTTCTTACCTAGCAAGCGTGCTTAGCATTCCTTACCAATTTACAGCAATAATTTAAAGTAATTAGTTAACACTTCGGTACTCTTATTACAAACACAAGAAAAATTAGCATTGCTTGTTAGTAACCATAATTCACAAGAATGAATTATATTCGCAATAAATTGAATAGTACCTATATGTCATTTGTGGAGTTTTCTAATCCCACCAGATCCATTACAACAATTCAAACTTACTGAACGTTGAAATAAAAAAAATCAGATAGTTTAAAAAAATAATATAGATGACACAACCTTGTATTATGCATAAAATAATTTCTAAGGACCACTATAAATTCCTACTTTAGTGTTTCAAAACAAAATATCTTGTAATAGCCATCTATGCCCAAAACAATTTTGGAAAGCCATTATCTATTCCAAGAAAAATTTATATAGTGACTAATAAATATAAATTCAAAATCGATTAGTAGAATTTAAACTATACCATATTGAATCTAGTAATTCGTTCTACTATCATAAATTTGAATCTTACTAAATATAACACACATGTATCGTTACACCCTGAATAATGAACATAATTAGCCATTTCACAATTTCATAATTGCTTACATATATCATAATATTTACCCATAACATTCAAATCTCTATAGATATCTGAATACATATCAAGTCTAGCATTAACATATCATATATTTAAAACTCAAGAGTTAATTATGTTCAAAATCATATTGGTGAGTCATGCCGAATCATAGGTCGGGTGTCTGTCGTAGCACGCATACGTATGTATACATAAATTCATAATATCCAGAATTTAAACTAATTTAACTTGAATTTTAACCAAAGAAAAGGCCTAACGTATACCATAACTCATATTCTTGTGTAGATGTGTCAATATTGTATCCTGAATATGTGTTCAAAATTTGGCATATAAATAACCTTATAAATTTATAAAAGATCAAAATTTAAAGTTAAAGGTTGAATAACCATGACTCACTAATAATACACCATTTTAATATATACATATAATTAATTACAAAATCGAGCCGTATCGATTCTGTGTCCTGCGGTCGTGTCCGAGTGTCTATATTCAATCAAAATCATATATCCATGTTATATTTAATTTATATCTACCATAGCCTATAACCTATAATAGAGTTTTTAACAAAATTTCTTGATTTGAAATAGGAAGAAAGGATGGAATTCAAATACATATTTATCTAAACTATATAAATGCACATACACCCGTGTCAATATGTCTGAATCGTATCCGATTCGTGTGTCCATGCTACAACCCCTAATTAATCGTGTCCACGTGTCCGAATCATATCCGATTCGCGTGTACATGATACTACTCCGTGAAATCTATATAATTCAACACTGATATATAGTAAACATTATTTAATTCGAATAGATCATAGCAACTTGACAAAATTGAACAAATTGAAGTAGGGAAGAGGAAGAGGACTTGCCTTGGGTTCTTGAGTGGGACCTAGGATTTCTCCAAACTTCTTCTAAATTAACCCCCTAATATTGATAATTTCAGCAAATAATTAATTACAGAAATTTATAACCAATTTTTATCAAAGATGAACAAAATATTGAAGAAGGAAATTTATACCCAAGATAGAGTTGGGGCTAGGGCTTGGTTCTTCCATTCTTCTTCATCTTCTTCTCCAATTTCTTCTTTCTTAGAAGAAAAGGGGGTTTGGGTTTAGGTTTTTGAAGATGGTGGTGGTGATGATGGTGGAGATGGAGATGAAGATGATGGTGTTGGAGGTGGAAATGAAGGAGGATGAAGAGGTGGCCGGCCGGAGAGGGGGGTGGCCGGCGGCGGCGGCAGGAAGTCCGACGGCAGCAGCAGCAGCGCAGTAACAGTAGCAGCAGTAGCAGTAGTAAGGAAAGGAAAGGATGAGAAGAGAAAGAGTGGAGGAGAAAGATGGAGAGGAATAGGGAGATGAGAGTGAGAGAGGGAGATATATATAGATAGGGAAAGAGAGTTCGAGAGAGAGAGAGAGAGATGACCGAGAGAGGGAGAGAGAGATCGAGAGAGTGAGAGAGGGTTCGAGAGAGGGAGAGTGAGAGAAAGAGAGAGAGAGAACCGACAGAGAGGGAGAGAGGGTGCAGGTGAGGGGCTACCCCTCTCTTTTTCTCTAAATATATTAAAAAAAAATTCTTTTTTTCTTAGGGTTTTAAAAATAAAAATCTCTAAAATAAGAAAGAAAACATTATTATTATTATTATATCAATTATTGTTTATAAAAAAAATTTAGAGCAAAATATTTAATTAGACGAAAATATAATAAAATATTAATACATTAATTATTGAAATGCAGCTATGACACTCTACCCACCATACAAAAATTTCGTCCTCAAAATTTAAATTTAAAGATAAGCTTTTCAAAAACGATCACAAAGAAAACAAATATTCTACCCACCTTACAGAGGTGAAGTAGTAATTCATTAAATTATTAAACAAAATATCCTAAAATATAGTTATCAAAAGCTTCACGAAAATAGAGAGAAATCGAAAATACTAGAAATCATCAATGTTCTTGAAATTTCATATAATCAAATATAAAATAGTTAGATATCGTATTGTTTCAAACCATAACGATGTACGATCCTTGAATTCAAAATCATATTCTTTATTCTCATTTTCTGGCGTGATATTGTAATCTTGTGCCTCGCCATTGCGCATATGGCTGCAACAAAGATACCATTTCACTATCAAGGTTTGCTACCTTTTCCTTGATATCTATAGAATAAGTAGGAATCATGATTGTGGAGTAGCTTTACAGATCATGATATTCTTAGTAATCCAAAATATATTCAAAAAGCAATACTTATTTTCAAGTTCTCCAAATATTATCAACGTTATTTTATCTTGGTATCAAACTAATAGATAATATTATAACATAAGATAAACTCATAAATCTATATTATCAAAAGCACTATATGTCATTTTAAATAATGTTTTTTCAAATTCCATATCAAGGTAAAATGAAATCAAAATTCGAATATCAAGTTCAAAAATTCAATATGCAAAATTATGTCTTGATCCCCGAAAATTTTATTGAATTCCTGAATCATGTTTCGAGAATATGTGCCTCGCCAATTTGGATGGCCAGTCCGAATGGCTGCAACAACTTCTTATTTAATGATTCATTGGAGAATTTTTGGTCTCAAGACACAAGAAGTATTCATTCACATAAATATCATTTACACAAAAATCCAATCAAAGTATTCACTTCACAGAAAGGAAAAATATCAAAAGAGTAAATTACAATGGATATTAGATAGAGGGCAATTCCTAAAATAGGGATGCCAGGAAAAGATGTAAATGGAAGAAAAGATTGAGGATACAATTCTAGATTTTTATTTAGTGAATGTTAAGTGAAGCAACAAAATTGAAAATTTTAAAGTAGATTGGGTTTGTGAAATAACCAGACCACAGAAAATTCAACAGATAAAGGAGAACGAGTCAGGACTTAGGCACCGATAGAAGTCTAGAGGGAGTAAGGAATAAGGAATTAGCTTCTTAATATAATATGTATATAATACTCTATACAATAACTATTAGGCAAAATCCTAGACAAGTTATTGCTAGTACTTTCCTACCCAGTAATCATTCAAACCATATTTATATCTATACTTACCCCTTAACTATTTCTTACTATGTAATGGTTCAATATATATTTGAACTCTGGGTATACTAGAGACACCAAGCCCAATATCCTTAAGGAGTCTTCTAGATTCTTTTACCAGCTCAGACGAGAATACTTGTCCTATTCTCCCTAACTTAATAGGCCTAGAATGATTACGTCTATCCTTATATTACCCATGACCTAGGTAAGGACACCTGATCATAGATACTCACTATAGAAATTTTATTTAGGTAAAGTCACCTTGAAATACAGTCTAACATAAACAATTCTATTTGGTATCTCTTGGATATTTTCTAAAACATATCTCAAAGTTTATACCTTAGCCTATAGGGGCTCCCCAGAATCTTGACCAACATCTTATCTTACCGTGCATAGATTTTCCTAAAACTTGGCCTATATCCTATCCTTGGGTTGTCAGACCTGCACCCTATCCTATTTCTTCTATGCAATGTTTGACCTGTATCTTATCCTAGATTTTCCATTCTTCGCTGACCTGCATCCTATCCTAATTCCTCTATAAAATGTCTGACCTGCATCCTATCCTAATTCCTCTATGAAATGTCTGACCTGCATGGGCCACCACTAAAAGACGTGTCACGCCCCGCTCCCAGAATTATGGCGGGCTGGGTACGTAACATCATCCCCAGGCTACGCGACATACGAATACGCCAGTACCCATATTCGCGATTGTCGCCCGTAAGGTTCGTGCATAGGTAAAAGCAGGTCATACTTACATAAATTCAAGTCAGCAATAATCTAAAACTAAGACATTCTAACTAATTGAACATAAACATCACTATCTCTACCCAGTACAATTTTGAACTCAACTATAAATAATACAATTATACCTCAAACAAGTAGATAAAAAGAATTCTTGTTCCAACTTGAACGTCTCCAATGGTATTATCACGTCCTTGATCTCCAACTGTCCTTCAGTACCTAATAGCGGCTTCACTTGGTACACTGCTACAAAACCTAGTGAACAATACTAGGCCGTTTAGAAACGACAAGCAAGTCCTCGACCAAAAACGCTTAAGAAAAATATAATAAGGAATGAAACATAAGAATTTTCTATTAAAAAAATAGGAATATGTAATTTTATATTGTTATAGTTTTCATTCATTTAAGTAGTATAAACATCCTTTCGGCTTTAACAAAAATGGGAGTAATTTCCTCCTAGAATGAAATAAAATTTGAAGGATATGTTACTGTCGATGTAGATGTAAAAATTCTGAGCTTCCCTTGGGCTTATCATAAAAATTGCCTCCCTTGGACAAAATTGAAATATGCCTCCCTTGGACAAAATTGAAATATGCCTCCCTTGGGCTAACCCTAAAATGCAATACAATTTAGAGAACAATTCCTGAATATTCATCTAAACATTACCGTCAACAATCCCGTTAACCTGGGATCAGGCTGTGAATTCCGAGCCTCCCTTGGGCTTATCAATTAGATAATAATATTGTATGTATGATGGGTTGTTGATTATAAATGGAATCTATGTCCCGATACATCGGGTTGATGATATCCCCTTAAGGAGCTCATAAGGATTGTCATGTAAATCCTGCTGATGGATTATATCCGACATGACAAATAAAGTTGAGCGGTACTACTTAAGGATAAAATATGTCGAATCAATATAGTTGACAGTAACTTAATTTGATCGACGGACATTCGATATCTTAACATGGGGAGCCAAACGAGCATATAATAAAAGAAGCCCACAAACATAATTTGGGATTAGAGAGGTAGTGCAAGAATAGCTCATTAGTGGACCGAATATTGTTAATCGGTCTGTATTGTGTGTTCGGGCAGAATACGGAATATCCAGATCCGTTAGGAGGCCTAACCCTAACACTACCAAAATAAGTCATATCAGCGACGTATTTAGCGACCCTAAGATAGAACGTCGCTAATTTTTGGGGGTTTAGCGACGTTTAAGTAAGACGTCGCTGTTTGTCGCCAACAGCGACAAACAGCGACGTCTAGCGACTGTAATTTGTTAACTGGAAATCTGCGTCGCAAGTTCGTCGGTACACGTCGATGATTTAGCGACTTGTAGCGACGTACTTTAAGCGGCGTCGCCGTTTATTAAATATCAGCGACGTTTAACGACGTCCATTTCGGACGTCGCTAAATGTATTGATATAGGCTGCAAGGGTTTTCTTTTCGATCATTCACAAATTTCCTCCCCCTCCTAATTTTTCGCGCGTGCGCTCCTCCGGCGATTTCCCTCCTCCGGCCTCCTCCTCCGCGGCGCTCCTCAGGCGATCTCCCTCCTTCGTCCTCCTCCTCCTCCTCCTCCTCCTCAGGTAGCTCCCCTATCTCTCTTTCTTTCTCTCACATACACACACACTCTCCCCTGTTGTCACGACCCGCACCCTAGAGTAAGGGTACAAGACGTGGGTACGTCCAGCCTACGCCGCAGTGTCGGCGGTAGAACGCTGTCCTAGGTCACAACATCTAACAATATAAATTCTAAACAGTTTATTCTCCCCGAATGGGGGTGACATGGCAGAAGTAAACTCAATCACAACTAAGGCAGGAAGATAAGATGGCAGATAGATAGATAGAACTGCTGAAATGAAAGGAAATCCCAAGTATAACAGAGAGTCTAAGTGTCTAATACATCACAAATCCCAAGATCAATATATACAGTCATCCATAGAGTAATGTAAATAAACATCCTAGTCTAGAAGAGTGACATCCACAGCTATAGGGTCCGGCTGCTGGCCCAAGTCACAGCTGTCATCTAAAGTAGCCCCATAATAGGTAGGGCAGCTAGCCTCGTCCTCATCCTCTGTAATATTTTAACAGGTCCAGTCAGGACAGGAGCGAGCACAATACATCTCAACAAGTCATAGCAGGAAAAGAAAATATAATCATGCTAGAGAATAAAATACAGAAAACTGAAGAATAGCATAATATAAGAGAGAGACTGTAAGTAAATATCTATGATATATATAAAGAGAGACAGTGCTAGTGATTCAGAGTACTGGATAAATATGTGAATGGCTAAGGACTGATTCATGATTATACTACTTGGAATTGATTTATGATTACACTACTTGGATTTATTCACATGTTCATTTATACTCCCCCATCCCCAATCAATACACAAAGATCCATTCAAGTTACGTTAAGATTCATGATTATACTACGTTGCCCATAAAGGGTGATTCATGAATTGATTCGTAAATGCTCGGTGATCATGTGAGTACATGAGTCACTAGCTGATTCCCGAAGATTCATGATAATAGAAGCATAAGATACGTGATGTAAGTGAAACACACTGGTCAAAAGTATCTGATGCTCCCGAGAAGGATAACATCTCATAAAGGCATCCATATAGTACTAATTCGCGTTCCATCGTGTCAGCATCAAGTAAGATAGTCTAAAGCAGGAAATATAATCCTAAACATTATATAAAATGATCAGAGAATTACTCGCCTGCTATCTGAGTGTCCAACTAAAATGTACTGTCCGAGGAGAGGTGTCTGGCTCCTAATCAGAATAGCACAAGTCACAACAAGTCTAAAATGATAAGATGAAGCACTACGATGCATTCTACATGAGTCTAGGTCAAACTAGGTCAAAGTCAACTCTTGGTCAACCCTGGTCAACCAAGAAATTAAACCTAGGTCAACTATGGTCAAACTAGGTCCAACAAGTCTAACTAGGCTTAACTAGTCTATTCTAGGCTTAACCAAGACTGAACAGCCTAACTAAGCCCTCACTAGTCTAATAGACACACCATAGGCCAATACCACATATAGAATATATATCACTATCATATATGAATATATATGTACATCCACATATACAAATAGAAATGTGCCTAGCACATTAGCTATCACACATCTAGAGATCCCGTAAAGCTACTCTACCACCACACATATATATATATAATTGCACGCACATATAGGTTAGGAATTATCTATATACATACATACATATATAAAATAATATATATATACATATATATATATATATATATATATATATATATATATATATATATATATATATATATATATATACATATATACATATATAGGATGCATATATGTGTGTGTGGATATATAGGAGCAATATGTGTGTGCATATGAGAGATATGAACCTGTGTGTGTGTTGAACAATTGACAGGAATGTATAAACCATGACAGGAAGTGTCCTTGTGTCTCAGTTATTCACAAGTGTGTGTGGTGTAGCAGGAATTAAGAAACTAAGTGACTGAAATTACCAACAGTGCAGGAAATGAAGAAACATTATATACTTAAGAATGTATATGACATTAGCTACAGGTTTTTGTGTAGGTGTGTGTACATATGTTTCAGATTTGGGTGAGTGTCGATAGTGTGGCAGGACAAAATGCAAACAGTGAAGAATGATATGTAAATGAGTTCTCAGATTTTAAGATACCAATAACAATTGAAATGACAGCAAACCCAAACCAACTCCAACCACATAATCTCTAATATAACATGTATAAAATGTGTGTCAGGAATCTCATGAAGGGCTGAAACATGCATGTGGGTCTGTGTGTTAGCAGGACATTAGAGTGTATGGGAGTAGGCAATGTTTTCTCAGGATTAGAGTGTGTGTGCCAGGAAATATGTATGCAATGTGTGGGGATGGGTGTTAGAGTTCTCAGGAAATGTGTCAACAGGTAAAATGTTTTCAGGAACCCAACTAATCAACATCACACCATGAATTCTCAGTTTAAGAAGGAATGTAATAGCAGCTCCTAATCTAACAGTGAAGCAATTGACATAGGAAATCAGTGAGTAACCCAAAACATTCAACATTTCACATTAATTGAGTTCTCAGGAATCAAACAGTGGAGAATTGACATGTAATTAAGTTTTCAGAAATTAGATTAATTCAGGTTTTCCTATTTCAGTTTTTAACTTACTCTTCATCAGTGAATCAAAATAGCACAAGAAAACAGCTAATCATCTAATCAATTACTCAGGTCAAAACAGGGAATCACAACTCATGCTACATTCTCAGATTAAAATAATTGCCTATATCTCAGGAAATTGCTCAGGAATTAACAGTGCAATAACCTCTATGTGTACCAGTGAACAATCAGTTCTCCCCTCCCTGTAATTCAAACGTCTATTCAACAATTCAATCACAAAATGAATCCCTTACATCCTAAACATGACATTTGATGTGCAGTAAATTAAATCATCACATAATACATGATATTAACCTATTAAATACAATCGAAACAGGGAACAAACAGTGAAACCTTCACTGATACTTAACAGTAACAGAAATTGGGAAATTCCCATTTTGACATTAAATAATATTTAATAATCCATAAAAAAGGTTGGTAATTAATAACAACTATGTGTTTGTGTCATACATTCAATTTTGTGTCCAGAAACCAGACACGGATTTGTCCAAACCAATGCACACGCACGTACGAGCCTGCACGAGCTCGAGTGACCTGTGCACGTGTCCGCACGCACCCGACATGCAACCAAGTGACACGAGACTTGGGGAGTGTCGTGTCAGACACTGCCCCGAGCTCCATGTCAAAGGGCACGCGCCCACATGTCCTTAATAGCCCACACGAACCCACGAGCAGCAGGACACTGCTGCCCGCACGCATACAGGCGTGTCCCCGCATCCAGTGCGGCTTGGACACGACTCGAAATCACCTCAGTGTAACAAAAACGTGTAAGCGATACTAAAATACTACTTCCTATTCAAACACATCACGAAAACTCGATCGAAATGCCCTTTGTGGTATTTCGTCGAATACCTGCGCACAGAACTGATACGTGTCCGATACGGACACGTACAGGACACAAAAATTTGCAAACCCTATACCTACAGAACCAGGACACCTAGGGCTAGGTATATATGCAAAGAAAACCAAATTTTAATGGGTGGTTAGAAATTTACCTATGGTTGTTTCTTAACACAAAACTCCTTCAATGTGGGAATCTCCAAAAGCTACCCAATCCCTCAAATTGATTCAAATCTGAGATTTGAGTCCACAATCAGCAAGAGAACATTGATTAGATCATTATGGAAGAAATCCTAATCAAAAAGGAGTCCTATTGATTAAACTATAAAGAAAATAAATAAAGGCTTACCTATTCTTTAGGAAAATGAAGAACTAATTAAAAAGAGGCACAAATTCCTATGGAGACATTATATAGGCAGGGGGGCTTGGCTGGCCACTTTAGTTAGGGTTAGGGTTTTTAGATTATATCCTAGGGCTAGGAATGAATCAAGGCTAATGGGTGGCCTAGAAACTAGGGCTCTTTCCTTGTCTTTTGCAAATCACTTAACTTAACTAAACTTGACTTAAACCATTAACCAAAACCATCTAATTCTCAAAGTGGCTAACTAAACTAGTTATGACCAATCTAGGTTAGGTCCAATCTAGGTTAGGCTAACCAAAATCATAAGACAATAATTAAACTAGTATTTAAATCACACCATTCAATTAAATTATTTAAAATCCCTAATAAAATATATTAAATTCAAATAATTCAAAAACGACAAAAATACCCTCAAACTAGAAATGTGGTAGTGACACCTGTCCCCGCTTCCCAGTTCCCTCCTCCTCTTGGATTGGAATTCCAATTTAGGGTTCGAGCCCTATTTACTGATACTGGAAAAAATTTAGGGTTCTCATGATAACTTCTATGAAAAATATTCTTTAAAAGAGCGTTTTGTGTATTTCATGATAATTTTCAGAACTCTTTACTTTGGGAGCAATTTTAACGAAACTCAACGCTATATATATGCAATTTTCTGATCTCAGAATGAACCAACACATATTTCGTTGGAGATTGATGTTGTAAAACCCCTAAATTTTTACTATTTTTTATTTTATTAAATTTTGTACTGATTTAAAGTTTTGTATTGTACGTCGCGTAGTCGTATTGTACGTCGTGCACGAAATTTTATTTTTCGTAATTGCTCGACGAGTGCGAATATGTGCGAGCGTACATAATTTAGAAAAACATTTTTATTCTATTTTTTGTATAATTTCAAATAATAGATATAATAATTAGTTTTGCTATCATTTCTAAGCTTGTTATTTTTGCGTCATTTCTAAAAGTTATTAATAATAAATAATATTTTGTACACTAGAAAAGCATAATTATGTAAAGAATATTTGTGCTTGGATATATATTTCATAAATGTTTGATTAAGTTTATTTTTAAATAATAATGTATTTTCAAAATTATTATAATAGTATTTTTGGAAAACATATTTTAAAAATATTGTGGCAATTTAAATCTTGATTTAATTTTTGGATTTATTTAAATGGATTAAATTAATATCTATATTTGGAATTTGAATTATCTCAATTGGTTTTAAACTAAAGGATGTAAATTTAATTAGATTTAAATTGGATTTTGATTTGGATTTGAATTTGATTGATTTTAAATTAAATAGCAAATTATCTAATTTTGTGTTTAAATATTCTTAATTTTTATCCAATTGGAAATTCTCACATCCTATAAATAGGCAGGTACTCATCCATATATTTCTATTTCTCCAAATTTTCCACAACCAAAAATATGTGCATCGTGTCCGTGTCTCCATCTTTTCCACTATTTTCCTCCATTACAATTATATTTTCACCATCTTCGTGTCCACACACGGACACGTCATCCTCCAACCACGACACAATACAAATCGCTAATTTCGATTTCCAAAACCCAACCCTAAATCCTAAACCTAGCCCTATACTAATGATACCGTAGCCATCAGCCTCACCATGGCTCGTCCTGATCCCTGCTGCCTGCACCGTACCCCTCCACGACCCCTCGCCCACCTCGATCGTTAGGACCACCACAACCAACATCGTCGTCACCATATCAACCCATGCCTCCTCATAATCCAACTCCAGCCTTCCTCTCCCAACAGCCCAAACCAACCCACGACTCCTTCCTGGCAAACACCACAAACACCACCGCCACCGGCCGCCGTCTCCCAGTCACTCCCCATGCCCTCACGACCACCTCCGCCTAGGTGACCAGCACCACCACAACCCTGCACTCCGACAATACCACCGCGATCTGCCACCTCTAAATTCAACACCCGCCACCACCATTGCAATCACCACCACCGTCGTCGGCATCTCCGTCCACCTTGCCACCATCACCAAACGTCACCACGACCAAAGAAAACCCAAGAAAGAAAAAAAAAGTAAAACCAATAAAATCCGACCACCACTTACCTCCGGCGATCGAGACCCGTCCGCCGTCGCGTCACCCCGAACTCCGCCTGGGCGCGGCAGTCCTGGCCTCTCCGCCGCAATCCACAGTGACTGTCCCATGCCCGGTGATGCCGACAGCCGCCGCGACCGAGCCGACCCTCTACGGCGTGCCCTAGCCGCCCGCAGCTCCGCCGCGCTCCCGCCGGCGTGTCACCCTCATTTCCCGTATTTTCCATATTTTGTATTTATACTTGTATCTGGATTTTGGCATGTATTTTTTTTATTTTTCTCAACTTGTAGAATTTCAGTATTTCTTGTATTTGGGTTTTGTCATGGCTCGGTTTTAATTGGTTTGGGTTGGTTTGGTTTGGTTCTTTATGGTTGGATCACCTTAGCCTATGCTACCCCTCATCCCCACCACAACTCCCCCTCTTTATATCCCCACCTACCACTCTCTCTCCTCATAACTTTTACCATTTATTTCCTTCTTCTTCTTCTTCTCCTTCCTCAACACAACTCTCATAACCTTAGGCAAGTACATCTTGCCACTACATGAGAGTCCTCTTTTTCTTGTCCATTTGCTAGATTAGGACATGGTGATCAACATTAGAACTTGGTATTTTGTGATTTGAAGTCTCCTTTGCTCTAGATCTAAGTTATTTCTATTTTCGGATTTTGTATGGTTTGATCTCTTTAAGTTGGATTTTCATGGGTTTTGGTGTTTCTAAGTGGAAGAGCATTCAATTCTACCCAAGTTGGAACTTTGGAAATCTGGATTTGGAGTTCGGATGGCCAAGTTATGATGCTTTGAAGCCTTGGGTTCATCCATGGTGTTCTTGCTGTTTGGAGAAGACAGTGAGCAGTGTGCAGAGCTATTTAGCTTACGCACCCTGAGCTACGCACGCTTTTTAGCGCTGCGTACGCAGGCTTGAGTACGCTTCCTGTTGGAAGCGTGTCTCCTTGAGCGTGCGTGACTTTTCACGTACACTGCTTCCTTGAGCGTGCGTGACTTTTCACGTACATTACTCCCTGTAGCGTGCGTGACTTTTTACCTACGCTGCTCCTTGTAGCGTGCGTGACTTTTCACGTACACTGCTTCCTTGAGCGTGCGTGACTTTTTACCTACGCTGCTCCCTGTAGCGTGCGTGACTTTTCACGTACACTGCTTCCTTGAGCGTGCGTGACTTTTCACGTACATTGCTTCCTGTAGCGTGCGTGACTTTTCACCTACGCTGCTCTCTCAGCGTGCGTGACTTTTCATGTACGCTGCCCCCTTGAGCGTGCGTGACTTTTCATGTACGCTGCTTCCTTGGGCATGCGTGACTTTTCGCGTACGCAGCTCCCCCTGCGTGCGTGACTTTTGTGTACGCTGCCCCCTGACCCCTTGCTTAACCCATTGGCTCTTGGAGTTTTGGTCTTAATTCTTTAAGCTTGGCTCTTCTATAGCCCTGTATATTGATATTTTATTAGATATTTTACGTCCATTTTATATCCTTACGCCTTTTGTCCTGAACTTGATAATCACGAATTTACTAGATATGTTTGGAATTGATAATTGAGCATGACCTGATAGTGGCCCGTCGTGGCGCACTCCTGACTAGTACACTTGATATGATAACCTGACCTGATATATCTTGAATAGCTGTTACGACGGCTACCTGACATGACATGACCTGTATAATTAATCCTGACACCGTGGGCGATTGTGCTTGTACAAAAATCCAGTCATGTCTTGTATCATGTCTAGGAGGGGACTCCTGAGTACCACGGTCAGAAGTACCTACTGAATTGGACTAAGGTTAATGATTAGTATAATTCACTAGTCATGAAGAGATGTTCTCCAGTTACAGGCGATCCCGTTATCCCGGCCGCAAATGATTGGACTTGTAGCCTGCCGACGAGTAGGGCACATTTCCAGCCCACTGTTATGTGGGGCATCCACCATTGTCACTTAAAAGATTGAACTCTATTGTCACTATAATGCATTGTACTCTCTAGATTGTCACTATAATGATTGCCTGGATAACCTGGATAGCTGCAGGGCCTGTGACTACTTGGAGCATCTCATTACATCTTGCTAGTAACTAGGATTGTGATAACCCTAGTTAGTTAATATAGAAAGCCGTAGGCAATGATTGGCCGTGATTGCTTGGACGGAGTCCAGTCCAGTATAGTATTGTCTAGAATTTATTGATTGTAAGATTGTACCAGAATGATTGAAGGATTGTCACTCCAGATTGTCACTATAATGATTGTCACTCCAGATTGTTACTTGACCTGCATGGGCCACCACTTAAACCATGTCACGCCCCCGCTCTCCAGTATTCTGGTTCTGGGGCGTGACACGGCGAGCCGCCGACCTCCGACCAGTATCCGCCCGTCCGCCGACGAACTCCAGCCACCGTGGCCGAGAACCAGTCCGTCTGCGACCGCCCCCGGCGTCTCGATTTCTGTCCGCCGCCCTCTTCCCGAGCCCTCCGCCCGACTGAAACCCTCGCGTGCGTCTTCCGATGAAACCCTCTCCCGTACCCCTCTTCCCTCCGTCGCAAGCGTCGCCAGATGCAGCGCCCTTTTCTCCCTCCTCCATGAGCCCGTCGGACCACCGACCCCCGCCGCTCCGTCCGCTCCCTTCTTTCTCCCTCTCCATCGGATCTGCTCATCCGACCACTTCCTCAGCCGCCGGAGCGCTGAGAAGCCACCGTGCTCTTCCCGATCTCCGCATCTCCTCTGAAACTCCTCTTTCTCTCTTCCGAGATTCTCTTCTCTCTTATTCACACTTGCAGCTGCTCTCCCTTTAATGTTCGACTTTAATAAGAAGAGAGGAGTAACTTCTCCAATGCTGTGATATTTTATTTTTTTCTTTGTTTATTTATTTATTAATACTATTGTTATTTATTGTTAATATTTATCTGATGTATATATGTAAATAGATATATATTGTTATAATTAGTAATTTTGTTATTAAATAAATGTACAATAATTTCCTGAAAAACTTTTCTTGTAATAAAATATATGTTATATGGGCTTGTCCTATATCTATTCTTTTCAAAAATTGGATTTTGAAACATAAAATATATTATTCTATTATTTTATGATTTTTTATATAACTTTTGCCCTACAAATATGATTGTTGAATTTTCGAAATTATAGTTTAACCCAAAAATATGTTTTTCTATATTTCAAGTACCTATCGGAGAAATTACTTTGATCAATAAGAATATAGTTTTTAAAGCTTATATATAATTTTCAAATATTATAAAGATTTCTCAAAATAGTTATATATTTATTTATACGGAAATCTCTTCGATTATCGATCTTGTCCTTCGCTAGTCATATCCTTATCTTCTTCCAAATATCGAACTTATTTATAACGTCCCTAGCCAATTTGACTATTCCGGACTTAATGACATCATCCGTTCCATCAGCTGAGATCATCTTGCATACTGTTGACATCTACGACTCTTCTGTGCCAACACGTTCCTATCGCACGACAAGTGCAACCAACTCAAGACCACTGTCTATCGATCACCGCTATTGGACACCTCGGGACTTGCACCACACCAGGCGTCAATCAGGCAAGACACCTTGCCATTTGCTGTTTATTTATTTTAGCCCATATTTTATGTATTATTCATTATTATTTTTTATGCAAATAAACTGTGATACATGGCATAACCTGTTAGAACTTACTGTTCAGTTATATTTCCTGCTATGTATTATTTTTCTTACACATTAAACCTAGACTTAAGAGACCACCTTGTGTGTTACATTCATAGGCCTTGACACATTTATTCCACGTTATTGTGTGTCACATATAGGACTCGGACATGCGTGATTGGCTGGCCACCAGTACGTATAAGCCGTACGTTAGGAAATAACTGCTAATAGAATTGCATGCTAGAAGACTTAGCAGTTATGAGTTGGCATTGGGTGGGGAGAACATGATTGGAAGTTGACTACCACCCTATCTATCGTAGACTCGCTCACTACTGAGGAACGATTGGTAGACTATATGCTATAGACTCACTCGATACTGAGGAATAGTATATGGTGTTGCGACTCGCTACTGAGGTACTGCATTGGTATTTTCTTGACTTAACCCAGTAGTCATGCGACCATGAACTGTTCTTAAAACTGCATTCACTTAGATTTGGTTAGGCGTCCTTATCCGTTAGGTACGAGTACTTTTGGTTTGAGTACTTGTATCTGACCGTGGCTTGGAACAATAACTTATCGCGGATTAGTTCGTCACATTTTGTCCTTGTTTGGTTGTAGGTGTGACTTACTATTTCGATGAGAAGGTATTGAACCTTGTTGGGGTCCGGATACCATATTGGATTCATAGTATGGAAAGATACATCAACGTGAATTAGTTTACCATCTCCTGCCCTTGTTTGGTTGGAGGGATGGTACGCTCGTTCAATAGGTATGTATTGGATCATGTTATAATTCAATTGACTTATTTATTTGAGCAGTATTTATTCAGTTTATATGGCATGATATTATGTGTCTTGTTACGTTCCTCTGAGGACCTGGTTATCTCTCCAGGTGTGTGCTATTATCTTTCGCAGGTGCTCTAGCTCTAGCCGTAATTATTGTTATTTCTTCGAGGATGATTGCACTTTGATCGTCTTCCCTTCATTCGCCAATTCATTTCTTTTCTCATGTATTTTTCTTTACTTGTTGGTAGTGGATTTGTCTCCGCCCAACATATTGTATCAAGACAATTCATTATCATTATATGATATATTTTATTCATTTATTTTGTGTGGATGAGATTAGTTATGGTTCTACTACATTTTACAGCTTATGTATCCATGCGAGGCCTATGCACTTCGTATGAATACAGCTGGCATGTCTACGTTCCTCGTTCTACGTATTTTGGGACTAGGGCGTTACATGTTTTTGTGGTAGCCCATGCAGGTCAAGATAAATTATTTGATTACTTTACCGTACCAAGCAAGCCTGCGAATAGGATTAGAAGTCTAGGATCTCATCCAGATACTTGACCTTTTTCTCGATTCCATATTCGACCGACCCATCGATTGCATCTTGCTTGATTCCTTCTATCATTATTCTTATCTTCCCTTCGTGCTTGCTAGAGATTGACCCTACTAGTTAGATGTCCCAAACACCCTTAGCTTAATTCTTTAAGTTGGGTAGAATACCCCACGACCTGACACACCCTTGACCATTAAGGGTATACAAATAGTATTATCTAGAACATAGAGACTAGAGGAATTTAACCCATTTGGTCAACCAAGCCTTGGTCAATAAAATCGTAGAATAATGGTATAGAAATAAACAAGACTTAGATCCTTATGACTCTTAGACTATTCATAATTGTTTTTATTCATCTACCATTGTGCCTATATTTTTACTATCTAAACTAATGATGCTAATATAGCCTAGTTTTTTTTTTTGCAAGCTTATTCTTTTATCAAGCTTGTTTCAAGACATGTTATTTGGGCATGTCCACTATCATATGGTCTAATCAGAACCGGTGCATGATGGTCTGATCAACCGAGGGCACTTTGGTTCGCTTTTATCTATCGTTCTACATGGATGGGGACATAGCTAAACTTGTCCTTTAGAGTCCCATCCGCGACTGCCTTGGCAACTCCATTTTGAAATATTTCGGTCGTCCTTGAACCACGTATTCGTACTCGATAATATCGTCTTTTGAACTCCTTATTGCTCTCGCCTTCACCTATTTTTAAAGACGAAGGCATTATACTAGAACTTCCTCTAACTGTTCTATCACCACGACCATTACCACCCAATGTAACTATATCTTGGTCTTGAACTACTCGACCTTTCCCTCGGCCCTAAATCTACTAGCTTGACCTTCTAATCCCTTGAATTTAAGAAGTGATTACAATCGTCTCTTAATCATATCCTCAACCTAGACTACGATCATATAAACTTCTTTAAGGAACCCTTCTATCTACCATTGTGCCTTCTCACCCCCTACGAATTCCTAATTTCGAGGACGTAATTCTTTTAAGTTGGGTAGGATGTAAAATCCCTAAATTTCTACTATTTTTTATTTTATTAAATTTGGTACTAATTAAAAGTTTTGTATTGTACGTCGCGTAGTCGTATTGTACGTCGCGCATAAAATTTTATTTTTTGTAATTGCTCGACGAGTGCGAATATGTGCGAGCGTACATAATTTAGAAAATTATTTTTGTTCTATTTTTTGTATAATTTCAAATAATAGATATAATAATTAGTTTTGCTATCATTTCTAAGCTTGTTATTTTTACGTCATTTCTAAAAGTTATTAAGAATAAATAATATTTTGTATACTAGAAAAGCATAATTATGTAAAGAATATTTGTGCTTGGATATATATTTCATAAATGTTTGATTAAGTTTATTTTTAAATAATAATATATTTTCAAAATTATTATAATAGTATTTTTGGAAAACATATTTTAAAAATATTGTGGCGATTTAAATCTTGATTTAATTTTTGGATTTATTTAAATGGATTAAATTAATATCTATATTTGGAATTTGAATTATCTTAATTGGTTTAAACTAAAGGATGTAAACTTAATTAGATTTAAATTGGATTTTAATTTGGATTTGAATTTGATTGATTTTAAATTAAATAGCAAATTATCTAATTTCGTGTTTAAATATTCCTAATTTTTATCCAATTGGGAATTCCCACATCCTATAAATAGGCAGGTACTCATCCATATATTTCTATTTCTCCAAATTTTCTACAACCAAAAATATGTGCATCGTGTCCGTGTCTCCATCTTTTCCACTAATTTCCTCCATTACAATTACATTTTCACCATCTTCGTGTCCACACACGGACACGTCATCCTCCAACCACGATACAATACAAATCGCTAATTCTGATTTCCAAAACCCAACCCTAAATCCTAAACCTAGCCCTATACCAATGATACCGTAGCCATCAGCCTCACCATGGCTCGTCCCGACCCCTGCTGCCTGCACCGTACCCCTCCACGACCCCTCGCCCACCTCGGTCGTTCCGACCACCACAACCAACATCGTCGTCACCATATCAACCCATGCCTCCTCGTAATCCAACTCCAGCCTTCTTCTCCCAACAGCCCCAACCAACCCACGAATCCTTACTGGCAAACACCACAAACACCACCGCCATCGACCGCCGTCTCCCAGTCACTCCCCATGCCCTCACGACCAACTCCGCCTAGGTGACCAGCACCACCACAACCCTGCACTCCGACAATACCACCGCGATCTGCCACCTCTAAATTCAACACCCGCCACCACCATTACAATCACCACTACCGTCGTCGGCATCTCCGTCCACCTCGCCACCATCACCAAACGCCACCACGACCAAAGAAAACCCAAAAAAGAAAAAAAAAGAAAGCAAAACTAATAAAATCCGACCACCACTTACCTCCGGCGACCGAGACCCGTCCGCCGTCGCGTCACCCCAAACTCCGCCTGGGCGCGGCAGCCCTGGCCTCTCCGCCGCAATCCATAGTGACCGCCCCGTGCCCGGCGACGCCGACAGCCGCCGCGACCGAGCCGACCCTCTACGGCGTGCCCTAGCCGCCGGCAGCTCCGCCGCGCGCCCTCCGGCGAGCCGCCGACCTCCGGCGAGCCGCCGACCTCCGACCCGTATCCGTCCGTCCGCCGACGAACTCCAGCCACCGTGGCCGACAACCAGTCCGCCTGCGACCGCCCCCGGCGTCTCAATTTCCGTCCGCTGCCCTCTTCCCGAGCCCTCCGCCCGACTGAAACCCCCGCACGCGTCTTCCGATGAAACCCTCTCCCGTACCCCTATTTCCTCTGCCGCAAGCGCCGCCGGATGCAGCGCCCTTTTCTCCCTCCTCCGTGAGCCCGCCGGACTACCGACCCCCGCCGCTCGTCCGCTTCCTTCTTCCTCCTTCTCCGCCGGATCTGCTCATCCGACCACTTCCTCGGCCGCCGGAGCGCCGAGAAGCTTCCGCGCTCTTCCTGTCACGCCCCAGAACCAGAATACTGGAGAACGGAGGAATGACTCAGCCAGCTACGTATTACGGGTAGATAAATACCGTATAATACGATCAATGCTGTCTAACCAGACGAGGGGGGGTACATGCTACATGAAAGTCTCACTATGGTCATTTCACATCTATTGTCTCAATCATTCAAATAAGAAGCAGAAATAGAGAACATGTAAGATAAAGCAGTAAGGCGTCCCAAATGCTCAGTCAAAATGTTCTGGAGATCTGGCTTTACAAAACATAGCCAGATGGTATAGTAACATATACACCATTGTTATCAGCTGCAGTCTGACTTAATTACAATTATGTAAAAGTAAGTGCAAGACAATCCGACTAACATGTCGGTGCCAAACGGCTAAGTATGAAGTAAATAACAAAACGAGTGGTGGAGGTAAGGAACCCACTCGAGTCCTCCTGCGATCATTCTCCTAGTATTGACCATCTTGTAGGTAGAAGTAAGCTGAATCCTCGAGGACTAGCTCTAAATCTGGCCATGCAAAACCAGAGAGGTTAGACCTCTAATAGCAAGTACCACAAGGGAGCACGATATGAAGGATTAAACCAGTAAGTAAGAGAATACAATAATAGATCTCTGCTTTCCACTAGGATTCACATAACATCACGACACTTCGAACCAACCTCCCAACCAAACAAGGACAGAAGTTGGCCCGTCATGTCCTGACATTCTGATCATCTCAGTTAGGCAACAGAGTAGGTACAGTACACAAACAAATTATCTTGAACGGCCAATCAACTACTACGGCTTGCTATTGTGAGTCCCAAGTTATCCTGGAATAATGTAAATAGGAATTTCTCAGTTCTTACTATGTGCGAGCAAGGCTAGTCTATCCAGTCAATCAATTGCGCCAATCATGTAATTAGACGAGTCCCAGCGGGACGCCCGCCGTTAATATAGCATGTATAATTTAATAATATAAGCAGATACCGTTCTCTGCCCGTGTGACAGATTTACAGTATCTGTGGGAACCAGCTGGCCCGTCGGGCACTACTAGTCCCAAGGGGGCTGCCATGTAAGAACTCGGGAATCCATTCTCTCCATGCAATCATTATTTTATTTAACTTAATAGTCTCTACGTTGAGTGAAGTCCCATGCCGTGGATCATGGTCATTCAAATGAGTACTTTTGTACGGGGTACGATATGCGCAACTCTACATCGATACCCGTACGGCTAGGTTGTAGGTCTTACATAGCGTGATGCAATAATCAAATCTAACCACGGAGTAATCATGCCTTGACCATAAAGTACACATGCTATTTTTGTAAGATAAATAAATAAATAAATAATTTGAAACCAGCATGTGCCTGTATGCCAATATTCGGGATCGGCTAATCAATTGCAATATTTCATTACATGAACGTGTCTCATTCATTCAATTCAATAAGACGACTAGCCAGTCTCTTAGTTCCAACTAGGAACGCATCATCAATTATTAGTCAATGTCACAATCATTATCAATGGTGACAAGGCATAAAAATCAAATAGTATTCAGTGGGGTCGAGTCTATAACTCCTCAGAGTTAAGTTCCAGCCTTACTGGGTATCCTTCGATCAATCAAGACACATGACACATTCCATATAACAATCTGTATTAACAATATTAACATATCATGATTTATCAAGTTCATGCAAAAAGGCGTAAGGATATAATAGAAGAATTATCATGCCACCATTAAATGAATAAGTTATAGAACAAATAAAAACACCCAGGTCAGGAAGTCACGCCAACAAGTCTATGCTAAGGCCAAAAGTCACGCCAACAAGTCTAGGCTAAGGCCAACAAGTCACGACAAGTCTAGGCTAAGGCCAACAAGTCACGCCAAGTCTAGTAGGAGTGAGCGTGAAAAGTGGTAAAAAATTCACGCAAAGGAAATTCACGTACGCACATCGTGAGCGTGAAAAGTGATGCACGCACTCATAGCGTGAGCGTGAAAAGGGAGCGTGAAAAGCGGGACAAAAAATTCACGCACGCTCGCAGAAATGTGCGTGACTAAAAATTCACGCACGCAAAGATGTGCGTGACTAAAAATTTACGCACGTATGCAAGGACGTGAGCGTGACTGAAAATACATGCAGACACGTAAGAACGTGTGCATGACTAAAAATACACGCAGACACGTAAGAACGTGAGCGTGACTGAAAATACACGTAGACACGTAAGAACGTGTGCGTGACTGAAAATACACGCAGACTCGTAAGAACGTGAGCGTGACTGAAAATACACGCAGACACGTAAGAACGTGTGCGTGACTGAAAATACTCGCAGACACGTGAGAACGTGTGCGTGACTCAGGAACCTTCGTCCCAAGCCAAAAATGAAGTTCCCATGGTTCAGAACCCATGGACAACCGAGAATACACGCCAAGTTGGGAGATCAAACCCATGGTCAACCGAAAACACAAAACTTAGATCTGGGAGAAACAAGCCAACGAAATCAAAAATACTAAGTACTAAACTCTCTCAAGATCATGAGAGGAAGAATAATGAACCATAAAAATGGTTCTCCAAGCAAGAAGCAAGATTGCACTTGCCTGCTGCTACTGCTGGTAGGTGGAGAAGTGATGAGAGGAAGAAGAAGAAGTAATGGTGAAGAATGAAAGTTATGAGGAGAGAGAATGAGATGGAAGCTTTAAATAGGGAAGGGTGGTAGGTGGTGTTATTGGGTCGGGTTCAACCAAGGCCAACCCGAAAGCAAGCAGAGAGGTAAAAAGCAGGAAATAAAAATACAGAAATAAATTGCAGGAATAAAATTGCAGAAAATAAAAATACAAAAATAAATTACAGGAATAAAATTGCAGAAAATAAAATGCAGGTAATTAAATTAACATAAAAATTAATGAGCAGATAATTAATTAACATGAAATTATAGGAATTTAAATACAGGTTAATACATGATAAATACTAAATAAATATACAAATGAGTTGTACATGTATAAAAATACGCATTCTGGGAACAGGGAGTGACATCTCTACCCACCTTAGAAAAATTCCGTCCTCGGAATTTCAAATCCAAGCAGGATAGAAATATCAGAGCTAAACTAATACAAGCAATTCTAGTGAGCAAGCAATCATTTTTACCATGTCAAAAGCAAGTACTATATATGTAAATTCATCAATCCATGATATCAAGTAGCTCTACCCAGAAGGTGACATGCATGAAGAATCAGGACAATCAAGGTACACAGAAAAAGATATACCTTGTGAGTCAAACAGGTGTGGATACCGTGATCGGATATCATCCTCACGTTCCCACGTTGACTCTCCCAAGGAGTGATGACCCCAAGCAACACGGACAAGACTAATTGTTCGGTTCTTGAGTATCTTCTCTCTTCGGTCCAAAATGGACACAGGCTGTTCCTTGTAAGACAGGTTGGTACCAACAACCAGCTCCGAATGATCGAGGACATGGCTTGGGTCCGATATATACCTACGTAATTGAGATATATGAAACACTTCATGCACCTCACGTAACGAAGGTGGGAGGGATAAACGATAAGCAACATCGCCTATCCGATCAAGGATAACAAATGGGCCCACATACCGCGGACTCAATTTCCCGCGAACGCCAAATCTAATGACCCTACGAGTAGGTGAGATCCGTAAGAATACGTGGTCCCCAACAGAGAACTCTAACGGCCTACGTTACTGGTCCGCCCAATGACGATGCCGGTCCTGCGCAACTCGAAGTCGCTCTCTAATTCCCTTAACCACTTCAACCGTCTGAATAATCATTTTCGGGCCTAGCATCTTCCTCTCTCCGATATCATCCCATGCAAGCGGTGACCTGCACTTCTTACCATATAGTGCTTCGAATGGCGCTATCAGGATACTGGCTTGATAACTATTGTTGTATGAGAACTCGACTAAGTACAGGTGACTCTCCCAAGACCCTCCAAAATCTAGAGTGCAAGCTCGTAACATGTCTTCTAAAGTCTGAATCGTTCTTTCTGATTGCCCATCCGTCTGCGGATGGTAGGCCGTGCTAAATCTTAACTTGGAACCCAGACTATGATGTAAGCTCTTCCAGAAATGTGATGTAAAGCGGGTATCTCGATCCGACACAATACTGACAGGGACCCCATGCTGTCTGACTATCTGTTGCATATATAACTCTGCCAACTTTTCTGTAGATTGTCCTACTCTGAAAGGAAGAAAGTGTGCTACCTTCGTAAGTCAGTCCACTATTACCCAAATAGCATCCTTACCACTTGGTGATCTCGGTAAACCGGTCACAAAGTCCATTGTAATATGCTCCCATTTCCATTTCGGGATAGGAAGCGGTTGTAATAACCCAGTTGGCCTCTGCTGTTCTGCCTTCACTTGCTAACATACCAAGCAACGGGAAACAAATCTAGCTATCTCCCTCTTCATCCCGTTCCACCAGAAATGCTATTTGATATCTTGGTACATCTTGGTCCCTCCAGGATGAATAAAATATTGAGAACTGTGAGCTTCTGCCATAACCTCCTGTCTGATATCTCCACTAGGCACACATAGACGTGATCTAAACCTAAGTGTACCATCTTCATGAATTCTCATCTCCTTCCTGAGTCCTGACTCACACTCTGCCCTAAGCTTCTGAATCCTTGGGTCTTGTGCCTGAGCTGCCTTGATCCTGCCTACCAAGTCGGATTGAACTTGCAGACTTGTTAGAACTCCTACATCACTAGGAAGTATAACTTCGATGTCCATCTCCTGAAGGTCTTCTAAGATATGCCTCTGTGTTGTCAACATAAATGTGCCGCCTCTCCTGCTAAGAGCGTCTGCTACTACATTAGCCTTGCCTGGATGATACTAATGCTCCACGTCGTAATCCTTAATCAACTCCAACCATCTTCTCTGCCTCATGTTCAGCTCCTTCTGAGTAAAGATGTACTTCAGACTTTTATGGTCTGTGTACATGTCCACTCGGTCACCATATAAATAATTCCTCCATAGCTTCAGAGCAAACACTACTGCCGCTAACTCTAAATCATGAGTTGGGTAATTCTTCTCGTGGTCCCGAAGCTGCCTAGATGCATATGCTATCACCTTCCCCTGTTGCATAAGGACACATCCAAGTCCTTTACCTGACGCATCACAATATACTGTAAAACCTCCGGGTCCAACTGGCAATGTAAGAATAGGTGCTGATATCAACTTCTGCTTCAAAGTCTTAAATGATGCCTGACATTCTGCCGACCAAACGAATGGTACATCCTTCCGGGTCAAGCGGGTCATGGGTGCTGAAAGCCTTGCAAAGTCTGACACAAACCTTCTGTAATATCCTGCCAATCCCAAGAAACTCTGCACATCTGCTACGGTCTTGGGTACTGGCCAACTTTCTACTGCTTCTATCTTCTTGGGATCTACTGCTACTCCAGCTCCTGATATGATATGACCCAAAAATGAAATGTGATCCGACCAAAATTCATACTTACTGAGCTTGGCATACAACTGGTTCTCTCTCAGAACCTGCAATACTTTCCTGAGGTGGTCTTCATGCTCCTCTTCACTAGTAGAGTATACGAGAATGTCGTCGAGAAACACAATGACAAACTGGTCTAAGTATGGCATAAAGATACGATTCATCAAATCCATGAATATTGCTGGAGCATTGGTCAAACCAAACGGCATTACTAAGAACTCATAATGCCCATACTTCGACCTGAATGCTGTCTTGGGAATGTCCTCCTTCCGAACCCTCACCTGATGGTACCCTGAACGAAGATCTATCTTGGAGAAAACTCTAGCTTTGCTCAACTGATCAAATAAGTCGTCGATCCTGGGTAATGGGTACTTGTTCTTCACTGTTGCCGCGTTAAGCTTCCTGTAGTCAATGCACAATCTGGATGACCCATCCTTCTTTCCCACAAGTACCACTGGTGCTGCTCATGGTGACACGCTAGCTTGGATGAACTTCTTCTCCTTCAGTTCCTCTATATGCTGGTATACCTTGGCCTGCTCGGAATCCGCCATTCTGTAAACTCGATCTGATATCGGTTTAGTTCCAGGTGCCAATTCTGTACTGAACTCAATATCTCTAACCGGTGGTAAACCTGGAAGTTCTTCAGGAAATACGTCTAGAAACTCTTCAACTACCTTCGGAATCTGAACTTCTTCCATTGCCGTTATTACTCCCTGCTCTCGCTGAGTTGCCTCTGATCTGACTAAGGTGAACTGCACCATGCCTGGAATATCAAAAGATACACTCCCTCTACGATAATCTATTGTCGCATGACTATCTTTCAGCCAGTCCATGCCTAAGATAACGTCGAAATTTCCAACAGGAAATTCTATCAACCGGGCGGGTAAGGAATGCCCGTAAACTACAGCGCTACATGCTAAAATAACTCTACTAACTCCTACAAGCCCATTACCAGTGAGTATATTCAACCTCCCTGGTAATACCTCGAACTCCATTCCTAGTCGTGTCGCAAATTGTGCAGATATAAATGAATGGGATGCTCCCGAATCAAACAATGCTACTGCGGGATATGAGGTGACGAGAATGTTACCTGCCACAACATCTTCCGATGCCAATGCCTCCTCCAAGGACAGAGTGAATGCTTGCCCTCGACCTCCTTGCTGGTTTTCATGCTGCGGCCTAGCCAGATGCTGCTGCTGGCCCCTTCCTTGATGATGCTGGGGTGGTCTATGCTGGTGTTGCTGCATCGGCGGCCCCTGCTGCCGAAACATCTGAGCCTGCGGCATAAACGGACGCTGTGCCAACGGCCTTACTGCCACTGCTGGTCCTCGATACTGTCCTGCCCCTGGTGCTGGCAGAGCAGGAAACTGTTGCCCTAGTCCACCTAACCTCGAATTCATGGGACTTGTGGTAACCCGATGGTCTGGATTTCCACATATCAGACACAGTCCATTCAATGTCCGACACACATCTCTAGTGTGCCCCATCTTCCCGCAATAAGTGTAGCCCGCCGGGGGTTGCTGGTTCTTCCTCTGTTGCTGTTGCTGCTGCCTGGGTGGTGGTGCTGGTCCTCGTATCGCCACATCGTGGATACGAATACCAGTAGATGGTGCTGTTGTTCGGGGCGCTGCTCCCCCTCCTCCTTCAATCTGACTGTGGGATCTCTTCTGACCCCCAGTCCTCGCCGCAAGCCTCTGAATGGTGATCTCATGCCTTCGAGTTGCCGTCAATACTTCGTCAAAAGTTTGGTAATTGTGCCCCTCTATCAATTGCAAGAGTTCAAGATGAAACCCATGCTGAAACCTTATGTCCCTCTGGCTCTCTGTTGCTACCATCTCTGAGGCGAATCTACTCAATCTGCAGAACTCCACTGTATAAGCATCTACAGTCTTGCCGGCCTGCCTGAGGTTGATAAACTTCTGTTGTAGCTCAAACTGCGCCACAATGCCATAGTACTTGGTCTTGAATCTGGCAGTAAAATCGTCCCAAGCCACAGGACGTCTGATGCCCACTTCCTCTGATTCCCACCAATCACGTGCGAGATCCTGAAGTAACAACTTCACTAGATCTACACGTTCTTCTACCGGTACCTTAGCTGCTGTCAGAATAGCCTCAATATCCTTAAGCCATGCATCTACTGAGATGGCATCCTCCGTGCCCTCAAAACGGTGGGGGTTATACTTGCAAAACCTGGCTGATGCTCCTGAATCTGGCCTCGTCCCTCTTTCTAAAGCCGTCTGCATTCCTTGGTTGAGCAAAACATTCTGCTCTTGTAGCTGAGTGTGCATGCGTTGCTGGGCTAACATCTGATGTTGCTGAGTAGCCATCATTCCTCTCATGATCTCCAGAAGGGCTGGTGTGTCCACTTGGGTAGGTGGAACTGTTGGTGGTAGTGGAACATCCGGATACTGCGATCCAGCTGCCGTTTCCACTATCACTTCTTCCTGGCTAGCCTCCTGAGGTGAGACTGGCCTTTGTTGCTGACCAACAGGGTCAGGTTGTCCATGTTGCCCCTGCTGTTGTCCAGCTCTGACCGATGCGGACGAAGTGTCCCTAAGAAAAGGGACAAGAGAACAATCAAACAACCGGACATGAAGGATCAATGAAGTCAAAGGATACCGGAATGTCAAGCAAGGGTTGAGAATAACGAATCATGAGATCAAGGGAAAAACATGTGTGATTGGGACATCCTATAAATCAAAACACCCCACAAGTCTGAAATCAGACCTGCATGGGCCACCACTAAAACCTTGTCACGCCCCAGAACAAGAATACTGGAGAGCGGAGGAATGACTCAGCCAGCTACGTATTACGGGTAGATGAATACCGTATAATACGATCAATGCTGTCTAACCAGACGAGGGGGGTGCATGCTACATGAAAGTCTCACTATGGTCATTTCACATCTATTGTCTCAATCATTCAAATAAGAAGCAGAAATAGAGAACATGTAAGATAAAGCAGTAAGGCGTCCCAAATGCTCAGTCAAAATGTTCTGGAGATCTGGCTTTACAAAACATAGCCAGATGGTATAGTAACATATACACCATTGTTATCAGCTGCAGTCTGACTTAATTACAATTATGTAAAAGTAAGTACAAGACAATCCGACTAACATGTCGGTGCCAAACGGCTAAGTATAAAGTAAATAACAAAACGAGTAGTGGAGGTAAGGAACCCACTCGAGTCCTCCTGCGATCATTCCCCTAGTATTGACCATCTTGGAGGTAGAAGTAAGCTGAATCCTCGAGGACTGGCTCTAAATCTGGCCATACAAAACCAGAGAGGTTAGACCTCTAAAGCAAGTACCACAAGTGAGCACAATATGAAGGATTAAACCAGTAAATAAGAGAATATAATAATAGATCTCTGCTTTCCACTAGGATTCACATAACATCACGACACTTCGAACCAACCTCCCAACCAAACAAGGACAGAAGTTGGCCCATCATGTCCTGACATTCTGATCATCTCAGTTAGGCAACAGAGTAGGTACAGTATACAAACAAATCATCTTGAACGGCCAATCAACTACTACGGCTTGCTATTGTGAGTTCCAAGTTATCCTGGAATTATGCGAATAGGGATTCCTCAGTTCTTACTATATGCGAGCAAGGCTAGTCTATCCAGTCAATCAATTGCGCCAATCATGTAATTAGACGAGTCCCAGTGGGACGCCCACCGTTAATATAGCATATACAATTTAATAATATAAGCAGATACCGTTCCCTGCCCGTGTGACAGATTTACAGTATCTGTGGAAACCAGCCGGCCCGTCGGGCACTACTAGTCCCAAGGGGGCTGCCATGTAAGAACTCGGGAATCTATTCTCTCCATGCAATCATTATTTTATTTAACTTAATAGTCTCTACGTTGAGTGAAGTCCCATGCCGTGGATCATGGTCATTCAAATGAGTACTTTTGTACGGGGTACGATATGCGCAACTCTACAACGATACTCGTGCGGCTAGGTTGTAGGTCTTACATAGCGTGTTGCAACAATCAAATCTAACCACGGAGTAATCATGTCTTGACCATAAAGTACACATGCTGTTTTTGTAAGATAAATAAATAACTAAATAAATAAATAAATAATTTGAAACCTGCATGTGCCTGTATGCCAATATTCGGGATCGGCTAATCGATTGCAATAGTTCATTACATGAACGTGTCTCATTCATTCAATTCAATAAGACGACTAGCCAGTCTCTTAGTTCCAACTAGGAACGCATGATCAATTATTAGTCAATGTCATAATCATTATCAATGGTGACAAGGCATAAAAATCAAATAGTATTCAGTGGGGTTGATTCTATAACTCCTCAGAGTTAAGTTCCAGCCTTACTGGGTATCCTTGGATCAATCAAGACACATGACACATTCTACATAACAATCTGTATTAACAATATTAACATATCACGATTTATCAAGTTCATGCAAAAAGACGTAAGGATATAATAGAAGAATTATCATGCCACCATTAAATGAATAAGTTATAGAACAAATAAAAACACCCAGGTCAGGAAGTCACGCCAACAAGTCTATGCTAAGGCCAAAAGTCACGCCAACAAGTCTAGGCTAAGGCCAACAAGTCACGCCAAGTCTAGTAGGAGTAAGCGTAAAAAGTGGTAAGAAATTCACGTAAGGGAAATTCACGCACGCACAGCGTGAGCGTGAAAAGTGATGCACACACTCATAGCGTGAGCGTGAAAAGGGAGCATGAAAAGCGGGACAAGAAATTCACGCACGCTCGCAGAAATATACGTGACTAAAAATTCACGCACGCAAAGATGTGCGTGACTAAAAATTCACGCTCGCATGCAAGGATGTGAGCGTGACTAAAAATACACGCAGACACGTAAGAACGTATGCGTGACTAAAAATACACGCAGACACGTAAGAACGTGAGCGTGACTGAAAATACACGCAGACACGTAAGAACGTGAGCGTGACTGAAAATACACGCAGACACGTAAGAACGTGTGCGTGACTGAAAATACACGCAGACACGTAAGAACGTGAGCATGACTGAAAATACACGCAGACACGTAAGAACGTATGCGTGACTGAAAATACACGCAGACACGTAAGAACGTGTACGTGACTCAGGAACCTTCGTCCCAAGCCAGAAATGAAGTTCCCATGGTTCAGAACCCATGGACAACCGAGAATACACGCCAAGTTGGGAGATCAAACCCATGGTCAACCGAAAACACAAAACTTAGATCTGGGAGAAACAAGCCAACAAAATCAAAAATACTAAGTACTAAACTCTCTCAGGATCATGAGAGGAAGAATAATGAACCATAAAAATGGTTCTCCAAGCAAGAAGCAAGATTGCACTTGCCTGCTGCTACTGCTGGTAGGTGGAGAAGTGATGAGAGAAAGAAGAAGAAGTAATGGTGAAGAATAAAAGTTATGAGGAGAGAGAATGAGATGGAAGCTTTAAATAGGGAAGGGTGGTAGGTGGGGTTATTGGGTCGGGTTCAACCAAGGCCAACCCGAAAGCAAGCAGAGAGGTAAAAAGCAGGAAATAAAAATACAAAAATAAATTGCAGGAATAAAATTGCAGGAAATAAAATGCAGGTAATTAAATTAACATGAAAATTAATGAGCAGATAATTAATTAACATAAAATTATAGGAATTTAAATACAGGATAATACATGATAAATACTAAATAAATATGCATATGAGTTGTACATGTATAAAAATACGCATTCTGGGAACGGAAAGTGACACTTCCCGATCTCCGTCTCTCCTCTGACACTCCTCTTTCTCTCTCCCGAGATTCTCCTTCTCTCTTATTCACACTTGCAGCTGCTCTCCCTTTAATGTTCGGCTTTAGTAAGAAGAGAGGAGTAACTTCTCTAATGCTGTGATATTTTATTTTTTCTTTGTTTATTTATTTATTAATACTATTGTTATTTATTGTTAATATTTATCTGATGTATATATGTAAATAAATATATATTGTTATAATTAGTAATTTTGTTATTAAATAAATATACAATAATTTCCTGAAAAACTTTTTTTGTAATAAAATATATGTTATATGGGCTTGTCCTATATCTATTCTTTTCAAAAAATGGATTTCGAAACATAAAATATATTATTCTATTATTTTATGATTTTTATATGACTTTTGCCCTACAAATATGATTGTTGAATTTCCTAAATTATAGTTTAACCTAAAAATATGTTTTTCTATATTTCAAGTACCTATCTGAGAAATTACTTTGATCAATAAGAATATAGTTTTTAAAGCTTATATATAATTTTTAAATATTATAAAGATTTCTCAAAATAGTTATATATTTATTTATACGGAAATCTCTTCGATTATCGATCTTGTCCCTCGCTAGTCATATCCTTATCTTCTTCCAAATCTCGAACTTATTTATAACATCCCTGTAGGAGCGTAAAAAGTGCTTCAAAGAAAGAGTCAAAGTGATAGATCATTCCACTCAAATTAATCTACTTTACGCCGCAGAGAGGCTAAATACTTTACGCCCAAGACAAGGCTAATCACTTTACGCCTAAAGTAGGCAGATCATTTTATGCTCGGGTCTACACCCATGGTTTTACGCCAAGGACAGATCAGCCACATTTACGCTGGACAAAGCTGTCAAATCTCGCATTTAATGCAAACTCTGACATGGAGATATTAATGATGGCATATATCACAGAATTCAAAGGGATTTGTTTTTACACAGAGACCAATGTTGTCGTTTAGTATGTGGATTGAGCTACTTTACGCTCACACTATGGCTTCTTTTACGCATGAAGACTATACGAGCTTTTACGCTCAACAGTTGACGTGTGCGTAAAGTCTATTTAAGCTACTTTTACGTTCAAGGTTATTTAACAACCACTTTACGCGAAAAGTCTATGTCGGGCCTATTTTACGCCTAGTCTACTGCTTTACGCTCAGAGTACATTGGGATTATTTTTACGCCTAATTCTTTCTGACCAGCTTGGAACGTGGTTTGCCTACATGGCTTTCATGCCACACATCTCGAAGAACGTGTGTACGTGCATCCTATTCTTAATGAAATGATGGGACACGTGTCAACGTATACAGAGGATGACTTTGGTCGTGGGTGGCGGTTGTTGGCGTAAAGACGGAACTTTCGCTGAGTTTTTACGCACAAGAGCCCAAGTCTATAAAGGGACTTATTTTTCTCAACACAGACGGCAGAAGACACACACAGAGAGAGACAGACAGAGACAGGAGAGAATACAGAGATCAGAACTTAGATTTTTGAGAGCATTCTTCTTCAACCTTTCTTCCAGAACAGAGTGAAGCAAAGCAGGAAAGCATTCGGCCTCGCCATCAGTGCCCAAGTGCGTCGATACCTTTCTGGTGACTTAGTTCTTCCGGTTGTTCAACTTCAAGCAGCGATCTTCATCATCATCATATGGTCCAAGGAACAAAGTGATCATTTACAGATCAGACTTCCATAGCAATACTTTCCCAGAATCAAATTTGCACTTCTTGTACTTTTTTTCGTTTTATTTTCAAAAGCCAATTTTTTCTGGCATTTTGTTAAGTGAAATAATCCCTAGCCAATTAGACTATTCCGGACTTAATAACATCATCCGTTCCATCAGCTGAGATCATCTTGCGTACTGTTGACATCTACGACTCTTCTATGCCAACACGATCCTATCGCACGATAAGTGCAACCAACTCAAGACCACTGTCTATCGATCACGACTATTGGACACCTCGGGACTTGTACCACACCAGGCGTCAATCAGGCAATACACCTTGCCATTTGCTGTTTATTTATTTTAGCTCATATTTCATGTATTATTTATTATTATTATTATGCAAATAAACTGTGATACATGGCATAACCTGTTAGAACTTACTGTTCAGTTATATTTTCTGTTATGTATTATTTTTTTACACATTAAACCTAGACTTAAGAGACCACCTTGTGTGTTACATTCATAGGCCTTGACACATTTATTCTACGTTGTTGTGTGTCACATATAGGACTCGGACATGCGTGATTGGCTGGCCACTAGTACGTATAAGCCGTGCGTTAGAAAATAACTGCTAATAGAATTACATGCTAGAAGACTTAGCAGTTATGAGTTGGCATTGGGTGGGGAGAACATGATTGGAAGTTGACTACCACCCTATCTATCGTAGACTCGCTCACTACTGAGGAACGATAGGTAGACTATATGCTATAGACTCGCTCGATACTGAGGAATAGTATATGGTGTTGTGACTCGCTACTGAGGTACTGCATTGGTATTTTCTTGACTTGACCCGGTAGTCATGCGACCATGAACTGTTCTTAAAACTGCATTCACTTAGATTTGGTTAGGCGTCCTTATCCGTTAGGTACGAGTACTTTTGGTTTGAGTACTTGTATCTGACCGTGGCTTAGAATAATAACTTGTCGCGGATTTGTTCGTCACATCTTGTCCTTGTTTGGTTGTAGGTGTAACTTACTATTTCGATGAGAAGGTGTTGAACCTTGTTGGGGTCCAGATACCATATTGGATTCATAGCATAGAAAGATACGTCACCGTGAATTAGTTTACCATCTCTTGTCCTTGTTTGGTTGGGGGAATGGTACGCTCGTTCAATAGGTGTGTATTGGATCATGTTATAATTCAATTGACTTATTTATTTGAGCAGTATTTATTCAGTTTATATGGCATAATATTATGTGTCTTGTTATGTCCCTCTGAGGACCTGGTTATCTCTCCAGGTGTGTGCTATTATTTTTCGCATGTGCTCTAGCTCTAGCCGTGATTACTGCTATTTCTTCGAGGATGATTGCACTTTGATCGTCTTCGCTTCGCTCGACAATTCATTTCTTTTCTCATATATTTTCCTTTACTTGTTGGTAGTGGATTTGTCTCCGCCCAACATATTGTATCAAGACAATTCATTATCATTATATGATATCTTTTATTCATTTATTTTGTGTGGATGAGATTAGTTATAGTTCTACTGCATTTTAGAGCTTATGTATCCATGCGAGGCCTATGCACTTCGTATGAATACAGCTGGCATGTCTACGTTCCTCGTTCTACGTATTTTGGGATTGGGACGTTACAGATGTATTGTTGGTGATTGATGTCTTGTCTCATAATTAGCTTGTTATGAAGAGGTTCACAGGAACAAGCAAATACTGGTTGGTTGGTTTCAGAACAGTGGAGATAATGTTGCAAATTTATGTATAATATGCATCCATATTTGCTAGTGTAGTGTGTGTGACCACAACCCACAAGGAGTAGCTCCTTCTTTTTCTCTCCTCCCACCAAGCATCCCCCACTCATGTCACATGCGCACCAACCTGGCATTTTGCCCATGTCTTGGTCTCCAATGCCATCAAGTTTCCATCATTTCCTAGTGGCAAGAAAGAAAGAAAGCATGGACTGTGTTGCCCAACTTTCTTTTTCTTCCTCTTGGGTGATTCCACTTTTCTTTGGTTTTTAGGAGGGGCACTCAGGTGCTTTGCACACTCAGAGGTAGGATAAATCCAGTACAAATTAGGGACTGTCATGTTCAGGCAGTTGGTACCAGTGTTTAAGACTAGTTTGATTTGTATAATTTATGTTAAAGGCAGATAGGTAGGTCCTGTATGAGAGACTGGATACCTAGGTATGATGGCTTGGCTAGTTCATGTTACCCAAAGGAAATTTGTCTATTGATATGGACTTAGATAAATTCCTATTGGAAAATGATATTGGAATAAGGATTAACCTGAGAATAGGCTTAACTGAACAGTGATATCAGTTAGCAACTGTTTTCTGAGTTTGAATATCAGGCATTTTGGAAAAATGGTGAGATACACCAAGTCAGACACTGTCTCTACAGCCATTCGACTGGCGAGATAGAAATCTATGTACGACATTTGCTATAAGGACTTTGCATTAATCTACGGTACGACATCGTGATCAGGACATAGTCCCTGCAGCCATTCGACTGGCGAGGCAGAAACTATGTAGCCGTAGATAAAGTTGACTGTCCTCCGACCCCCATCCCTCGGCAATGATGATATGATAACCTATCGCTACATCTTTTAGTAGTAGATAATGTCTTAGTATTACATTTTGTGTGTTCATCTTATTGATTCTGGTACATCCTTCAGATACTATATTCGATAAGAACATATACTACACCATATGTACAGAACATAGATGATTCACACTAATGTATGCTAGAATGAATTTTGGGTTGTGTTCTGAGCCATCCGTTCTCACACTTAACAAAAAATCGAATATAACCTTTTTATCTGCCATTCGATTGGCGAGACAGAAATCTATGTACGACATTTGCTATAAAAAATTTGCATTAATCTACGATACGACATCGTGATCAGGACATAGTCCCTGCAGCCATTCGACTGACGAGGCAGAAACTATGTAGCCGTAGATAAAGTTGACTGTCCTCCGACTCCCATCACTCGGCAATGATGATACGACAACCTATCACTACATCTTTTAGTAATAGATAATGTCTTAGTATTACATTTTGTGTGTTCATCTTATTGATTCTGTTACATCCTTCAGATACTATATTCGATAAGAACATATACTACACCATATGTATAGAACATAGATGATTCACACTAATGTATGCTAAAATAAATTTTAGATTGTGTTCTGAGCCATCCGTTCTCACACTTGGCAATTATGCATGTAAAATATATCGTTGAAGAACATAAAACTTGTGGTAGATACAATCGTCACTTTCGTGCGTCAGTTCATGTCGGTCTTCACTTTCTGCAGTAATTATCTTAAAATGGATATGAATTACTATCTGCGGAACCGTTTGTGGGTGTACAATCGTCATCCTGATGAATTATTATCTGTGTCAATCTTTACAGAATTATCTTAAAATGGATATGAATTACTATCTGCGGAACCATTTGTGGATGTACAATTGTCATCCTGATGACATGTGCGGTGTGTGGGATGAATTTATACAGGGTGTGCAACAGTTCCTGCAGTTTGCCAAGGCATTCCCTCAGTACATGGACCGTACAAGAATTAAGTGTCCATGTGTGAGATGTCGCAACTTAAAATATTATTCGAAAGTGGATGTGACATATCATTTGTATTTGAGGGATTTCATGCCAAATTATTATCAGTGGACCGCACACGGAGAACTTGTACCTTTAGCCTCCGAGCCGGAGCCTTATGTGGAGTCTTATGTAGATGTCCACGAGCATGCTGATTACGACCAAGGGTGGACGAACATGGTTTTCGATGCTACGGGGCCTAGTTTCGATCCGAACAATCAATATGCAGCTGAGGAGGCACCGAATGCCAATGCTGCAAAGTTCATGGAGTTGCTGGAGAATGCAAGGACTCCTTTATATCCTGGTTGTGATGACCAGTCACCGTTGGAGGTGATTACAAGATTGTTGAGCATAAAATCAGATTTTAACATGTCTCAAGAATGCTACAACTGAATCCTGGAGTTAATTAAAGATATATTGCCGGAGGGTGGCAAGTTACCTAAAGACTTCTACCGATCCAAGAGAATGGTGAGATCGCTCTGGATGGGGTATGAAAAAATTGATGCATGTCGCAACGGATGCATGTTGTACTATAAGGACGACAATGATGAAGACGTCTGCAGATTTTATGGTGCCAATCGCTTCGAGGCAACTAGTACAACAAGAACTTCTGGTGCACGTAAGCCAACAGATTCGATGTACTATTTGCCTTTGACGCCGCGGTTGCAGAGGTTGTTTATGACAAAGGAGACAGCTGATAATATGAGTTGCTTGTGTATCAAATCTACAAACTACAAAGATGTCACTCCAGGCAATGATTTCTATGGCGTCTTACGGGAGATCGTGGAATTGACGTACAATTATAGAATAGAGCCTGCCAAGATCGTGTTGTTTAAAGTTGATTGGTTCGATCCCATACAAGATCAAGGATGAAAAATTGACAAGCATGGTCTTGTGGATATTAACTACCGTCGTCGATACCAAGGATATGAACCATTTATCCTAGCAAGTCAAGCTCAACTCGTATATTTTACAACATATCCTAGACGGAGAACAACGAGATACGACTGGTGGACAGTATACAAGACTAAAGCCAGAAATACCTACGACGTCGACGAAGTGGCTTATCAGGAGGACGAGCTGCCTCTTGTACCAAATACAGTTGATGTCGACTCAGCAGAAGTTCTCCATTCAATATCTACTTGTGTAAAAGAGGTACATGTATCCGAAGGGGAAGACGATGGAGATGCTAGTGACGATGAGGAAGAAGAGGAAGAGGATGAGGAGGAGGGGGAGGAGGAGGCAAACGAAGAAGATAAATTTTTAGAGGATGATTAAGAAACTGTGATTTTGATGTATTCATATTTCTGTAATCTTTAATTATGAACTATGATCATATTTCTATTAGTATTCAGATTTTTGAAAACTTAAATTATGAACTCCAATGTATGCAGATATTTCTAAACTGTCATTGTATTTATTTATATTTTCAATCATAAACTGTGATTTTGAAGTATTCATATTTTTGTAATCTTAAATTATGAACTCCAATGTTATTATCAGCATGGCAGGACGACATGGAGGCACCTCAGGACGACGTGGAGATAGGCCAGGACGAGCCGTGTCCTTAGGTGGGCAGAGAGCTCCGTTACAAGAGGATGGCTCCGGACCATCGTCTGACCCGAGCACTCCATTGCACCATACGGTCGCAGGTCCGGGTGGCAGTACACCTGCGACGAGCAGTTCCAGGCTTGCTGATCATACTTCTTCCCCTAGCCTTCCTACCGCTGACAGCAGCATGGCGGATGGGGAGCAGGTGGAGGAGGTAGTCCCTACTCCCGCCCGGGCGGATCCATACCAGAGCGACCCTCTATGCGCACCTCAGGACGAGACGAGGATGGAGATTTGGGCCGACGGTCCTACGAAGTAAGTTAAATGAATATATATATATATATATATATATATATATATATATATATATATATATATATATATATATATATATATATATATATTATGCATGTCTGTATATCTATATATATTCATTAATACGTCGGTTATCGTTGTATACAGATATCGTCCCTCGTCGGTACAGAGAGCGTTGGGCTCCTTTCTAAGGTCCAACTATGGGGATCCGTGGATCAACTACTCGGATGCCTCGGAAGAGAGGAAGGCATTCTGGTTTGTCCACTTCAAGGTAACTAAAGATAGTTAATTTAGTATGATTAATATAATTTTAAGCATTTTTTAGAACTTATTATTTTAATTTGTAATTTTTGTAGAGGACTTATTTTTATCCACCACACCGGACCGAGCAGATTGAGAGGCAGTTTTCTGCCGTCGCCGCCAAGTTGATCCGTGATGCAATTGAAGATCAGAAAGCTCGTCAGCGCTCCGGAAAGCCGATTGCTAGTTGGATCACACCTGACCAGTGGACCACGATGAGGGCTCGATTTGAGGAGCCCCGGTACAGAGAGCGGTCGGAGAAGGCGAAGGCGGCTAGAACGAGGGCCGGAAGGTGGTGTGGTGGATCGATTCCTATGACGGAGCATTTTCGTCGTCTGGTTTGTAATTTATTGTAAAATATAAGATTTTATTGATAGTAGAAGTATATAATTTTCTATTTTACTAAAAAATAAAATATAACAAACACGCAGGTAAAGAGGGGTGAGGATGCAAACATGGTGACCGTCTTCCTGGCCACCCATCGGAAGGACGAAAAGCTCATCGACGACCGGGCTACTAAGAGCTATGTAAGTACTAATTTAGATTTTGTTAATTTTTAACACAACTTGAAGAATATACAGATAACCATATAGTTAATAATAATTAAATACTTTAGACGTTTATTAGGCTAATTTAGATAAGTACTGATTTATAGAGATGCACAATGATTTCTAGGAAGAGTTTGTTAGGCTACGTGATGAGCGTGCGAGTGCTAGTGTACCGACAGAGGGAGGGGTTGGCACATCGCAGCCCTCTCTGCCTCAGTCGGAGGACGACCTCTGGAAGACCGCTGTTGGTGGTCTTCAGAGGGGTCCTACGGCGCATTTATTGCGACGCAGGCATCCAGGGCTCCCTCTACCAATGCGCATTCACAGCCGTCACAGGCCGAGTCGTCCCGAGTCGAGGGTACCATTACCCGCCAGATTGCTGAGCTGCGCGACGATATGCTGAGAAGGATTTCTGAGCAGCCAGGGTCTCAGGCGCAAGGGGACGCTGCGTCGGTCACCGCACGCTTTGACGAGCTCGAGCGCACCATGCGGCACGTACAGGGGACGCAGGAATCCATTCACGACACCGTTACTAGGATAGCGGCTTGCATGGAGCAATGCAGCGCCAGACTGCTAGTCCTAGAGGAGACGCAGACGCACCCATATCCAGCGGTTACACTGCCTCCTTCTCCAGCAGTTACACTGCCTCCTTCTCCAGCGGTTGCATTGCCTCCTCCTTCATCGTCGTCGGTGGTTCTTACACCAGAGCAGTATGCTTACATTCTTTCCAGGAGCAGTGATGCTCCTCCTGATCAGCCGTAGTCGACATATATATATATTGTTGTGTGATGGCCCATTGTTGGATCTTTTATGTGGTTATACATACATTATTCTTATGTGGAGCATTATGTTTAACAATGTTGTTACAATTTTTCATATATCTGTGTTGATTGATGAGATTGTATTTCAAACGTGTTCGTGATTGTGTGTATCTGTGTTGTTTGATACTGTGTTCATGATACACACCGTCATTGTTGTAACAAATGGTGTAGGGGATGCTGCAATTGCTGCAAATGCTGCAGGGGATGCTGCAAATGCTGTATTTTTTTAAAAAAAATTAGCGACGTTCAGCGACGGCTAGCGACGGAAGTTAACGTCACTAAGTAAGTATCGGAACGTCGCTAACTGTGATGAAAACCGTCGCTGATCGTCGCTAAACGTCGCTATACGTATGACGTCGCTAAACGTCGCTATATGTCGGTAATATAGCGACGTAACAAAGTCGTAGAACGTCGCCATTTGGCTCTCAAGCCAGGTCAGCATCGATGCATGTCAAGTCGCTCAACGTCGCTAGGTTACGTCGGTAACTGCTGACGTTTTACGTCGCTGGTAGTCGCTGAATTAGCGACGTGTACGCGTCGCTAAGTATCGTCGCAATAGCGACGTATTGCGACGTCGTGTTGTTTAGCGACTAGGTTAACCGCGACTACATGCAAACGTCGCTAAATACGTCGCTAATTGAAATTAGCGACGTATTTTTCCTCTTTAGCGACGTCCGGAGGCGTCGCTGATTTGACAGATTTTAGTAGTATAATTTCTCCTCATGGTCCCTGTCGTAGCCTATATATCCTCTATTCTCTGGCCGCCAGATGACTGATCAGAAATTTAAAGCTTTCTCTAAATTCGTGATTCACGTAAGAAGAGAAAGAAAGGATCCATGCAGGTCGATCTAATGGTGCTTAGGATTAGAGTACCATATCTGCGAAATAGGAAACTCATCACAGCATAGGACTGTTATCATATTGCTTACTTTTCTGTCTTTTATAGCAAATAGTCTACTTACTCTACTCTCCACTCTCACCCATTGAAAGTATATATACCCCTACGTACGTACGCTCGCTTATATGCATGGAATAGGTAGGAGGAGCAATGTGGTAGTTTTGACCAGCCGTTGAGAAGTCAAACCAAGAAGTGTCTAATCAAGTCCATCTCGGATTGGAGGGCCAGGATTTGACATCCACGTGCATGGGGACTCTCTCCAGCTCAAACTCAGCTTCTCCTCTCCTCTCCACTGTGCCCGCGGAGTTGAGTACCATGAGGAGCAGTGGTGCATATATGACTGACTGACTGGTGAGAGAGTATATTATTTTGATTTTGATTTTGATGTGATGTGTTATGGTGATATTTCCGACAGCAGCACGCTTTTCACAGTCACATGCTTGGACGGATGAAGAACAAAGAGGAGGGAAGGAAAGAAATTAAAAATTGGAAGCATTTAAAAGTGAGAGAGAGAGGCTCTGATCCCTACAAACAGAATATTATTGCATTCAATCAATCAATCAGCTTATAAGATGTATCTTTATAAACTTTGGAGACATCAATCAAGGAGATCAATATATCGAAAATTTTACTACAAGAACGTGTTTGATTACAAGATTAAAAAAATAAGAAAATGCTAGATCTGCTAGGGTTAATTAGTTGTACCTCCCTATAGTTTGTACATATTTTGGTAACTGTCTCCGTTGTTTCAAAAATAAAGAACACCCCCCTGGCTGCTTAATTTTTTACTCATTTTCTTCTATGCACCAGGGGGTACAACTAATTAACTTTATAAACCAAGAGGGTGTTCTTTATTTTTAAAACAACAGGGACAGTTACCAAAATACGTGCAAACCATAGGGGGGTACAACTAATTAACCCAAATCTACTATCAAATACTTACGATATTTTTACAACCTCTCTCTATCACAGGGATCTCACCTCCTCTTTCACCTTCCTGCTACATGGGCTCAACTAGATCCCACCATTTTCCTCCCTCCTTCAATTGAAATTCGACACATAGCGGTTGTAAGGGAGTTGTAAGCATTTGGTTGTAGGCATAGCAAAGCTCTAAAAAATATGTGAAAAATAAATTAATTCTACGAAATAATTTTATGAGGAAAAAAAATTTCACGAGAAATTTTCCACCGAATAAATTTGGGCGTTTGATAGTCGTTATTTTCTTTGAAAAATATAGTTATTTTCTATGAAAATTGATTTTTTTCCTATGGACTGGACCAGTTTTATTTTTCACCATTTTGAAGAAAAATATGAAAATTTTAGATTTTTTGGAAAATGATTCCATGGAATATATATATATATATATATATATATATATATATATATATATATATATATATATATATATATATATATATATATATATATATATATATATACACGCTTTCAAATGCTATAATTGGTATAAAAAAAAATTGAGGAAAAAATTTTCTATGAAAAATAAACTCAATCAAACACAGCCTAAAGTATTAAAGGTTAGTAAATTTGTGATGCCGACAGTACAAATAAGCAACAAAATGTTCATTTATTTGAAGGGAATAAAAAAAAAATTCCATCCTTTGGACATTTATTTGAAAGAAAATGTCCTCTTTAGACAATAAACACATGGAATGATAATTTAAAATATATCAAAGTGAGATTTCGAACCCTCAACACAACCTCATCTTATTAATTCACTGCTGGCAACAAGTCCTGTATATGCAAATATTATAATTATATAAATATACCGGTGTATATAATAAATTATGTGGTTTACACGTCTTCTAATATATATATATATATATATATATATATATATATATATATATATATATATATATATATATATATATATATATATATATAACACTTGCAAACGGTTCAAAAATAAGCCATCCAAACCATATGTTAACATGCACGCTTATATGCATGCTAACATGTGATATAAGGACACATGTTAATACATTGGTAAATACGTATTTAGATGTATACTTTTATCAATATATTTACCAATACATATTTTATATTTATCAATATATATTTTAAATAACAAATGTATTGATAAATATGATGGTAAAATTATTCTAATAAAAAACGAAAAATTGTATCAGAAGCATTAAAGTTTCAAAGAATTGTGTAAAAGGAAAGAGGTGAAATCGTAAACTAGGACCGTTGCGTCCCAAAGTAGGGCGTCAAAAAAAAATACGTCCTAAATATGGGCGTATAAATCTAAATTTCTGGATTAGTCCGCTTAGTTAGTTGAACTAAATTTCTCGGCCTTAAAATTTAATTTCAACGCCTAAAATTAGGACGCCAAAAATAAAGCGTATTTTTTAACACCCATCAATAGGACGTATTTTTTCACTCTTGGCTAGCCGTTTAAAAAAATTACATATAAAAAAAAAAACCCAAAAGTTGGACTTACATAATTTGGCTAAAAAAAAATACATATAAATAAAAAAGAAGCCCAAAAGTTGGGCGTTAGATTTTTTTTCACTCCTTAAAAAAATACATATAAATAAAAAAGAAGTCCAAAAGTTGGACGTTAGGAGTGGAAAAATAAAATATAAATAAATAAATAAATCAAAAGTTGGGCATTTTATTTATTTTAGGCAAATGGTAAATTTTGAGCTCTTCGGGCTTCTTTTTTATTTATATTTTTTTTAGCCAAATTATATAAGCCCAACTTTGGGTTTTTTTATTTATATGTATTTTTTTCCAAACGGTGAAAAAAAAATCTGACGCCCAACTTTTGGGCTTTTTTTTTATTTATATGTATTTTTTTGGCCAAATTATATAAGTCCAACTTTTGGGGTTTGTGAAAAAATACGCCCTATTGATAGGTGTTAAAAAAATAAACCCTATTGATGGACGTTAAAAAAAATATGCCCTATAGAAGGACGTTTATTTTTGGCGTCCTAATTTTAGGCGTTGAATTTAGGGACCGAAGAATTTTAAGGCGGAGAAATTTAGTTTAACTAACTAAGCAGGCTAATCCACAAATTTAGATTTAGACGCCCATATTTAGGACATATTTTAATTTTTTTTAACGCTCTACTTTGGAGCGCAATGATGTCTATTTTGTAATTTCATCGAACTTCTTTTATTTTACACAATTATTTGAGAACTTTAATACTTCTAATACAATTTTTCGATATAAAAAATATATTTATCGAAAATTTTCACTCAAAGCATAATATTTTTATAAAATTGTACGTGGAGCACAAAGTTTTGATATATTATATCTAGAGCACAAGAACGCCCTTCGGAAGGGCGTTCTTCATTTTAAATTAATTTATTTAATCCTCCGTTAGTCTCCGTTAAAGTAGGAAAACGAAAAAAATTTAAAAAACAGTTCAGAAACTCCCATAGGATGGGCGTTCTGTCAAACGAAAACGCCCTTACGAAGGGCGTTTTCGCTGACGTGTCTTCCCTCCTGCGACGCCACGTGGTCGGTTCTGCAGCTGCGGTTGCTTGGGGTTGTCCGCGTGGTCGGTTCTGCAGCGATGCGGTTGCTTTGGGGGTTGTGTAGGCAGCCTTGGGGCTTATGTTAATGTGAACCTCTACACACTAATAATTATTACATAGTTTTTATTACAGATGGCTAGTTAAAATGATGGAAGAATATCCGGTGGTCCGAGAACTCCAGCTATTTTACATGAACTAAAATCTCACGTTTCTGAACTTGTATTTTTGGAAGAGGTAAACTAAATTTTAGATAATTAATTTTTTTGTTGTTATTTTTATTAAATCTTACTAATGATGTATATATATATATATATTATAGCGCTATTTTCGGGAGAGATAAAATCTTACATATATTAAGAGGAGAACGTCCATAGGAAGGACGTTTTTCTCTTATTATATATTTCTTTTTCCGAAGCGGCTAACTGTAACGGAGTAAGTAACGGAAGAAAAAAACATTTAAAATTTATGGAAAAGACACTAACGTGGATCCTAAGGACGTTCTCATGCTCTTTTACGCTGTGTTTGGGAACTTTTGTGGGGAGGGAAAAGAAAATTTGAGGGGAAGAAAAATGGAGGAGGGTAAAGTGAAGGTAAAGTTAATTTTTCCTTCCTTTGTTTGGATGGACAAAAAGTAGGGGAAGGAAAAGTTTAAAAATAATTTTTTATTTGTTTAGGGATAGAGATACAATTACTATTTAGTCCTTGGTATTCTCAAATGATAATTTATTATAACCTTTATGAGGGGTGATGGAGTAAATTCACTCAAATTTCTCTCATCTCTCTCCATTTTTCTCCCACTTTTGGGAGGAAAATTTTTTAGTGGGACCCACCTACTTTTTTCCCTCAAATTTTTCTCCCCCATTTTCCCTCCTCCTTTTCAAACACCATCACTTTTAATTTTCCTGTCACTTTTCCTTCATCTTTTTCCTTCCTCCCATTTTCCTTCCTTCCCAAACAGTACCTTAGAAATTTTATCAAAAGTTGCATTTTTGTTGTAATATATAAAAATTTTAATGCTCTGTATGAAATTAAGCGTATATTTATTAATGTAATAATATATATTCTTATAGATGGACATTAGGAAGAGAGTAATTGGTGTGTGGTGTGATGGGAGGGGGAAGTGAAGAGAAGAGAAGAGAAGAGGAGAGGAGAGGAGGGGCAAAAGAGCAATGAATGGTGGGTGGTGTGGCATTTAATGGGATAGTGGCATGACAATGAGACGTCTATTTGACCCTTCCTTCTTGGAGTTTGGTGATGGAGTTGCACGCCCCCCTATATTAGAGAGAGAGAAGGGGAGGGGACAAACAAGTGGGATGAGAAAACAACAACACATATCCCCCTTAAATACATGCCTTCTGTCTCCCTGACAATTAAAGGGATGAGAGAGAGTGAGAGAGAGAGAAACTATTATTCTTCTCTCTTGTCATTCCATTCACATTCATTCCACACAGACCCCACCCTGAATTACTATGAATATCTTATAATTGCCAATACCTGCAATCAAAATTCATACCTCAACCTGTATGCTGGTCTTTAGCTTTTGGGAAAATTAAATTTTTTATTAAAAAAGGGTCATTAGTTATAAAATTCGTGCTGTAAATAAAACCAATTATTACTATTTGAATTATTTTGTTATGTTGTATGAGCACTAATATTTAAAATACTACCAAACGTTACATCAATGTTCGCTATCGAAATCGGTTTCGGAACCTTCCTATGAGTATTGGGATCGACGGTGTCGACGGCTTCTGATTAGAGTATCGAATATTTTGGTAAATGTGAGTAGAGTTGTCAAGTGGGCCAGGTCGGGACGGTCCGACACAAAATTTAATTGGGTGGGCCTAGCCTCTTGGGTCCATGAACTGTAGCGGGCCGGACTATGGGTAGAAAATCTCAGCCCATCCGAGCATGTGACCCACGACACGGTGAGCTTCGGGTCGAGCCAGACCGGGTCTTGATTGGCATGAGACAAATTTGGGCATTCATTTTCGTCCTTTTAAAAAAAATTATATATCAATTACCGTAATTTTTTAAACACAAAAGATTGAACATCCAACATATTTTCATATATGTTTCAACATTAATCACATGTATTTACGTAACATAATAACATGATTAAATTTTCTAAATATTAATTACAATCATTTTTTATAAAAAAACTACTTCATTCTGATCTCTTTTGGTGGGCCGGACCGGGTCGGACTTCGTGCAAGGCCGGTCTTGGGCTTCGGGTCGGGCCTATATTATGGTCAAATATGCGTGGCCCGGCACGACCCAATATATGGGACCGGGCCGGCCCGGGTCCACAATTAATCGGATTGGGCCGGCGCATGGGCTAATTTTTTGGGCCGGACTCAGGTCGGACTGTGTCGGCGCGGCCCAATTGATAGATCTATCTGAGAGCAAATATTTATTAACTTTTAGAGAAAATATTTATATATTTAGACATAATTTTAAGTATTTTCTATATTATTTCTTAATTGTTTTGGAATTGAATGAAGTAGTAGAATTGTTGTTTAATTATATTAAAAATTATTACACATTTGTTGTATTTCAAAATTATGTCCAAAGTTGGACTAATTATTAGATTATCAAAGTTAGACTTCAAAGCACATACATAAAATTGTTGTTCTTAAAGTATGCACATTTTTAATTATAAAATATACGTAGAATGAGGGAATTTATATAATTTAATTAGTCCTACTCGATTTTCGGTTTTCGATCGAAACTGAATCCAAAATCGCAAAAAAAAATTAACTATTTTCAAAACCGAAATCGAACTGATTTTTTTAACCGAACGAATCTATTATTCGGTTCGATTTGATTCGATTTTCGGTCCAAAATGAATAATGCTCAACCCTAATTATTAGGTCTCAAACTCGTGCCTTTTTACACAAGATAAGTAATGCCTTGTGTGGTTCATAGAAAGGGGATTTTTTTTTTTCCCCTTTGAAAAATTATAATTCTCGTCAATTTTACTTCTGATGTTGGGAAAAGTCAAATATATATATATATATATATATATATATATATATATATATATATATATATATATATATATATATATATATAAAAGAAAAAGTGAATTCTTGAAGTGGAAAAGTGAATTCTTGGGCCGGATGGAAAACCTTTTTTTTAACCTTTTTATTTCTGGAATTACCTTATTTTTTCTACGCATTTCCTTCCGTAGAGAAACAAAAAAAAAATGACTTTCAATTTCCAATGCCCTAGTTCGGTGAACCAACTGTGAGTAAGTGGAAAACAACACTGAATTATCGTGCTATGTTATGTGAGCAATGATATTTAAAATACTAAAATATTATATATATATATATATATATATATATATATATATATATATATATATATATATATATATATATATATATAGAGAGAGAGAGAGAGAGAGAGAGAGCAGATGACCTCTAACCTAGTGGTTAAGAGAAATGCATGCGGCCCGAGTGGTCAGGAGTTCGAATTCCAGTGGAAGCAATTTCAGAAGACAATTTACCCGGTTCCTATATATATATATATATATATATATATATATATATATATATATATATATATATATATATATATATATATATATATATATATATATATATGGAAGCGGATCAAAAGCCTCCCTTAGAAAATTTCCTAAAACCTCCCTCACTCTAATGTTAATGTTAATGTTAATGTTAATATTAATGTTAATATTAATGTTAATGTTAATATTAATTTTAATGTTAAATTTAATGTTAATTTTAGTATTTAATGTTAATATTAACATTAATATTAACATTAACATTAATATTAACATTAATATTAACATTAATATTAACATTAAATTACGAATTAGAGTAAGGGAGTTTTTAGGGGATTTTCTAAGTGGGACTTTTATCCGATTCATATATATATATATATATATATATATATATATATATATATATATATATATATATATATATATATATATATATTTATATATATATATATATATATATATATATATATATATATATATATATTGAAGCAATGGGTAATTGTGGCGAACTTGCCTCCACTGGGGCTCGAACTCCTGACCACTTGGGCCACATGCATCTCTCTTAACCACTAGGCTAGAGGTCATTTGCTATATATATATATATATATATATATATATATATATATATATATATATATATATATATATATATATATATATATATATATATATACCCCTAAAATTTCGTTCCCTGGACGACCAGGCATAGGGCCGACATGTCAGTATAATTTGTTTATGATGTCCGGCACAACAATCGAAACTTTTTGTGTATACTGTATTCTATGTCTTTTAGAACTATTGCATCCTAACTCTCACTATAAATAAAAAATAATAATATATTCCCGTGGCTCTATCCACTCAAAGAATTTAGTGCACATGTGGACACTCCAAAATAGATATTAATTAGATATGTGTAGCCATGTCAAAAAAAATATGTACAGGCAGGAACACTAAGCTGCAATAAACAATGGTGAACGATTCAGAAAGTGGATTTAGTCAATGCGAAACGAAACTAAAGTGGATTTAGTCAATGCGAAACAATGGTGAACGATTTGATCCTGATTTTTTGTTTTTGTTTTTGTTTTAGACTTTATGTCCGATTAAAGTTAATATGTTTGCTTCTTGAGAATTTTATTATGCTAAACATGCATAACTTAATTCTAGATAATATATATGTAGTTGTATATTACCTAATGTATTCAATATAAGATTATAAGCCTACATAACTAATCCGGATCATCTCACTGGTTGGACCGATTTGATCCAACTCAATGATCTGGCCGGATGGATCTCCGGTCCGATTTTTATAAATATTGTTTCTAACTAGGAGGTTAAATACATGATTTTTTTTTAATCTCTCCCTCGTGTCATATTTCCATAAAAGTTGCTAAACCTAAGATGCATCAAAACCACAAATCCGGATCCAACCCAAATTGGACCACAACTCGAAAATCTGGATCCAATTGTTTTATTGGCTCTGGATCTGCCTCTGCCTCTCGTGTGAAAATAAATGTTTAACACCTCCTAGAAATTGGAGTTGACAATTAGTAAATGTGAAAAGCAATAAATAATAGGTACAACTTCAATGCTTCCTTGCTTTGCTTTCTTTTGTATACTTATAAGGTGTCACGGAAAGACATGATGGACTTTCATGCTCATGAGCTTCTTAGGGATCCAAACCTAATTGAATAAACAATCAAAGTTTCATTTTTTTTTTTTTTTTGGCTCATCTTCCTCGAAACTAAAACAATAGATCCACATTCATTTCAAGGATTAAAGAACTAATTAGAAGAGGCTAATCATGTGACACAATGTTTAAAAATCGGACCGGACCGGCCGGTTGAACCAGTTCAACCGTGAACCGATTGTTTTTTCGGTCCGGTTCAGTATTGACCCAGTGTTTTGTAAAAAACTGAAATTTTTATAAAAAAATAGTGTTCATAAGAGATTAAACTTGGACCATTTAAATTAACCCACTGGTTGAACCCACTTGGTTCAGTATTGATCCAGTGTCTTGGTCGGGTCAAACTCCGGTCCGATTTTTAAAACATTGGTGTGACAAATTGGAGAAGGATTATATAAACAATTATTTATATGCTAAAATCAAGGCATTGACAAATGAGAATGTGGGTGCAAGTTTGACTATAAAGTAATTAAAGAAGGTCTCATGTAAATTGTGGAGGAGAAAACATCGCCACTTTGCCTAAGAAAGCAAGAATATATGGCGCATAGAGTCGTTGATTTGTTGCTTAAGAAAAATACTTTCTGCTTAGATAAATGAGAAATGACAACATGTGTGCAGCTCTATTTGACTAGTATAGGTAAAGATTAAAGATTACATATTCAAGAGTTGATTAGTCCTTTTTTTCCCTAATTCTTTTTTTTTTTTTCATGTTTTTCCCAATCACCTCTAAGCTCTAAGTTCAAGTGTCACGTACGATAAGAGACATCCATCCCATCTGATTGGTTCGCTCCAAGGGGGCATACTATTACTTTCATTTTATAAAATAAATGATGGGAATAGAACAGCTGTAGCGCACCTCTGGACAGGTGCAGATCTACGTCTACTTATCAGAACGGTCGTGCCAAGTCCCAAACATATACGTCGTGCATTTAAGAAAAGAAGTTCAATTTTTTTTTTTTTAAGTTTAACATAACATAAACTATTAACACAAAAAATTGTCTTCGTCTCCCCGCCCGTGTCTCGTTGGCTTTGTCCTTCGTTATTTCTTATTAGTTCCTTTATTTTTATTCATAAAGTTTGACAAATAAAGATAATTTTGATTTAACCCTTACTTAATACATGAAATTGAACCAATATTTCAATTTAAAATATCATAAAAACTCATCTCTTAGACACTAATGCCTCTCACATCCAATAGGTACGAATATATAGTCAATAGAAAATCCAAGACATTTAATCAAAGGAGGAGAGGATTGAGAGATTTCTGATTTGGACTATAATATGAGAGCCCAATGCTTTTCCAAGATGTGAGTTTGAGCACCAAAAAGAAAGAAAAAGAAAAAATCCCTAAAATAAGAGGACTTATTGACAATCATCTACGTAGCATGAAATTAGGGACGAACCATTCAAAGAGGGGATGTGCCCAACGAACTACTGGGCCAAATTTTGTGTTTTGTTGGACATCCTAGTTTCTATATGATGGGCTTGGACTTTGCACAACTACCAAGTTTGGTAATGGTCCTCCTCGGCCCATGAATCTTTTTAATGACAATCTTGGTCCATGGATTGACCGGCCCAAAATAGACAAAATTATTGTCAATTCTAATGACAGCATGTTCACGAATGCAGAAGGAACTCAATAAGGTGGAAGGAGGGGTGTCCCTGCGTAGCCGACTCCAAGCTTAGAGGCCACTTGGGCATGGGTCAGGGTCCCAAAAATTTAAAAGGTCGCAAAAATATAAAAATAATAAGTAAGAAGGCTACAACAAATTTTGGTATTGAAAAATTAGTTTGGGCCCATTTCAATTAAATTTAGTATCCAAATAGCATTGAAAATTTTAGTATCCAAAAGACATTAAAAAATCTTTGTTTTTCACAAGTTAAAATTTTTGGGGCCGAATTCAATTACAAGATGTTAGACATTAAAAAAACTAGTAATGTGCACATGCAAAAAAATTTTAAAAAAAATAAATATAAATTTATTATAAAATATTATCAAACCTAGGATTTGAACTCAAGCAACCAAGAAAAATATCTTATACATTAATTACTTGAGTTAGACTATTTAGTTGTAAATACATCATATTAGATAGTTAAATACTTAGTTAATTTTTTCTTAAAATAATTAATGGAGTATTTAGGTATTTATTTAGTTATTTATTATTATTATTTAAATTTATTTAAATGATTGATGGTATTCACACGCCTTAGACGGCTCAATTTTGAGCCGTTTTGAAGCATGTTTATATAGTAGAAGATTTAGTATCCAAAAGGCACGGAAAAAAAAAAATTGTGGCCTATTTCAATTAAAAGACACTAAGTTGGCGTCTTTCTGTTGGGATCTTTGTACAAATTAGGATGTCGTTGTAAAATTTAGGGAACCTTTGTAAATTTTAGAACATCCTAAATTATACAAATGTCCCAAATTTTTACACATGAGCCTCAATTTTCATGATTGCCTAAGACACTACTTTTGCTAGAGCCGGGTCCCGTGTGTTCATGCACTGGGAGATCCAGTTTAAGACTGAGGTGGTTTCAGTTCATCCAATTTTTTAATTTTTTTTCCATATGAGTCGGTCTACATCTCGTACCACCTCACACCCCCAGCCTATATTAGCTCGAATTTCTCGTGTCCACGGGCCATTTAGGGGACGGATTATGCAATGTATAAAAAGGAGACACAATGAGCCAGTTGCATGATACTCGCTTCGGCTCCGACTCGACTCGACTCGACTCGACTCAACACAAACCGGTTCTAACTCATTCAACAATCTTTGGGACAAACTTAAGTTCTGATTTATGTTCAATAAGATTAGCAAGCCAAGCTGATTGTTCTAGCGTCCGAGCTCCGTATGTTCATGAAGATAGTGGTTAATAACTTTTCAAGATAACAAATGGATCATAAAAGAAAAAGATAAAATATTTTTAATATTAGCTAGTATGTATGCTCGTGTGTTGCACTTATTTAAAGATTATAATTAGGGAGATTAAACGACACTTTGAGTGGATGTTGTTGACTAGTATATTTAACTCTGTCGTTTATAATTATATAGGTTACGGATTCAACCCTTCGAATTCCGTAGTAACAACTTAGAAGACTTCGCAAGTGGCATGAACCCTCCGATTTACCGAATTTTAGTGGCTCTTGAGGTTACCGAGGAGAGGTATAAGACCCTGACTAGGTGGCGGAAGATCAGTTGATTGAGCCACGGAGGCGTATTGTTCCTTCCATTTATTTGGTGGAAGTTTGAGGGCAGTGGCTCCATACAAAAGGTCCCAAATAAATGGAAGGAATACTACGCTCCCGTGGTTCGATACACTGATCTTCCGCGATCCAGCCGGGGTCTTATATCTCTCTTCGGTAATCATAAGAGTCACTCGAGTTTGGTACCTCCTTGTTCTGTTGGTTCGGTTCGATGTGCAGCCCTATACTGGGCTGGGCGCAAATCGGTTAACAGCTTACTTGACATAAAAATTTAAATTGGACTCTGCAGGCCACCATTGTTGAGGCCCAGGTTATTCAAATGGTTGGCCCAAATCTTGAAGAAAAAACAATTTCTCAAGGCATGGACTCAAATAGAAACCTCCCGATAATCTTCACCCGCACATAGAACCGGCTCCAAACCTAGGCATGAACCTACAAAACCTCCTTAAATATACAAAGGTCCCAAAATTTTATAAAGCTCCCTAAATTTTAAGATGGTCTCGGGGCCTTTTCCATGCAAACAATAAAGAATTAATGAACAAATTATAACCGATCAACCGAATGAACATTTGGTCTTGGCTTGACAAGAAACAAGAAATCTCCCATTGAGACATTGGGATACATTATTATTAACTTAACATGGTTTATTAAGATTGTGTTTGGTTTCGACTCTATTAACCTGATTATAGTTTGACTCGAATAAGCTAGAGTCAAGACTTGTGTATGCTGGAATTACAGCCAAATGGATCACAATCCATTTACAACCGTCTGCATGGCGGTTATAAATAAATTGTAAACTTAGCAATTTTTTTAAAATATGCCAGCAAAGTCCGTGACACAATTTTTATTTATTACTCTGTTTGGTAAAAAAAAAAAAAAAAAAACTAGTCAAATCGAGTTTAATTTGTTTTCCTTCAATACTCTCAGCTTAATGAGTCAGCTCGGGAGCTGCTCCCTAATGGGCACAGGCCGCTCGTGGTCCTAATCAAACTTCAGTCCGAACACAATTTTCAAGCTCGAATTTTAGCTCAGCTTGACAGTCGCCTCAACAACATTTTTGATTAAAAGTTTCACAATACCCGCGGATTTTCTTTGTCAGTTGTTATTATACATCTATGAAGTATGAAGCATAATCTCTCCGTGTCCGTGTCGCATCAAACATGTCACAGACTCGGACTCTGCAACATACACTATGACATGGCTAAAACAGGTTATTCATGTTATATTGTCGGTGCAACATAGTTGCATATAACAATATGGGTTATTTAGTAATAGTGTCTCAAATAATAATTAATATTAGAATTTGGATTTTCAAATTGTCCAGCGTTAGTATTTGTGTTTCAAAACTACTGTTCACGTGGGCTAATACACAGTGATCTGGAGATCCAAATACTAACGCTGGACAATTTTGAAATCAAAATTCTAATATTAACTATTATTTGAAACCTTATTACTAAATATCTCTAAAAAAGAACTTGCTAACAAGTCATGCCAAGACTTAAAAAAGTTTACTGTATTATGGATAGTTTAGCATATTTAAGTGCATCTTACCTGAAATAGAAAAAACAAATTGCATATTACACACCCTACCAGGGCAAGAAAAAAAAAAAGAGAATCCGAAATAGAATGCACACCAATTTGTATACACGCGTTAAATATAAACATATTTTAATGGTAAGAACTCGATTAGAATTAGAAATTTGACACACAAACTTAAGTGCTGGGGTTCAGAAGTGCGTATCGGATACTTTGAACATCGACCACCGAAATCCACAAAGACACAAACACAAAGAACCAAGACAAATCATAAAAACATGTACGTGTGACTGTCATTCAGACAAATCTCAATCTTTTATATACTAATAACAATATTTAATACGTATCTGCCGATTTCTTTGTCTCAAGAATCGGTCCCTCAACAAAGAGAAATAGAACTACAACAACGTATATCCATCACTTCTTTTGTCCCAATAATCGGTCATTTACACTTTCTCAATAAAGAAAAATATAACCACAACAATGTATGAAAACTCCAATCCTAACTAGAACTCAATGCCTAGTAGCGTTTCTCCACCATTTGACGTTAATGATATGCATGATGGAGTTAGAAGGAATTTTTTTCGGCACCCTACTCTTATTTTGAAGAAGAAACTATACCAAGTAATGTTCGGTTTCAACCGATTCGAATTAGCCAAAATCGAATAAACTGAAATTCTATAATTCAAATCGAACCGGACCGAATTAGCCAAAACCGAAACTGAATTGAACTGAATAACAAACTCAGTTTATCCGGTTAATTTATATTTTTTAATGGGTCGAATCCAAAGTTGAAATTATGGTTAAATTATATTAAAATTTATAATTTTTACACACATTTTAGACCGAAACCAAAATCAAATAAGGAATTTTAGTATTTTGAAAACATAAATCGAACCGAATTTTTTTTAAAATCGAACCAAATTGGTTTGGTTCAATTTTTAGTCCAAAACCGAATAATGCTCACCCCTACAACCAAGCACGGACTCCTCTTAAAATTTGGTGGATCCTCCTTCAAATATACTTAAGAGCACTTCCTCTTAGTGTAGTGCCCCGTCCCGCTCAGTCAATCGGAGGAATCGAAACGCCGACGGCGTTCGGAATTAGCCATGCAACGGCGACTCGAAGGCCCGCTCGGTCGAGGCGACTCCTCGCTCAGGTGGGGTAGTTTCGGTGAACTTGCCTCATCTTAGCCTTCACATAATAACTCGAAAGTTTTCAAATGCACAAGTAGGCTTGATAATAAAAGAGACGAATCCACATAGCTAAGGGAATAATCCCAAGTTGGGTCGATTGAGTTAGAACATGAAAAAAGGTCTCACGGTCGGCTTAGAATCGTTGCACGGTGGCTTTGAAAATTGACACTCGGTCCTTCGTCCCGCGACTTTGGAGAAGGAAAGTTGGTCTTCGATACAAAACCATGAATTAGCCTAAGTCATAGGCGTCGTCCGCGTAGATGTTCGATAAAGTATGCACGTTTCCTCGATGTAAGGCTTGGCATAGCCTTTGCTCGTCCCTCGGGTTAAGTTATAGGCTTGAGTAAGTTAGGCAAAGTTATGCCGGTCGACCTAAGTCATTCCAAGTGCTGTCCCGCTCTTTCTGCGGTTGTCAAGTAAAATAGTCTCACGATCTCAAGGCCCGTCATATAAAGTATGACTTGGGCTATAGTGTCGCGTAGAACACGAATTGGTTCAAGGCACGAGCCACAGTTGGTGCGGTAGAAAGTTAGCCACGGTCTGTCGACACGTGAGAAACACGTTATGTTCAAGTTAAGTGGGAAGACTATGCAATAGTCGTTCCCTAAGTTCAAACAATATTAAGTCAGAGCGATGGTTAGTCGTCGAGAGTAATATGTCGGGACTGTAGGTCAGTCGCTGAGGCAACCCTGGTTTGGGCTCTGCAAGAGTAGTATGAAAAATGGAAGAAGTAAATGAATCGATTTAATAACAAATCCCAATGATACCCTATTATATATATACCTTGTGGCATCTGCCACCCCCGATTATAATTTAGTGATTTTTTTTATTTGATTAGTTTATATTTAATTTTCTATGATCATAGGAGTTGTGACTAAGCCCATAGGTGATTATGGACCATCTTGTGGTCACGTGACCTCTAGATAGGGTTTATAAGTATTCTATAGCTATATTATATTTTATTATGATTTTTAGACGTTTATATATATTTTTAAATATTTATTCTATGAAGATTTATATTTATGAATGACTTTCATAATTTATTTTAAGGCCATTTGTGACTATTTTGAGACCCAGTATTTTTTTTAGGCTCTATTAGGTTAAATATATTTTCTGTATTTTTCTACAATTTTTATGAAATTTTTAGAATTTTATTTGAGTTTATTTGGCTCTCAAATGATTTTTAAATCATTTTTCTAAATTAAAAACCCAGCAAATACCCAGTCAGCAAGGCAGGCCCACCCGTCAGCCACCCGCTGAGTGGGGGCGGGCCCGCCTGTCAGTCAGCTTAGTGCTGACTATGTCTTCTTAGTTTGGAGCTCTGCTCCAAAACTGACTGAGTCGGCTTGGCCTCAAGCCGCATGGCCATCTGGCCGTTCATTCTTTTGAGCGGGCTGCACGAGATGGCGACACGTGTCGCCTGCAGCCGCCCACCGACTCAGCTGAGCCGCCCTATATATATATATATATATATATATATATATATATATATATATATATATATAATTTTTTTTTTTTTATCCGGGCTCAGATCGTGGCACTATGTCGACAGGCCTCCGACGTTGCGAATGCCCCGCATCACACAGGCCAATTTATCATTGTCCTGACCAGCGCCCCCGCTCGAGGCCGCGGCCAAATGGCCGCCGAGCCACCCCGAGTGGAGTGAGTGGGAGCGTGAACCCGCAAGGGCTCGAACTCACGACCTCCCCACTGGGAGCCACTCGTCCTAACCAATTGAGCTAGGACCGCCGGTCATATATATATATATATATATATATATATATATATATATATATATATATATATATATATATATATATATATATATATATATATATATATATATTGAACTAGGACCGCCGGTCATATATATATATATATATATATATATATATATATATATGACCGGCGATATATTGAACTAGGACCGCCGGTCATATATATATATATATATATATATATATATATATATATATATATATATATATATATATATATATATATATATATATATATATATATTTCGTGGGGTTTTTTTTTTCCAGAAATCCTAGATTATAGTTTGGCCGACTTTTGGAGTTTGATCCCGGTGATTTTCCGACTCTTCGAGGCGATTGCCGTCAACTCGGACCTCATTTTTGCTTGCCATTTTTTTATTGGAAGCATATTTAGGTAAACTTTCTGAATATGTAATTTATTTTCATCAAATCTAAATCTTAATTTCTGTAAAATTCGTAGAGTATTAGTTGCCCAAAACTTGACACGGTTTCGATGTTTTCGAGATTCCGGAAGAACCAGAAATCGAAATCATGAACCGTTTGAAGTTTAGGAAAGCTAACACAAAGTTCTACCAATATATTTTTTCCCAGAAATTATTTCATTCATCTAGTATTTTAGTTATTCTGTTGAATTCAGAATTGATCGATTGATCACCGTTTTGGTCACGATTAGCCATAACGGCGATATCTTTTGACCAAAGCGTGATTTTGCGGCATGGTTGATTCCAGCGCACTCGTGGCGCTGAAATCTACCAAAGTGCACTTTCAAAATCTAGATTTCACAGCATTTGACTAGATAGTCAATGGTACGTCTCAATTTGCGTGCCATGGTTTCCAAAATTGGAAACATGACTTTTGATGGCCAAACTTGCATGTTTAGATTATATTTAGATTATTATTAGGTTAAATGATGTTTTTAAGTAATTTATTCCAGAATTAATTATTATTAGATTAGTAACCCAACTAGCCACTATTCCATGAATTTAGAATTAGAACATTAGAATTGATTTGTGGTTTTCGTATACGGTTCGTGGTACGATATGTATTATAGGTTGACAGCTTCTAGATTGACATTTCCCTCATCCTCGACTTGTGACTACGGTTTGTGCAAGGATTCAGGCAATTACAGTATTGCATTTATGTTTTAGTTCATTATAACGTTTACTCTATAGTTTTCTTGTTTGATATCCCGTTGAGTCATTGCTTGATATTCCATTGAGACACGATTGTGACACCATAGTTATCGTATCCTTCTTAGTGTATCATTGACTGTTATTGAAGGTTAGAGAGTCGGGAGGGGAAATACTCAGTAAGTACGTGAACAAACCCAAACATTTTGATTGTGGATAGCTAAGTCGTACACCCACGTATGAGTTAGCCGTACCCTTTTATTGTGGACAGCCATCGTATGATGTGCCGTATTAGCCAAGTCGTTCACGTATTAAAAGGTATTTCACACACACATAGTTGTTCCTATTTTTCTTTATCTAGTCCATTATCTTGTTAGTTCATATCTTGTTAGTTCACATCTTGCTAGTTTATATTTTGCTAGTTCGTATATCGTTAGTTCATACCTTGCTAGATTATATTCTGCTAGTTCATATCTTGCTAGTTTATATCTTGCTAGTACTAGTTCTTTATATACTCTTTGCCATCATCGTTTCTCGTTGTTCTAACTTATTTTGGACTAACAACATTAGTTGCAATATGGTTGTACTCTGCTCCTTTTCTGACTGGATCGTTGTTATAGGTGAGGACGAGGATCGCTAGCACTTCATGTTATGGACCAGCAGTGAGTAGTGCTGACGTTGTTGGTATCGAGACTCAGGAGCCATGATTGATCTCTAGAGGGATCTAGATTTACCTTTATGCATGCATTAGTTTATTTTCTTAGATGGATCGAATTTGTTCCGGGATGGACGATATTTTATTGTTCTGGATTTCAGTCTCTTTGTCATTGGATTGGGAATATTATTATTTCATTATCTATCGTACTCTTGTTTCCTTGGTTTGTGTCACTGCTGAGTACGATTTGTATTTATGTTCTATTGTATCCGTGGAGGATGTTATTGTGTGTACTAGACAGCGTTCTACCGTCGATACCGCGGCGTAGGCTGGGCTTGTAGCACCCAGTTTCTAAAATGAGGGTAATTTTAAAATTTTGTAATTATAATTATTTAATAATGATATTTAAACTATATTATGATTTTTGGTAATTTTTAGTTATTTTAAAACTATTTAAAACCACGACTTGTGATTTTGATGTTTTGCTAGTGCAACCTTAGAGATTACTTAACCTAGAGACTAACCATGATCATATGAGCCTAGCCATAGGTTTAGAACATCAAGTTAGGGCTTTTTAGCCTAAGGAGTATTTTGGTAATTTACTAGGAATTATTGGATTTATGTGAATTATTATTATTTAATTATTGTCATGAGAGTCCCTAACCTAGTTTACCCTAATCTAGAGGTTAACCACTAACCTAGAGATTAAAGGATAGCTAATTATCTCATGGCATTATTCACAAATATCTTAGAATACATTTATTAGATATTTTCCTTAAAACCCTCAAAATATTATTGCTTTACCTAGAAGTCCTTGCCTTCACCATGAAGGAAGACACAAAAGTCTTCATGGACACCCCCTCCCCACACCCCATGACCAGCCAAGGGCACCCCCCCCTATCACTACCCCTTCCTATATAATCATATCAAACCCTTTACATACAAATTTACATGTTTCAAAACCTAGAAAATTCATATTTCCTCAAACCTTCATAACTTCTTCATTTTAGCTCTAAGTTCACTCTAGTCTTTTGCTTTGGGACCCTACAACATCAAGGGTGCTAAGGGAGGCTAGCAAGCAAGGACACAAGGCCATTTGCAATATCAAAGTGGAAGGACACCCCCCTACTAGCTTGATTTCCATTGGAATTGCACCAATAGGTAAATACCCTCATGCATAGTTAATATCTTGTTTTCTCTTCATGAATGCATGCATCTAGGTACCATGGACCTATAGGCCAAGTTTGGTAGGAAGTAGGTTTAATTTGGTGTCCGTATCGGACACGTATCCATGTTTGAAAAACTGTGTTTGATGAAATGCGTCAAAGAAATGGTTTTTGTGTTTTTATGAAACAAATTGCATTTTCAGGTAGCCCTAACCTTGCTAACCCTAATCCTAACTTACTGATCACGATTTAGGTTGGTCTTCGTGTCCAAATTGGATACGAACTCACGGATTTGTACTGCACACTGTCACAGAATTTCCCCTGCTCACACGTGTCTCGTACTCACTGTACAGAGCACGTGGACACGCCAAAATTGGCATGGACACGGGGGCAATGTCAGCGAACATGCCCCTAAAATTTCACGACACCTCGTGTCGTATCGAGGACACGAGGACACGTGCACTGGTCGTGCACTGACAGTGCACACACGCACAGAGCCGACTTCGCGCGCGTCGTGTCGTACGGACACGACACTTGGATACCTCGTGTTTGCACGAGTGTGTAGCCCTACATGTGGGCTACACGTGGGCATGACCACGAGATCCCACGTGGCTCGTGTCGTGTCCACGAGACACGTGAACCACTGCACGGTGCAGTGCTAAACCGCGTGTATCAGTCGAGTTTTCTCGACTGATACGGTGTTCGTGCCGTGTCCTGAGGACACGTGGACACTGTGCAGGCTATCCTAACCCTAGACCAACCCTAGGCGAACCTAGGGACACGACCACGAGACACATGGACACGTGTGTCGTGTCCTAGACCTTGGTGCACGCGTGCACGACGCGGTGCACTGATTTTCTGTGTTAGTTTACCCAATTCGGGTTTCTGGCTGTTTGACACATCGTGTCGTGTCGTGGTGGACACACAGGGACCCTAGACACTTAAGGACACTTGGGGCAACACTTACCAACCAAAGGTGTGTCATAGTTTGGTTTTGGACACGGATTTAGGTTTACCCCATCTCACTGTGCACAGTGCACATTTCCTGATTTTTGGGATTTTCCCAGTTTTTCTAAAACAAATTTTGAAACGATTTTGATGTTATTTTTGCATGTATTAGTGTGTATACATAGTGTATATACGTGTCACGACCCGTTACCCAAATTGTTGGGCTGGGCCGAGCCATGTCCAGCCTACGCTTGGTTAAAGCGTAGTAAGCTGTTCTAAGAATAGACAATAAAGGATCTAAGTAGCTAACAGTTCTAAAATCATATTTAAAGTTCATCACAACACAGCATCTATAAGCGAAGGTAAACAAGTACAGACTAAAATAATACACTTCCAAGTATCTAACTGGAGACAAAGGTCCAGTATCCAAATATAAGTACAGACAAAGTCTAAGTCTCAAAACACAAGAAAGATAACTACGCAAGGTTCCCCGCTGGGGCCTCTTCTGGAGCTAAGGCCAGGTCCTCAATGCAGTATCATAATATGTAACACATAGCATTTCATCCTCGAAAAGTGAACCTACAACGTTATCCTGTCAGGACGGGAGCAAGTACAACCTCTACAACTAAAATACTGAACATATAATGAAAGAGATGTACAACAAGAAACACGGTGTGATAAGTCTATAAAACAGGAAATACTTGGGAACATGGCCTCATGGTATAACTGGGATCACAGTATCATAGTAACATATGGAACATGGCATATCTGGAATCATGATGTGACTCATAATCTATCATAGCAAGGATACATATGTCATAGAGACAGATGTATATGTAATGTTTAAAACTGTAGCAGGTACGTGATCGTCAATAGGTGTACAATGTGCAGGGGCACATGTAAATGAAATGTACATACGTACAAGTGTACAGCATAGGTGTACATCCGTACAGAAATACGGGATAAAGGCCTACGGCGCAGTAATATATAAGATGTAACTTTGCTCGGTACGATAAAGAGGGCATGATCACGTACTCTACTATCAGTTTTCCCATAATCCAGGTTCTAACATGTAAGAGCTACTGAGATCGGTATAAAGCACGGTAGGTACTGATAGCAGTAAAACATGTGAATACTCGGAGCAGATATAAGCATAGTGAAACATGTACGGGGAACCAGTAAAAAGCATGTGAAGATATGATAACTGTCCTAAGCATGGCCGGTACTGAAAGTGATACAACATGTGAAGACATAACTTGCTACCTCAAGGATCAGTATTTTAACAGGGTTAATACATGTTTTAGCATTAAAAGACAGTAAATGAGTTTGTAGATGTACTTGCCTCGAGCAAAGCAAGAATACTAGTACGAAGATATATATATCCGGTGTCCTGTCAATAATGATATACAAACTCAGTTCTAAGCTATGTTCAATATTATACTAGTGGTGAGACACGACTCCTAACTGGACACTAACTAAGTGGAGACCTAGAATAAAAGTCCAATGTAGAGAGCCACTATATCCAAACTAATTTTCTAGGGTCTTTACACTAGTGCGGGGTGAGGTCCAATACGACTAAAATACAAAACAACACAAAAAGTTACAAGTCGTAATTATTCAATAATTAAAATCAACTGTACACTATGTTTCCATAATTTTTGAGATAGACAAAAAGCTTAAATATATATGAAATAAAGTACCAAATGATCCTTGTTAATTATAGAAATTTATACTAATTTTTCTGGAATTTATAAACCTACATAAATATTATTAAAAATCAGCAAACATATGTATCCTGAAAATGAGTTCTGTTTTCCTATTTTTATAAAATACCAAAAGCACTTAATAAATGCTAGAAAATTATAATAAATTAGCTAAATTAACATAATATTTAAATATAATTTTTCCCATATTTTTAAAGCAATTAAAATATATATAAAATTCAAAACTAGAAAGTAACAATATATAGAAAAATAATTAATTACAAATTAAGGATAATAAATAATCAAAATCTACAGATGTTGTCGGATGATAAAATAAATATCACCAACGTGTCCAGAACGGTCAAATTAGCTAGGATAGCCTACCCATTAGTCCAATTTGGACACAGGAACAAAGCAGTAATTTCGGGTCAAAATGATGTCCGCCGTTGGACACACTTTGCACCGAAAAATGTGTCGGGATAGAAGCCTACAAAACCTAGCAAATTATATGTCCATGAATCCAGAATGATGATACGAACCCAACGGTATGTCCGAAATAGGATTTCGATGTGCCGATCTCAAAATGATACGTTGACGCGGACACTTGGTATCCGGTTTGCACCGAAATGCGTGTCGGAGCAAATGTCTTCAAAACTCAGCAAATTATATGTCAACGAGTCTAAAATGACGATACGAACTCAACGGTATATACGAAATTGGATTCCGATGAGCCGATCTCAAAGTGACCCGTTGACGCAAAAAGTAGGACCCACTTTGCACCGAAATGCGTGCCAGGGCCCACGTTCTCCAAATCAAGCAAATTTTATATGAAAACATGCCAGAACGACGCCACGAGTCTACTGGTGGTGTCAGGAATTGAATTCGGAGTCCCGGGTTCAAAAATAGAATTTTACAAGTGCAATACTAAGAATTCGAACGGCCAACTTTGGCGTCGAATTCGACCAACCGAACGTGCTTAAAATAAAACGAAACCTAAAGGAGACAGGAAGAGGGTTATACCAGCTGCGCACAGAAACTGGTAGCGCGCCAACCGGAGCTGCGACGACGGAGTTACGAGCTGACGAAGTCGGTGTCACGAAACTGTCCAAAAACAGTTCAATTTAAAACGTCAACTTGGTGGCCAGTTTTGAGGTATCAAACGACAAAATTAACGGACGAAAATTGAGGGGAGTGAAGATGGATATACCGAGATTGCGACGGAGCAAATAGATCGTCGATCCAATGGTCGGATCTCCCGAAAAACACGCACGAACTTGCTGCGACGGAGCGCGAATTCTGAGTTCCAAACTCGCGCGTCACGACGGGATTTCGACGTAAACGCACGAATAGCCTATGCGTCGCGCCGGAGAGGAAGGCGGCGGCCAGGGGGTGATCGTCGGGGGGTCACGCACCGGTAGGGGGGGTCTCGCCGGTGGCCGGTGGCCGACCGGGGTGGTCGCGCGCGGTGGTGCGGCAACCGCTGCGGCTGCTACTGCAGCTGCTGCTGCTGTGCAGCAAGCTGCTGCGTGCGAGCGCGCGCTGCGACGCGGCGGCGGTGGCTGCCGACAGTGGTGGTCGTGGCGGCGCGGCTGCACTCGCGGCGGGGCGGCGTCGGTGATGGCGCGCGGTGATGGTGGTGGCGTTATGGTGGTGATGAGTATGGAGGAGGAGGAGGAAGGAGAGGCTGGTGGAGGAGGAGCTCGGGAAGAGGGTGGCTCGCCGGGCTCGGCCAGGGAGAAGCTAGCTCGGGAGGAGGAGGTGAAGTGGTTCGGCCATGGGCTGCTGTGAGTGGTAGTGTGTGTGTTAACAAGAAAGAGAGAAGAAGAAGTGTGTGTGTGTTGTGTTTATATGTGTGGGTGTGTATATAATGAAAAAGAGTGTGAGAATAGAGAGAGGGAGAGATATTTGAGAGAGGGAGGTCGGCCGAATGGGGGGGGTGTTCTTGCTGTGATGGGAGAGGGTGAGGGGGTGAGGTGTTTGTTTATTAATAAAGAGAGAGTGAGAGAGTTTGATATATATATATATATATATATATATATATATATATATATATATATATATATATATATATTATATATATATATATGCGAGATATTTATAAAGTGGAGAGAGAAAGATATTTTCAAAATGGAAAAAAAAGAAAATTATGTGGGGTACTTGGGCAATCATGAGAGGACAACAGGGAGCGTGGGTTCGGGTTCGGTCAAGCCGGGTCGGGTCAAAATCGAACCGGATGCAATAATTGAATTAAAAATAGGGATTTATAATCATGGGTAAATAAATAATATACGGGAACTCCAATAAATGGGACACAAGCGTCATGCGGGTAGTAGGCTTCATATGGGCCACGTCCATACTTTGAGTCGACTAGGTTGGATCGATGTCGAGTCCCAAAATTAAATTGGAAATTAAATCAGGTTTTAGGTAGATAATAAATCGGCCTAAATTGACCCGAAAGTTGTGCGAAGAAAATGAAGCACAAAATGGAGTGTCTGGGTGGGACACGAAGGTCATGGGTGAAGAGCGTCTCGAGTAGATCATTTATGAGAAGTTGGTTCTGAGGAAAACGACTTGTCTGGTGCTCCTAAATTAAAAGTCACGGTAACGTGCAAACGACGATCAAAGATAAAAGTGGGAATAATTATTCAACGATTAATTGGTCTAAGTTGACCCGAAGTTGCGCGATACAAAAAGAGCACAAGAGAACGAGTTCAAGTGGGACAGGATATATCAAAACGAAGATAATCTTGTCTACAACAAAACTCGTGAAGAGAGTTTACAGAGATTGGCATCCCTGATGCTCCAGAAGTCAAAGTCATGGAAAGGTACATTAATGATAAAAAACAATTAAATAATAAAACACTTATCGAAAATAATTCATTCAGAAAAATAAAAATAAACCCTGAAATTCAGGGGGCTTACAATACGTAGTGTATATGTGTGTGTGTGTGGGGGTAGAATTTGGGTGAAATTGCAAGTGTATATATGTATATATGAGTATATGTATATATGTATGTATTTATGTATGTTAGTGTGTGTGTGCGTGTCTATGTTTTCTGTCACAGTGGACAGATAACCCCCCTCCCTACTGTCCAGTAATCTCTCTCTCTCACTCTATTTCACTACCTCTCTCACTTTTCTCTCTGTATATATATGTATTGTATATTATATATATATATATATATATATATATATATATATATATATATATATATATATATATATATATATATATATATATATATATATGTTGTATATATGTATGTTTTTATATATGTATTTGATATTGTATCTATATATTTATATTTATGGTATATAAGTAGTATATAGGCTATAGGCCTATGTACAGATATATTGTATATATATATATATATATATATATATATATATATATATATATATATATATATATATATATATATATATATATATATATATATATATATATATATATATATATGTATAATGTATAGATGTATGTATATATATGTGGTATAGAGATAGATATCTATGTGATATTAGCCTATGGTATTCATTTATGAGCCTATGGCTATGAGGTTAGGCTTTGGACCCTTGTTTGACCAGAGTTGACCAAGAGTTGACTTTGGCCTAGATTGACCTAGAATCATGTAGTATGCATTGTATACTCTATTTTTACCATTGTGGATATATTGTGACCTGTTTTACTCTAAATAGGACTCTGTGACACCAGTTCGGACATCTATTCATATCAGTCATACAGGGTGACAGGCGAGTACATTCTCTGATCATTTCATACTTGTTAGGATTTATATTCTTGCTCTAGATTACTTTACATGATGCTGTCACGTTATTATCACGGATTGGTACTATATGGATCTTGTCATACGATGTTATCCCCCTCGGGGTGCATCAAATACAGTTGTCATGTGCTTTTCACGAACATCTTGTATTTCATGTACACCTCTATTTCATGTATACTCTTGTGCAATCTTGTACTCTCATGATCACGTGAGCAAATATGATAAAAATCTCTTGTGCAAGGTAACGTAACTTGACAGGATCCTTGTGTATTGATTGGGGAGGGTGAGTAGGAAATGGTTATGTGATCAAAATTCCATCTTGTGAAATCTTGTGAAATCATGTATATGTCCATGGTACAATCACGTATGATGGAGTTACCCTTGCATCGTCCCAACCCATTTATATAACCATATCATGCTCTAAATCACAGGTTACCTACAGTTCTTACTTATCATATATATAGATATTTCCAGTTATCAAATCTCTTATTTTTATATATATTTCTTTACAGTCCATGTATCTTACTCTTTGCATGCTTTACATTTCCCAACATGATATGAACTGCGTGAGATGTATTGTGCTCGTTCCTGTCCTGACTGGACCTATTGAAAATATTACAGATGATGATGGTGACTGTCCTACCTTCTATGGGACACATGAGGGTGACCTTCAGGAGCCTGAGGAGCATCTAGCTCAGTAGAGGGTGCCTAGTCTAGTCTAGTGTTTATAGTTTTCATTTTGTATCGGATTGTTCCGATTGTTAGTTGTGACTTAGTTATATTTCAGGTCTTGTATCTATTTGTGTTGGACATCTACTTTGTGTGGTGTGATAACTCTATTTATATTTCAGTTCCTTTCTTTTATCTGATTCCATATCACGCTCTATCTTTCCTAGACTTGTGTTTGAGATATAGAGTTGAGATGTTATGTTATACCTCCGTGCGGAGATGACAGGTTTATATATCTTGTTGGTAGATGTTAGATGTTAGATGTTATAGATGACCTATACAGCGTTCTACCGTCGACACTGCGGCGTAGGCTGGACGTACCCACGTTCTCGTGCCCTTAATCAGGGTACGGGTCGTGACACATTTTTGTGGTGGCCCATGCAGGTCTGTGTCGCAATTAGTGCGATCTCGTAATGGTGCTCGACTTAGAGTACTAATTACGAGCCTGCAATTAGGACGTAGGACCTAGGACATGATAGGAGTTTCTCAATCACACCTAGGGAATTTTCGATCTTTTGATTTTCATAATTATCCTCCTTGTATTAAATTAACTGTCCTTCTTTGATAAATCTACTCATGTGCCATATTGATCTCTTTGTTTCAATTCATCTCCAGGATGACGAAGACGCATCCGCAGGCCACTGGATCGAGTAGCTTGCCCGATAGATCTGACCAGGCTGAGGAGGAGGTGCACGAGACTGCCCCCAGTGATTCCACTATCCCGGAGACCCCGGCAGTTGCACATGGAGGTCTACTACCTCCACCCCAGAGGGTTTCGGTCGTCATTCCGGAGGTGCTGCCACCACCACCGATACCGACGAATACACATCATATGTTCCTTCTCCTTCAGCAGATGATGGAGACACAGCGGGCCCAGGCAGAGGCATCGCAGCACCAGTCGGAGGCGTCACACCGTCAGATTGAGATGCTGAGGCAGAGCATAGAAAACTTGCATCAGCTTGTACTGGCAGCAGTGGAGAGAGTGGCATCGGGTACGGTACAGGGCCCTACTGGTCAGCAGCCGTACCAGCAGCAGTCCAGGCCGGGGACAGTACTAGACTTTAGGAAGATGAGCTCCAGGGACTTCACGGGCACGGAGGGCATCCTTTATACAGACGACTGGCTAGAGGACGTGCAGCGGAGTATGGAGCTGGCAGAGCTTCCTAGAGCACTTTGGGTTTCGGTCGCAGCCAGCCGATTCTTCGACATCGTGCTGACATGGTACCGTACGGATCCTCATGCGTCGGTGAGAGGACTGACATGGGAGAACTTCCGGAGGCTCTTTAAGGAGAAGTTCTTCCCGGACGTGGCTCTTACAGCATTGGAGGGCCAGTTTGTGGGTCTAGTGCAGGGGAACTCGTCGGTGGACGAGTATGCAGCAGAGTTCTTCCGCCTTAGCAGGTTCGCTCCCGATATGATCCAGGATGAGGGGCAGAAGGCTCGTAAGTTCCGTAGGGGACTTATTCATGTAGTGCGCACCCGCACCTCGGGACGCCGTGATGCGACGTTCGATCAGATATTGATGGACGCACAGATTGCAGAGGAGGACTTCGGTCTCAAGCCGAAGTGGGGCAGTGATACCTTAGGGGCTAGTTCTAGTGCAGGGCCAGCCAAGCGCCCTCACATACAGCAGAGGCCAGTTCAGCGGCCGCTTCAGGGCCAGGGACATATACTTCACCAGCAGGCACCCAGGCAGCAACAGCACCCTATATGTAACTTCTGTAAGAAGCAAGGTCACGGATGGGATGACTGCAGGAAGAGGCAGGGCCTGTGCTTGTTTTGTGGTTCAGCAGAGCATCAGTTGAGGGAGTGCCCCAAGAACTTGGTACGATTGGCTCAGGCAGCAGCAGGAGCTAGGGCTCCGACAGGGCAGCAGACGGGACCGCTGTTGCAGACTCAGCAGCAGAGGTTTGTTCAGCATCAGCAGCAGGCCAAGGGAGGCCAGCCGGGGCGAGCTTTCGCCATGGCAGTCGATGATGCACAGGCAGAGGGAGAGCTGATTGCAGGTTCCAACCTTTTCGATTCTATTTCCGTATTTGCCTCCTTATAACTGTCTTGAAATTCGATTCTATCTGTTCCTTGTAGTTGATAAATTTTGTTCGGATATTTCATTATGAGTTATTTTCTTCTGAGATAAGTCGTATGGGCTAGGTCGTCTCGATTATGGGATCTAGAGTCTTCTATAGTCATGTTAGCTGGCATAGTGAGGACATATAGTCGAATTTTGGACGTATTTCTCGGATGTGAGAATTTAAGATTTTCGCGGCCAGGCATGCGGCAATGCAAAAATTTTAAATACCATGATTCTAGAGGTATGTACCTTAGTCGAGGACTCTGTGAATATCGTAGCCTTGCTCACTAGCATGACGAAGATTCCGAGTATCATAATTTTGGACAGACGCATATGATTATCGGACTGTGTGTTTGAGACTGTGATTGTTGGGGTGTTTGACCTAGAAGGAGTATGACCATTTTAATTTCGAGGACGAATTTTTTCTAAGGAGGGTAGACTTGTAGCACCCAGTTTCTAAAATGAGGGTAATTTTAAAATGTTGTAATTATAATTATTTAATAATGATATTTAAACCATATTATGATTTTTGGTGATTTTTAGTTATTTTAAAACTATTTAAAACTACGACTTGTGATTTTGATGTTTTGCTAGTGCAACCTTAGAGATTACTTAACCTAGAGACTAACCATGATCATATGAGCCTAGCCATAGGTTTAGAACATCAAGTTAGGGCTTTTTAGCCTAAGGGGTATTTTGGTAATTTACTAGAAATTATTGGATTTATGTGAATTATTATTATTTAATTATTGTCATGAGAGTCCCTAACCTAGTTTACCCTAATCTAGAGGTTAGCCACTAACCTAGAGATTAAAGGATAGCTAATTATCTTATGGCATTATTCACAAATATCTTAGAATACCTTTATTAGATATTTTCCTTAAAACCCTCAAAATATCATTGCTTTACCTAGAAGTCCTTGCCTTCACCATGAAGGAAGACACAAAAGTCTTCATGGACACCCCCTCCCCACACCCCATGACCAGCCAAGGGCACCCCCCTATCACTACCCCTTCCTATATAATCATATCAAACCGTTTACATACAAATTTACATGTTTCAAAATCTAGAAAATTCCTATTTCCTCAAACCTTCATAACTTCTTCATTTTAGCTCTAAGTTCACTCTAGTCTTTTGCATTGGGACCCTACAACATCAAGGGTGCTAAGGGAGGCTAGCAAGCAAGGACACAAGGCCATTTGCAATATCAAAGTGGAAGGACACCCCCCCTACTAGCTTGATTTCCATTGGAATTGCACCAATAGGTAAATACCCTCATGCATAGTTAATATCCTGTTTTCTCTTCATGAATGCATGCATCTAGGTACCATGGACCTATAGGCCAAGTTTGGTAGGAAGTAGGTTTAATTTGGTGTCCGTATCGGACACGTATCCATGTTTGAAAAACTGTGTTTGATGAAATGCCTCAAAGAAATGTTTTTTGTGTTTTTGTGAAACAAATTGCATTTTCAGGTAGCCCTAACCTTGCTAACCCTATTCCTAACTTACTGATCACGATTTAGGTTGGTCTTCGTGTCCAAATCGGACACGAACTCACAGATTTGTACTGCACACTGTCACAGAATTTCCCCTGCTCACACGTGTCTCGTACTCACTGTACAGAGCACGTGGACACGCCAAAATTGGCATGGACACGGGGGCAATGTCTGCGAACAATGCACCTAAAATTTCATGACACCTCGTGTCGTATCGAGGACACGAGGACACGTGCACTGGTCGTGCACTGACAGTGCACACACGCACAGAGCCGACTTCGCGCGCGTCGTGTCGTACGGACATGACACTTGGACACCTCGTGTTTGCACGAGTGTGTAGCCCTACATGTGGGCTACACGTGGGCATGACTACGAGATCCCACGTGGCTCGTGTCATATCCACGAGACACGTGAACCACTGCACGACGCAGTGCTAAACCGCGTGTATCAGTCGAGTTTTCTCGACTGATACGGTGTTCGTGCCGTGTACTGAGGACACGTGGACACTGTGCAGGCTACCCTAAACCCTAGACCAACCCTAGGCGAACCTAGGAACACGACCACGAGACACATGGACACGTGTGTTGTGTCCTAGACCTTGGTGCACGCGTGCACGACGCGGTGCACTGATTTTCTGTGTCAGTTTACCCAATTCGGGTTTCTGGCTGTTTGACACATCGTGTCGTGCCGTGGTGGACACACAGGGACCCTAGACACTCAAGGACACTTGGGGCAACACTTACCAACCAAGGGTTTCATGTCATAGTTTGGTTTTGGACACGGATTTAGGTTTACCCCATCTCACTGTGCACAGTGCACATTTCCTGATTTTTGGGATTTTCCCAGTTTTTCTAAAATAAATTTTGAAACGATTTTAATGTTATTTTTGCATGTATTAGTGTGTATACATAGTGTATATACGTAGTGTATATGTGTGTGTGTGTGGGTGGAATTTGAGTGAAATTGCATGTATATATATGTATATGAGTATATGTATATATGTATGTTAGTGTGTGTGTGCGTGTCTATGTTCTCTGTCACAGTGGACAGAGAACCCCCCTACTGTCCAGTAATCTCTCTCTCTCACTCTATTTCACTACCTCTCTCACTTTTCTCTCTATATATATATGTATTGTATATTATATATATATATATATATATATATATATATATATATATATATATATATATATATATATATATATATATATATATATATATATATATATATATATATATATATATATATATATATATGTGTGTGTGTGTGTGTGTGTTGTATATATGTATGTTTTTATATATGTATTTGATATTGTATCTATATATTTATATTTATGGTATATAAGTAGTATATAGGCTATAGGCCTATGTATAGATATATTGTATATATATATATATATATATATATATATATATATATATATATATATATATATATATATATAATGTATAGATGTATGTATATATATATGTGGTATAGAGATAGATATCTATGTGATATTAGCCTATGGTATTCATTTATGAGCCTATGGCTATGAGGTTAGGCTTTGGACCCTTGTTTGACCAGAGTTGACCAAGAGTTGACTTTGGCCTAGATTGACCTAGAATCATGTAGTATGCATTGTATACTCTATTTTTACCATTGTGGATATATTGTGACCTGTTTTACTCTAAATAGGACTCTGTGACACCAGTTCGGACATCTATTCATATCAGTCATACAGGGTGACAGGCGAGTACATTCTCTGATTATTTCATACTTGTTAGAATTTATATTCTTGCTCTAGATTACTTTACATGAAGCTGTCACGTTATTATCACGGATTGGTACTATATGGATCTTGTCATGCGATGTTATCCCCCTCGGGGTGCATCAAATACAGTTGTCATGTGCTTTTCACGAACATCTTGTATTTCATGTACACCTCTATTTCATGTATACTCTTGTGCAATCTTGTACTCTCATGATCACGTGAGCAAACATGATAAAAATCTCTTGTGCAAGGTAACGTAACTTGACTGGATCCTTGTGTATTGATTGGGGAGGGTGAGTAGGAAATGGTTATGTGATCAAAATCCCATCTTGTGAAAACTTGTGAAATCATGTATATGTCCATGGTACAATTACGTATGATGGAGTTACCCTTGCATCGTCCCAACCCGTTTATATAACCATATCATGCTCTAAATTACAGGTTACCTACAGTTCTTACTTATCATATATATAGATATTTCCAGTTATTAAATCTCTTATTTTTATATATATTTCTTTACAGTCCATGTATCTTACTCTTTGCATGCTTTACATTTTCCAACATGATATGAACTGCGTGAGATGTATTGTGCTCGTTCCTGTCCTGACTGGACCTGTTGAAAATATTACAGATGATGATGGTGACTGTCCTACCTTCTATGGGACACATGAGGGTGACCTTCAGGAGCCTGAGGAGCATCTAGCTCAGTAGAGGGTGCCTAGTCTAGTCTAGTGTTTATAGTTTTCATTTTGTATCGGATTATTCCGATTGTTAGTTGTGACTTAGTTATATTTTAGGTCTTGTATCTATTTGTGTTGGACATCTACTTTGTGTGGTGTGATAACTCTATTTATATTTCAGTTCCTTTCTTTTATCTGATTCCATATCACGCTCTATCTTTCCTAGACTTGTGTTTGAGATATAGAGTTGAGATGTTATGTTATATCTCCGTGCGGAGATGACAGGTTTATATATCTTGTTGTTAGATGTTAGATGTTATAGATGACCTATACAGCGTTCTACCGCCGACACTGCGGCGTAGGCTGGACGTACCCACGTTCTCGTGCCCTTAATCAGGGTGCGGGTCGTGACAGGGCTTGGACACGAACTCGTACTCGGTTATCCGGGAGCGGGACGTGACATACCTTATTAACATAACACGGTCGTTGGACTACTTGTCGACAAGGGGTATTTTTACCGTTTCTTCGGATCGGAAAGCTTGGGGCCAGAAGACCGATGCCGGCCATGGAGGAAACGGGGTAATAGTCGAGCTGGGTAATAGGCAATAGTAGTTCGAGGACTTGCATCGGAGCTCGCTACTTGCGGTACAAGGATCCCGTTTACCAGGCTATGTCCTGAATGGCTTATTAATGCCAGAGACCTGTGGGTAATACACCTAATATAAATTGTAATCAACTAACAGGGAAGGTGATAGTAAGTTTTGTGTAAACACGGCACGAGTGGTGTTGATGAGGTATGTGTGCACGGCTTGCACCCATGGATTAAGAGCCTAGGACTTGGCCATAGCAAGAACACATGCCTCGGTACGAGATGTGTCGTCGAGTGTTAGGTCCTCGACATAGAGTTGCATAAGTAAGTATTGAGTTGTTTCGAGTTAAGTCAAAAGGGCCGTAGGGCAAGTTGGTGAAGTTACGTTGAGTTGCAGGACACGACCTCAAAATATGAGGCACGGCCGCGCTGTCATAACACAAGTATGGGTAATCAGTAAGTGGTGAGGCACTGCCTCAAGGAGGTAGCACGGTCACACGGAAATATAGTCTCATCGTATAGTTGCGTCTCTGATTTTGGGCCAAAAGGCAAGCACGACTTGATAGGTTAACGTTCTTGGGTTGACGTTGTTGTTGCAAGCACGGGATGGTCTTCAGACACAAATATGCCAATGCGTCGGTCATAAAACTAATTCTAAGACAAGAGTAGTAAGACAATCAAAAGGGTTATGTTACACAAAGTAAATGAACGTGTCGGTTTTGTATGGGTGGGCGAGGAGCTCATTCCACCAGTACAGTTGAGTACTGACACCCACATAGTTTTCATGTGCAGGCACAGGTAGAAGCTCGTGGTGCGGAGCTCGCTTGGATGCGTCGAGGCACGGAGTTCCTTGGCAATTCATAGCGTGCGGCCGCGTGAAGTCAAGACTTATACGGGATATAATGTATGGACGTCGCCTCTCTGAAGCATCCGCTGGTTCAAGACTTGTATTGAGAGATGAGAGAGAGCTGAGTGACTTGTAATGTGAGAAGAGTGAGCTTGAGTGACTTGTAATCTTGGCCTTGTGCCCCTTTGTAATCTTTGTTTCAATATCAATAAAATACATCTTTTGAATGACTTGTATTTTGTTCTAAATTTTTGCTGCTGTTATTCAATGTCTCTGCTTGGGACTTCTGTGCGACGACCCCGTCGCAGCCGCTGTAATCGGTCGTTATGGAATCCGCCTTGTACGAGCGCAATCTAGGCTCGTGCGACATCACGCCTTAGCGAGGATGATCGCTCCTACGGAAGCGGGACGTGACACTTAGCTTCCATTATATATGGCTACAAATTCCTATTTACGATTTAAAAAACCCTAATTTAGCCCAACAAATACAAGCCATCGAAAATCAATTCTGGTATACTTACGCTCCTCTTAATAAGATCCAAAATTCTCTGAGAATTATAGTGAACAAAATGCGATCACTATTTTTTCTCCAGTTTTTTATCCCCAATCTTGTCTTGACAGCACTACCATTTTTGCATCACCTTTCACGGTACCAAATCTCTTTTGACCTCTCAACCGTTGGGTTTCCAACGATAAGTAGTATAATAATAAAACACTAGTGGTCCAGGCACACATGTTGCACGTGCAATTTAAAGTGAAAGAAGAACATTGGGGAGAGAGAGAGGATATGACCATTTTAGATTAGTATGAAAGTTTGAGTTAGTAGGTGACTAAATAATTTTGTTCTCTTTAAATAACGATATATTTTGACAAATAAACAAAAAAATTAATAATATTTTTGATATTGAATTATATATAAATAATATTAGTATAAATGTACGTGCTTTGCACGATTATCTGGAAGACTAAAATGTTGTTTTTATTATTCTTATATTTATTAAGACAACTTAGAAGACTAACACTATGTTTGGGAACTTTGAGAGGAAGAAAAATGGAGGGGAAGAAAAATTTGAGAGGAAGGAAAATTAATTTTACCTTTCCTTGTTTGGATGACAAAAAAAGAATGAAAGGAAAGTAAAAATTTTTTTTTTTTTTGTTTTTTGTGGAACATAGATAAAATTACTACTTAACCTTTGATTTTCTCAACATAGAAAAATGCAACAAATTAAATGAATGGTAGTTGGGTAAATTTACCAAGATTCTCTCTTGTGTGTTCATTTTTCTTACATTCTTGGGAGGAAAATTTCTTGGTGGAGCCTACATAAATTTTTCTCCCAAATTCCTCTCCTCCATTTTCCTTCCCCTCTTGCCAAACATCACATCTTTTAATTTTCCACCAACTTTTCCCTCAAAATTTTCCTTTCCTCCATTTTCCTCCCTTCCCAAACATAGCATAAAAGACTATTTAGGAAGACGAAATTACTTGGCTGCCTTAATTAACTTTATTTAATGAGTAGACATATGCGAGGGTATATTTGGAAAGACAAATTCTACGGTAAAGTTAACATTATATAGTATACTAGTCTACATATACGTGCTTTGCACGTATTTTAATTAGAATATTATAAGGTCAGTTGTCGTCTTTTCGTCTTTTTCAGATTATTATTCATGTGTGTGTTTTCTTTTTACAATGCCAAGAGATTCAAAGTACAAATTTTGTTCTTTTTTTAAATTTTCTATTGTGAATAATAATCTTTGGAAAATGGTAAGGATATAAATTTTTTATCATTGGAATATGAAAAGTTGTATGGAAAAAGAAAACTTGTATGCAAACTTTATTGTTTTGACTCTTAAACATAAATGACATGCAAGTTAACATAATAACATTATGCTTATAAAATACTCAAGGATATTTTGGGAATTCAAAAGTTCTACCACCAAGTTTTCATATTATATAGTAGAATAGATAAATAATAATAATAATAATAATAATAATAATAATAATAATAATAATAATAATAATAATAATATTATTATTATTATTATTATTATTATTATTATTATTATTTGAGATGTTTACGTCTTTTGGCTCGATCTCAAGATCTTCAGTCACCCAGCCATAATTTTATCCTTTTTTTTCGTCAACTGCAAGGGTCACTAGAATTCGACATACAAATAAATTATTTAAGACCTTTATTTTGTCAATCTTAATAAAGATTAAAAACAATTTTTTTTCTTTCTTTGTGATGGATTAAAACCTTTCGGTACCAAGATTTAAACACCATCCAAAAATATATCCTGAACTAGTGGCAGATCCGTAAATAGTCACCAACTCCGCACCCTAGTCCGGAAAGACCCTTCTTCCGTGAGTCGGCGTCTCTCCCCGTCCCCATATAAATAACTACCCGTCGACTTCCCCAAACTCCCGAGAATTCCCCCCTCCGCTATTCTCCGCCCTAACGGGCTCCCCTGAAGACCCGATAAAGATCCGATAACGACCCGATAGAGATCCGACAAGGATCCGATCCGATTATAGCGATGGCTCAGGAAACTCTAGAACCGTCCAAAACCCTAGAAGTCGCCGACGGCGACGGCGGCCGGATCGGGATCTCCTCCTCCGGCTCCTCCGCCGGCCCCTCTCTCTCCCGCAACACCTCCCTGAGCCGGCTAAATGCTGGCGCGCCGGCGTTCGTTCCGCGCGCCGCGCCGCCGCCTCCGACGCAGGGCCACCACGGGTCGAATCGGGTCAAGATCCACCACGGATCCGCCCACCACCACCATCTCCACCAGCAGCAGAATCCTCATCAGCATCAGCAGCAGCAGCACCAGTTCGTCGTGCCAGTGTACGATTACTACGGCGGCGGAGGCGGGGGGTTCGGGGAGACGGAGGCGGATCCCGACCCGGGGCCCGATCCGGCGAGGGACGGGCTGTCGGAGGATGTCATCCAGAAGATCACGAAGCAGGTCGGCTGGTCTTTCTGGATTCGTTCGATTATTTATTTCTATAACTCGTTTGGTGATTGTGACGTTGTAACATGACCATAAGCTTATGCTGAGTTATAAGTATGCTAATTCATTGAGTTGAAGCACCTATAGAAGTTGCAATTTTTAAGTAGAATTAGCGAATTATAAGTGCTGTAGATTTCATTTGAGTATATAATTTCATTAGTTGAATGTTTAAACCTAGAGTTGAAGTTCCAAAGTCAGGATGAGGATTATTGTATTTAATAGTAGATGCTTATTTGATTAGCACGAGCTTTTTGTAGACGTAGGAACGACTAGTTTTGGCCAAATTTATATAGTGATCGTTTGGATATAAATATTAAAATACTACTATTTGTTCATAGGATATTATATCGGGATGCCATTTCTTTCCGCTCTTAGAAAATCATATGATTTTACCTCTTCGTCTAGACTCTTTCAAAACAAGGTTTTGCTGAAATGGATTTAAGTTTATTTGGTGTTTGGAGTTTTAAAGTAGGGTTCAAAAAGATGAAACTCCAATGAGAAAAGTGATGAGTTCTATAAGACTTTAAGTTAGGGGACAGTTAGGGGTTTGGGCTGGAGTTTTGTAAAAAGGAGAGCTTAATAGAGTCCAGAATAGAGTTTCACAAAAATCCAATTAGATTGAGTTATACTTCACTTTGGGTGGTGTTTTTTGATGTTAGAAATGGAGTCTTGTCCAACTCCAAAGACACTCCCAATTCCCAAATGTACCATGATTAAGTTTATTTGGAATTAGGATTCATAAATTCCATGAATCCTGGTTTCTTTTTCTGAACTATGTTCTTACGCACCTAATCTGGGGGAATTTGGAGGGTGCTCCTTATAGCATGAGCTTAAATTGCATAGCCAAGAGGACTGAGGTAACTCTATGCCAACTGACCTTGAAAGTTTTATGGTATAGGTATCTCATGCTCGTAGCAAGCTTAGTTAGAAATTTGGCACCAACATAGAGGGTTGACGTCAGACCGGTAACCGATTATACTCTAGTTGATCTTGTTCTGTAGGGAAGTCTTGGTTGTTGATGCTGACATTCATTAGATACTTTGTGGTCATTTTGGTAATGACAACCTTGATGTGTTGTTACTTGTTAGCTGTTAAGTCGGACCAATACTTGTGGCTTGCAAGAGGTTATAGTCTTCCAAGTCTTTATCTTTTTCCACGACACACAGCCTAATCCCATCAAAATGGAATTGGCTATGGAGTGTAAGAATGTTCCATATTTTTTTATCACCGATTATGACATGATGTCAACCCTCTATGTTGGTGCTAAATTTCTAGTCAAGGTCTTTGTAGGTAGACCTGTCTTTTAACTATGCACTTTAAGTTCATGCAACGTGGAGTGCCTTGAAACTTGAAAGTTCCCCTAGAACGTAAAAAATGTGGATGAAGAGGTAATATGGTACAATTTGCTTCAGGTTTTAGTCTTTTAGAGGGAGCTAGAATGGAGGTTTAAATCAAACTAGAGGCTTTGAAGTGAAATGCTGGTTAAATGTTGAGAATAAGACTTCTTTTTTAGAGTTTGTAAGGCTTTAGGTGTTTAGCTTGGAAGACTTGTAGGGATTTGTATTGCTCAGATTACAGCTTTCGTTGCAATTGCAAATTCTAGATTATTAATAGAATGAGTTGTACCCTCTAAAGGTACTTTCTGTATAGAGAAATGAAGGAAGAATTATTGTAGTAATTTTAAGGGAGCTAGTGCTCAGTTAATGCATTACATGTTTCTACTGAATTTGTTTGGACCGATTAGGTATTTATGTCAGGATACCAACTTACTCAAAAGTGTTTTTTTAGTTGTCAGGATACCAACTTACTCAAAGTGTTTTTTTAGTTGTGAATACTATACATACTGATAAAAAAATCATAATGAGTTTCTATCATCCAATATATGCAAAGACCAAGTATTTATAGTTCCTTGTAAATTATTATAATGATTACTCATGAAACTTTAATTAGATCATGCAGGTGCAGTAGTTAATTTCTTGCTACTGTACCTGATGATTTATGTTTACTCAAACTCTGTAGCCACATTTGTTTTAGGACCCGTATAGTAATTTTTTAAAAGGAAGATTGTATAAGCAATGAAGCCTTGCAAGAATTGCAGCTGCTGCTTTGTGTTTCTTCCTTTTATTTTTCATATTGGTGTTTCAGTTTTTTGTCTGCACCTTGTGTTTCTATTCCTCACAAGGATTTGTTCATTTGTGAATAACAGGTGGAATACTATTTTAGTGATGCAAATTTGGCTACCACTGAGCACTTAATGAGGTTCATCACCAAAGATCCAGAGGGTTTTGGTAAATATCTTTCATTAATTTCAGCTTGCATGTTGACTATTTGTAGTTTAGATTATGCTATTATCATTTCACAAAAAAAAGGGTTTCTACTCTATTGAACTTAATTCTATCTTGCTGTTTATACTTTATATTTTAAGTGTAGTGTCATCAGTGACCCCCATTGTCATTTTGGAAGCATACAGGATTCTACAAATGCAAATAACTAAAAGTATTGAAAATTGAAGGCTCTGATTTGCGTTTAAGTCGTGTTGTTATCGTTTCTTCTGATTTTTTATATTTTATTTTAGTGCAAGATAAATACTGGTAAATGCATGATCGAGTGAGCTATTGCTTTGACTATTTAAGGTTGCCAGTCTGGAGTAGCATATGATCTATAACCTCTTCTTCCCTATTGTAAAATTTATTTCTCCGCAGGAAGTCTTAATGTGCGTGCTGTGCTTGCAAACTATTTCCCATACCTTAGTTACAATTGAATGGGCTGCATAAGCAATGTAGCTTTAAGCCGAAATCAATTTTCAATACCTCAGTTACAATTGACAATAGTATGAAGTCCCATTCCCTGATGCCTTATGGTGCAGGCCTAGGGCCAGGGGATTAGGCTTTCAACAAAGGGAAAGGAAGGGGAAATAGAATCGGTGGAATAGTGGGCACCAAGCATATTATTTTCTTTATTTCATTCAACTTCCTTAATACATTAATCGACGGGTCATTATTAGATTCGTCGGCTGCTAAGAAAAAGGAAAAACATAATTCAGAAAAATTGCCTATAATGGAAAATTATTACGAAAACAGTAACGAAATCACGGCCGTATGATTATGCTGGAAAGAAACCAAAGTTACCCGCCCTTGATATGCTCAAATCAATCATTAAAGTTTACCAAAAATGACAAAAGAAGTCTTTTGGAGCAGTTTTGAGGAGCCACACGATGGGATTCGACCTCTAGCGGTAAATAGGTACCCGCATCATCCTATTTGCTGTTTTTTATGATGTGGCTCTCATATGTATCTTCGTTTTAGCTGGTCGTTTGCTTAAAAGGGACTTCCATAGCCAAAGTTATAGCCATCCAGTATATTCTACCCTGTGTACTAGATACGGCCCGGTTTGGTGTGGTGGTCTAACCTCTCCAAGTGGCCAGGCTGCATCACTTTAGTACCCTAAATACTTAATTATCTCCATATACCAGAACTCCATTCTCCGCTGTTATCTTTTCGTAGTATATGCGTCAAGGACCCAACAGGCAAGAGGGTTCTGCGGATTCTGCCTATACATGCCCTATTTATTTGGGGCCCAGGAAAGTTTGACCCATACCTTTCCATAAAAGAAATGTCCAGTCAGTTTACATTTTGCTGGCTGGGCAAAAATTGTGACTCATGTGGCAGAAGATTTAGATGAAGTGAGAGTTAGTTGAGGATGACGTTGTTGATAGAAATGGTGTGACTGATAATATTTATGTAGTTTGGTCCATACCATCCAATATATCATTCTACAATGTACCCTAATTTTGCACCGTTTGATGGAGGGTTTTAAAATTCATTTTGTGATATATGAGAAGATTTAATTAGAACAATTATCGTTTTTTGCTCTCAATCAATATACTTATGAACCCTTATCTTCTGTGTAGTGCCAATAGCAGTCATTGGATCTTTCAAGAAAATTAAGGCCCTAGCCCACAACAATGCCTTGCTTGCTACTGCACTGAAGACTTCAAACAAACTTGTAAGTTTTATATTGCACCTCATGCTTAAAATCTGTCTTGTAGTATTCAAAGAGTTAAGTGGCATCTTTTACTCTATATATTGTAAAATCATTTTATCCTTTAATAATGAAGCCAAATATTAGTTCCCAAAAGTGGGGTCACCCACTTGCATTAGTCACCCAAGCATTTTTCGTACCTTTTTAGCTGAATATTGTTTGATTCCTCGAGAATCATGTATTGCTACTAAACACCAATTTCATAGTAGTTGCATATGTTTACTCCTTCAATGTGCAATATCTCTGTTGATTTTAGGTTGTTAGCGAGGATGGAAAGAAGGTTAGACGCCAAAAACCTTTTACTGAGTTGGATGTGGAAGAACTGCAGGTTACATATTTCTCTTACTTTATAAAATTTCCTATTTCAGTACTGCTGCTGATCTGAATGGAACTTGATTTTTTTTTTCTGTATCTGCAGTCACGTATTGTTGTCGCTGAAAATCTCCCTGAAGATCATTGTTACCAAAGCCTTATGAAGGTTTTCTCTGTAGTTGGGAGGTAAATTATAGATGTCTATATATCACGGTTTCCAATTCATCGAGTTTAATACTTTAATGTTCATGTTATGGATCTTTTTGCTGTAGTGTGAAGACGATCCGTACCTGCTATCCCCAGACTCCTAATGGAACAACTTCTGCAACAAACAGATCTTCAAAGATTGATATGCTCTTCTCCAATAAGGTACACATTTTTTGTTTTCTTGATGAGTGTTCCTTTGACATTTAGCTCATTTTTTGGAAGGGGCATGCTCTGAAGGAAAAGACAATTAAGGTAGAACACTTGTGTTTTGTTTTTATGAGCCAGACATGGCAAGACCAGTGGTACTAATTATTGCACAAAAGTTCTATCAGTTATGCTCAGGGTTTAGTACCAACTGTTATACTTTGGAAAAGGAGGATTACAATTACCACTACAACAAAGCCGTTGTCCCAATTTTCGGACTCGGCTATTTGAATCTTATCATCCATTTGCTATGTGAATCTTTAACATTAGCAAATATGATTTCCTTTTCCCACACCAAGTCAGTTTTCAACCTCAATCAGGTTTGTTAAGGCCTTACCCTATTTTTAGATGTTCCTTTGACTAATTGCCTATCAGTCGTCCAAAATGGTTCACCTATTTGTCTCCATGGCACACGTCTAATCCATCCTAGATTTTTTCCCATATTATAGTCAATTGGCACTACATCTAACATTCCATGATATGCTCAATTGTCATCTTTCAATATATTGCAGCTAATCCTTATCTTGGCATTTTTATTTCAACAATGCTCATCTTTTGGACATCATTGATAATTGTCCAACACCCATATCCGTGGAGCATGGATGGTTTTATAGCAGTTTTACGCTTGGTTTGGGATTGCTGCTTCTTTTCAAAAGCCCACAGCAGAACCAGCTTTTGGCAGCAGGTGGGAGGCTGCTGTCAAAAGCTGCCACAAATTTGAACTAACTTTTCAAAAGTGTTTTGATAAGCTGGTGTTATCAAACAGCCTTGGACTGCTTTCCAAGAAAAAAAAAGAACTAGCAGCCAAATAATAAGCAATCCCGAACCCAGCCTTAGAATTTTGCTTGCAGCTTCAAGTCTTGTGATTGGTCCTTCATGTCAACCTTAAATTCTTTGAGCATTCTTCTCAATCGTTTAGTTTATGATTATTGATTTATCCTAAATAGCAAAAAATATAACTGTTTGGTATTTCTAAACTATTATTATTTTGGCTAAAATACATTTCAGATATCTTGTTTTCATGTAGGTATTTAAAATCATTTAGACTCCGGAGCTTCTCTTCGAGATTTTGTTTTAGAAGCTATCAGTTTCTTACTCTCATCAACTAGCACAATATCATCAAGAAACAGCATACATCGCGAAGTGATCTTATCCTATGCCTAGTAGGCGATCTGCTTTTAATAGAAATTAAGTACAAGTCTTTTCCTAAAACAGGCATCTGCTATTAGAAAATCCTATGAAAATGCAAAATCAAGGACCCATTCATGTTCTTCCTAATTTCATATCCATGACCTTCATACCTTCACCATGATTATTATCTTTCTGAAAATGACCTTCAAATATCCTACATCTTTAGTTTTTCTTTTTCTACCTCATCCAAACTATTCTTATGTTGCCAAAGTTTCCATGCAATATTTTCATGTAGGTGCATATGCACTGATGACGAATAATCTTTGCCCCAAACACAAACTATATACATTTTTCTGTCTCCAATAGTTTTTTTTTTCATTTACAACTTTCTCGTTTAGTATTTTATCAAAAAGTATTTCGACTGTATTTTAGCTTGTCTCCTTACCCATGATACAAACTACATTTCAAACTGGTTATGTTAATTTTCTATTCACCAGCTCCATTTCCTTTCTTGTATGTGGTTCATGTATCCCATGTAGCTAATCTAATCTAATCTTCCTTTGATGCAATATAGCCTTGTGGCTCACTATTCCCTACAAAACTTTCTGAAACTGAGACCAATACCGAAAACTGCAGAAATCGCCGAAACTACTGAAACTTCTGTGATTCAAAACTAGTGAAACCCGTAAAACTGCCATAACCCATACTCATAGGAAGGTTCGGAACCGAGGTTCTTCAACCTTTCTGTATACTTTATGCTAATTTTAATGTCTCCTGCCCCCTTACCTGTGCCATACAAACTAAAGTTCAATCTGGTTATATTAAAATTTTCTATCCATTAACTCTATTTCCTTTCTTGTATGTGGTTCATATATTCCATGTAGCTAATCTGACCTTACTCCGTTGCACTGACTTCTTTAACTTGTGGCCTACTATTCCCCACAAAATCTTGCCAACCACATTTGGGTCGTGTGGTGTGGGAAATTTCTCTAGTTTATCATTGCCCAATGTCATATTTCAATCATGAAATAATAGATTTATCATTAATTTCTTGCATTCCAAGGACACTGAAACCATATGGACCTTTTAGATAGCTTTTAGAATCAGCAGGGAAAGCTAAAACCGGAGTTCTATGGCGAAAGTAACATGCGAAAGGATGTATTGACTGAATCTGACCTGATTAACTTGGTTGTAAAACTTACATTTTATCTAGGGCTGTCAACGGATACTTATCGGTACGGACAGAACAATATCCGTATCCGTATCCGAATTTTTTTTGTAATATCCGAATCCGATCCGATATCCGAACGGATATCTCTTTTGACACTCCGAATTCGTATTCGTTTAGTTTAACGGATATCGGATAATATCCGATCCGATTAGCTAAAAAATTCGAATGCTAGTATTTGAATATCCGAAATCCGAAATATTAAAAACTTAGTTATTATCCGAATATCCGAAATCCGAAATATTAAAAATTTAGTTATTATCCGAATATCCGAAAACCAAATTCAATTTCTCTACATATTTGAGTCATTTCTTCTTCTGTTGTAAATTATAATTAATATATATTACTATTATATATAAATTATATTATAATTAATTTATGTAAAAGTCAGTTGAGAATAAAATACTTTAATCTTCTCTATTAATTAATATATATTACATATACATTATACTATAATATATATAAAATTTTGGATATCCGAATCCGATATCCGAATTCGATATCCGAAATTTGCAATTTAAAGTCGGATCGGATATTAACGGATTCGAATACCTTAATATCCGAATTCGTATCCGAAAATGGATAACATCCGAAAAATATTCGGATATCCGAATCCGATATCCGAAATTTCAAAAAATATCCGAAAGTTCGGATACGGAATCGGATCGGATTCGAATTTTCGACTATTCATTGACAGGTCTAATTTTATCCCCTTCTTGAAAGAACCCGTTCTCGAGCTCATCATTGTAAATCCGTCATTGAAGACAAATAGATCTAATGAGTGAAATAGGGACAAAGTTCCAACTCCTAATAAATCAATTGACTGCTGAGATTTACATATAACAATTAGATCTTTAGAATAGCAAGTTGGCTTTTTGTCACGACTACCTTTACTCTTGCAGATACCTTTCAAATCAATACGGAAAGCCTGGATCAAAGTTCTATGACAAAAGGTACAAGGGAAAACAATGTGTCAACTGAATCTGACTGACTTGCTTGGCTCTAAAACTGTCTTATATTACCTCCTCTTTTTGAAAAAAACTCGTTCTTGAGCTCATTGCTGGAATCTGTCAATGAGAACAAATAGTTCTTAGTGATACGTGGAAAAAATTACATCTCCTACAAAATCAATTAACCTGAGATTCACATATCACAACTAGAGCTCTCTTTGGAAAAACAGGTTGGCTTTGTGGCACGTCTCCCTTTAATGCCATACTAAGGCTTCACCGGTCTCTTCTACGATCTCTATGATGCTATTATTTCCGTGAACATTTCCTTCATAATTTTGAAACTTGTCTCATCCATCTTTCCATATTTTCTTGAACTGTTATCTTGGACTTATTCTTGTACTTATTTTTGAACTTCCAGAATAACCACAATTTCAATTTCTTCTTCTATAAATCCAAAATTTCTTTCAAAAGCTTGTTGCCAATAGTTGCGAGCATAATCTTGTTCAACTTGTTGTAGAGCTTGATTATGTGACTTGCGTGTTCTTTTGAGGAACCGGGGTAAGCTCCACATTGGCAAAACTGGATATGCATCCGCACTAAGCAACTGATCATAATATATTTTTGATTCTTTTGAAACATAAAATTTCTCCCGTCTCCACTCAGAATGATCAAGATAAAACTCGAAAGTTCAACCTTATGTTTAATTTAGTTCATGAACGTATCTAAGCCTTACTTTGAAACGTTTTGTAATATTTCATCCTTTCTGCCAATCAGCATCATCAAGCCTGTATGACAAAAGTTGAACCCTATCCTTTTCTCTTTAGCTCTCTCCTTTAACTCTATCATCAGTACCAAATTATGATTCCCGCCTTGGAGAACTTGCCATCAAAAACAAAAAAACAAAAATTGCTTTTTTGCATATAAGTTCCTTAAATCTATCACATTTTTATAGTCCGCCAAATCTTGTTATTTGCTTTAAAGTCCCTACAAATTACTAAAAATGAGTTATAAGTCCCCTGAGTTAACTGAACTGATGGAAGTAGGAATACTCCATTAACTTAAAATGGAGTTATTTTTTTTTTACATATTGTCTCTCTTCTTTCCCTTAAATTTCTTCTTTCTAATTGATCTCATTTTTGAAACTCTCATCACATTGCAAGATAGATCGGGATACACGAGTGTGACCCACCCTTTCTTTTCATAATCTAATCTTTCTTAAGTGGGTCACCATTTTTCTCTTAATTATTTTGATGGGTTCACTTTGTTTTGTAAGTGGATGAGTTTCTTGGAAGGGAATGGTTTGTGGTGAAGGATTTATAAGAGTGGGGAAGGAGGGCGTGGAAGGGGGAGGAAATGGTGTAATGAGTGTTGGGATGGAGGCTTTGATGGTGATGAATTTATAATGGGGGAGAAGGAGGATGAGTGAAAATGGTTGAGGAGTAAATTTTCAGGGTGAAGTAGAGGTGGTGGGGATGGATTTAGAGTAGGTGAGGACGGAGATGAGTAGGAGAGGACAAAATAGAGGAAGAAGTGCGACGATGAACTGATGAAGGCAGGCCGAGAAATATTGGGAAGATGGGAGGGATAAATAAACTTCTTACCATACTTAAATCTGGGGTTAGGTTAAATTTTGACTGAGAGAAACATAGGGGGACTCATAACTCAGCTACTAGAGATTTGAGTGACTTCCAAGCAAATAATAAGACTTTGGGTACTTTTTTTAAGAATATGATATATTATCCAATTATATTTTGATCAAGATCTGTCAACATATATCTTGAACATTAGGACTTGTCAAAGAACAAGATGATGCTAGTGAGACCTTGGGTAGGATACCTGTTGTATCCATAACCTGAAACATTTACTTCTTAAAGGGTCTTCTATACACAGATGTCAAAGCTGGAGTTGACTTCCTATCATGTCCCTTTCTATGGGCCTGCTTAAAGAGTCCTCTATACACAGGTGTCAAAGTTGGACTTGACTTCCTGTCATGTCCCTTCCTATGGGCCTGCATCCGTGCATGGGCCACATGTGCACATCACTTGGGCTTAACTTGCCAAAATAGTTTACCCGGACGTACATATGAGATGCAAGCACTCCAATATTGACCAATCAAACTCCGATCCTCTATCCAGTTTCAAGTGTTATCAAGGTACCAACATATCCACATGGTCGATTGTTGGCCATAACTATCTCTAAGACCTTCGTGTTCCAAAGATAGTTTGACAAATATCAAGGCACCCAAAGTATCTGTGCCCGCACATTCCCATAAGGTGCATAATGTGCCCTTGCCCATGGTTACTACCTTGTGTAAGTACATTGTCAGAGGTTCTAGATTTTTTTTTGGCTCAACTCCTGTGACCTTCTAAAGGTAAAACTTCATCAGTTTGCTTCATGCATTTATTAAGGGGACTGGAGAATTGATGGAGGGTTATTTATGACAACACTCATCAAACAGACACTTTCTAGTCGTGATTAGAACCTACCTGACTTTGGTAGCTCACGAGCTTAAAATTTTGTTACGTCCTACTCTCTTGACTTGTATATTTGACACATTCCAAGTGTATGTTGCACTTAGTTGCCCTTGATAGCGTGTTGTAGGATATATGAATGTTGTGTATTTCCATCCACTGAATTATGTTTTTTTTCATGATTACACTTGTAGTTGCATGCATTTGTGGAGTATGAGATCGTTGAGGATGCCGAGAAAGCAGTAAGTTTTTGGCTTTAACTTGTTACATGTTTTGTGTATATTATTTTTAAGTTCCCCTGTTCAGTCAGAGGCTTAATTTGTTGCTGGGCCAAACAGGTTGTCGAGCTCAATGATGAGAGGAATTGGAGAAGTGGGCTTAGAGTTCGTCTATTGCGTACTTGCATGGTATTTGCACATTCTATAGTGCTTACACTTTGTTTTGAAATTTAGTCTTGGTCTGTTCATTTTTGTCACTTTATGTAATCTGCTTTACCTTTTGGGTTGGAGAAGCGGCTTAGAGTTTGCTGCACAGTTTTGTTTTTGATATAATCCTGGTCTGCTCATTTTCTTTATGTAATCTACTTTTTCTTTTGTCAGTCTCGAGTCTTTTCCAATCCATAGCCTTGTCAAACCATCATACTATGGGTGCATTTGGCAATCACTCTGTGTCATGGAACCGATGAAATTTGTGGAAACTCTTAATAGTTTCTACGCTGTTTGACTCTCTGAACTTTGGAAAAGTTGTGCCACATCAAGAAAAATGGTAAGTAGGGCGGTTTCACTTAGTTTCCGTCCAAGAGGATGGAAAGTCGGAAAGTAGAGTTTCAACATTATTAAGCTGTTCACATCATATTATTCAAGTGTCATGCCAGCATTTACCTGTACTTGTTATAGTTTCTAGAAAACAAACGATTTTTTTTCTTTTCAGTTGGAGACTTTATTTCTTTAATCTCTGGAAACCCATTAAACTAGGGAAACTGTTACATCACTATATTGTATATCTATCTACGATTCACTGAGAAAAGGGTATTTGAGTCTGTTGTTGGTAACTACTTTTCTACCGAATCATTGCATATGGTTTTTCCGTACCTCCCTGGTGGATTGATTTTTACAGATCATATGCCTGCATCTTCATTTCCGAGGCAATGTTTCATGTCTCTATTTCTGTCAAAGAAAGCAGTGTAATAGCTAATGCTAACAATCAGACTGCTTGACAATCTGATGGGTCCTGGGATGACCTATGTTGCATGGACACGGATATGATACGATACGGTAAGGACAAGGAGACAAGGATATGACACCTATTTTGGTGTCCTAGTGTATTTTGGGAGTGCCAGGTTGCGTCCAATACGTGCCTGACATGACACGGCCTAGACTTTTGAGTGTCTGTGCTTCTTAGGGATGATGACTAGTGTTACTTTATCTTTGCATATTATTTCCATCTTTATTATGTATTTTTTAAGTTAATTATGGTTTATTACTTGTTTGCATCTTTTTTCATTAGCTTCCTGTAAGGCTCGGTTTCTTAGTCAACCTTCACCCCTCTCAGGTTCACCCCTCTCAGGTCCAGACAAAGAATGTACCAGGTCGAGGAAGAAAGCCAGGACAAGAAGGCGATGGGAACGGGGAAGAAGAGGAGGATGTATCAACAATTAACCAGCCAAAGGGTAAGCAGGTGGAGGAACAATCTCAAGCAACAGATGCATCACTCGAAAATTTAGTAAGATCTCTCAACCCTTTGCTTACACGTTCATTCAGCTAGTATTGCGGTTCAGTTACTCTTGCCATGAGTCTAGGCTATATGTTGGGGACCTTGGGTGCAAATAAAATGAGAGGAAGGAAAGGAAAATGAAACAGGTTCATGTAATAACCAAATCCCATTGTAGATGTTCTCGTCTCTTTTTACCTTTTGCTCAGTTTGTTCTGGTGAGACAAACATACCTTCAAGATAATAACTAAGATAACCGGCTGATCAAAAGTTGACTTTCTGGTCGTCTTATTAATTCTTCTGATTTAGTTCTGTTTTGCATTCATTTTTGGTTATCATGTTAGGAGGTTTGAAGTGTTGGGTGTTTTTGTTTGCCTTTTGACAGGGAGACGATGTTCTGAATGATAAGGAAGGAGGGGCGGCAAAGCGGGGGAGGGGTCGTGGCCGAGGGGGAGGAAAAGGTCGTGGCCGTGGGCAGTACCACCACAACAACAACAACAACAACACTACCCATCATAATCATCACCACCGTGGTGGAGGCCACGCAGTTGGCACCCCACCGTCGAGCCACTTGATCCACAGCGAGCATCCTGCAGCGAGCAAGCAACCACCTGGGCCACGCATGCCTGATGGTACGAGGGGATTCACCATGGGCCGCGGGAGGCCCGTTCCTCCCTCCAGCATGGGCTGACAAATGCTTGCGATTGTTGTTCCCTGACAAGGGGAGCTTTTAGTTTGATTAGAAGGGCGATGGTTGTTAGATGTATCGTCTTGCAACATTTGGTGTTTAGGACGGGGATATGTGGATTGTTTTTCCTGGTTTTCCTGTGTTCAACGTTAAATTTACACTTTGTTGCCGTAGCTATATTTTCCTTATGAAGTTTTTGGTCCTTTGAAATGCTTTATGGGTTGACAGTTGGGATGTAAAAAGGGGACAGATGGAACATGAAACTGATGTGATGTGTCATAGTTTTTTACAGACAAATATAAGATTTATAAGGTCCTACTTGGATTGTATCATCGCACTCATCTTGAATTCTGGTGGGTGTGCCAACACAGGAGGGTTTCCCAGCAAACCAACTGTGTCTCAACTGTTGTTGTTCATGAAGCCTCTGTTGAAGCATCAACCTGAACCAGTTTCCTGCAGAAGTATTGTGGGGCTTGCCACAATAATACTGCGTTTCACGCAGAATTGCTGTTCGCAGAACATGGCTGCCAGTTCTTCGCGGAACCTATGCTGCTCTTGCTCTCGATAACAAGGGAAAAGCCTTGGCCTTTGGAGAGGAAAATGACATGGAACCGTTGCCTTGAGATGCTGCATGAAAGGGTTGGGGAATGTCGATGCACCAACAGTATCAACTGAACGACAAGGTTTTGCTGCTGAGAGCGTTGAGCTTGCCAACCGGGCTAATCAAGAAGTCGTGGAATGATATTGAAACTCTTTTCCTCTTCCGTATATTTACGAGGAGGAAAGGGAAGTTAACCATGTCAAAGTCGATTTCCACAACCCAGAAAGAAGGCTAGTCGGTACGGGAGTACATCGAAAGATTTCGTCAACTGTCACTTGGATGTCACAAACTTGGGAATCAATTTCCTGACAAGGGAAAAAATTGGTGGGAATATGGTTCCACTCAAAACCCATGGGATTCATTTTTCCTCCTCCTTTTCCAACATTTATTACAAAAGTAACATGTGTCATTGCTTATTTTACCATTAATGTTATTTTTTATAATATTATTTTTATTTTAAAATGTAAGGATATTATTGGAATATTGTTATATTTTGCTTTCCTTTCCCAGGTAGTTTTCTTGTTTTACCAAACAACGGAAACGGAAAGGAAATATGACAGGAATTCTACTTTTTCATTCCCATGAAAAATACAAGGGAATTCATTTCCTTTCCGTGAACCAAACGAGGCCTAAGGATCTGCTATGCTTGGATTGGAAGGAGGGTTAAGTAGGGTGTGTTTAATAACTCTTGCTTAGATTTGAGTGAGAGGAGGATTAATAAATACAATAGTTACCAAAATATCCTTACTACATATGTTATAAAATTAAATTTGATTGAAATTTTAATTAAAACATGTCAAAATATTTTCACAAATAAGAAAGCTATAGAGCAGCATGTTGAAAAAATAGAAGAAAAAAAATCATGATATTTTCTAGGACAAATAAGAGGTATTTATGACTTCTTAAACAAAACTCCTCAATCACCCTCGTTAACCTGCTGATTTGGAACGTTAAAAATAGGCAAGGGATAAACAACCCTCACTTAACCCTCTATAATCCCCTCTTAAACCCCAACTCTCAAACCAAGCATAAACTTTATTTTCCCTCACTCAACTTTCTCTCACTTAACTCTCTGAACCCTCAATTCAAACAGACCCTAAAATTTGATACTTCGGGCTTTAAACACCCAAATCGGGGGGAGGCAATGACAGGCTTCCACCGAACCTGCAATTGCAACCCCACCGGTCCTAGCTGACAAAGGCAAGCAGAAAGAAGCAATATTAGACAAATCTCTGAATAAAAATCTTTCTCAGGGATTACGCGAATCCTATACTTTTGACATACTGGAACAACTTACTAATATCCCAGTTCACATTTCTCTACATTAGATGCTTTCCTCGAACAAGTGAGTGGCTTTAATTTTACTTTTCTTTATATTCACTTCTTAATAAAAAGAACTTTTCTTTGTTTTCGTTGCTATGTCCATTTGCTTAGGACAACCCCTTGATTTTACTTTTCTTTATATTCACTTCTTAATAAAAAGAACTTTTCTTTGTTTTCGTTGCTATGTCCATTTGCTTAGGACAACCCCTCAGGTTCAGCATGATCCCAACGGAGGTCGAGGTCGCGGATGACCCTCCAGAATCAACCTAAAATAAAGGTCAAGGACAATCAAAACTAGCTCCGGACAACCCAAACCCTTGGCTTGGCCGGCCCTCGATCTTATTAATTGTTTATGTTCTTCAGGTATTAGCTGAACATGGATCATGGAGGTCAGTCATTGGAAAGTTGCCTGTGTAAATTACTCCCAGACTCATCTGGATCTGAAGTACTCCTGGAAGGTTGCATTTTATGAAGTACTTGTCAATGGTAGCACCAACTCATAAACCATTATTCTGAGACGATGATAGCATTCTTTTAGGGCGTCACAGCGTCACGAGACAAAGAGCATTCTTAAGCTCTCAATGGGGGATACAATAGGAAATTCTCTTGATAATCCTCAGTTCCTACTCAGAACTATCCCTCTAATCAATAGCAGTCCTCTAATTCCTATCAGCCACTGGCTCTCATCACCTGAACCAGTTCTTGGCCCAGGAAAACGCCATACTGTTCGGCTAAGGGCTAATAATGTCTCATAATCATCATATGTACAAGGTTGCAGTACTGAGCTTCGGAGGTTCCGACATCCACAGATCAAACCCTAAAGAGCATACATCTTCTTGTACTCGGTGTTGAGTATCTCGGAATCTGACGCAAACGACAGAGACATCGATCGCTCCCTGCTCCCAGACGCCCTCCTCACGTTCCTCAAATTCTTCTCCTCGATCCTGTGGGCGACGATGCAGTAGCACATGGACCCCATCGTCGTGACCATGATCGTCGTGCCAATTGCCATGGTGCACCACGCCAGCCACCAGTCGTGGCGGCCCACCACGATGTACGTGAGGGAGATGAAGGAGATCGAGATGAAGAGGCAGGCGAGCCACATGAGCTTGTTCATCACGAACACCATCAACCTCTTTGCCTTCTGCTCCGTGACTATCAGCGAGGTCTGGACCACGACAACAGCAAGGGAGATGAAGAGAGCAAGGGAGTCGAAGACTAGAAATATGATGAATGCGGCATCGTTAGCGATGTACGCCTGCCCAGGGGTGAGGACGTGGCCGCCGTCGTCGGTCGTTGGCGCCTCCACGTACTGGCCTGGCAGTTGGAAGATGGCAGCAAAGGCAACGGTGGCGATGAGGACGGCGACAACAGTGTTGGAGGTGATGGCATTGTTGAGGCCACCTATGTGGAGCTTCTGCAGACGCTTCTTGATGTGCTGGACCCGCACCTCGGTTTGGCGGGTCTGCTTAATCTGGGAATGGATATCGTGCTTGATGTCGCTCACGGTCTGCTTCAGCTGCTTGGCTGGGTTGGGAGGCTGCCCGGGGTCTCTGGCGGTGGCGAGAGCACCGGCTTCCTTGAGGATGGACGCGATCTCCTCGTAGTTGCATTTCTCGGCAATGCCTAGAGCAGTCTCACCGGCTCTGTTGCCAGCATTGATGTCAATTCCTGAGGCTGTTAACAAGGTCTGTACAATCTGCAAAACAAAAAAAACAAGTTTTGGTGGGAGAACTTCAAAGACAAATAGAAGAGCATTTGTAACAATTTTCACTTGAATGACTCAATAGTGTCGACAACACTTCATGTATAAATGTCTATAAGCAGCGCTTTATATTTCAATCCTCTCTAATACGAAGAATGCAAATTGTTGAAGAATCGATTAGTTATTTTTATTTTCAATATTTATTAGATGGATTTCCTATTTGTCGCTAGGGTTAGTAACGTCATTCGCATGCTTTGTAGTTCTACAAATACTGGCTAAGAATCCTCAGAAAATTTGATGCCGTTGTATTCAGAATGTACCTACATTGTTCACAACTTGGTCTATATGGATTCTTTTTGACAATACCCACGACCGTATCTTCAATGGCTACTGCGGGCGCAAATTTTTCAGAATTTCTTTAGTAGTGGGAGTCCCGACTTTCTTTCGAAGTTTTCTGATATGTGAAGCCCCGTTCTTTTTATTGGTCTACTTCTAGGATTTCTTTAATATTTTGAACCAACGACTCAAGATACGAGGCCTTGCACCTCGATTATCAAATACGAGGATTAAATACATTAAAGAAATACGAAACAATTCACTAATCAAATCAAATACATTATAACTCACCTCCTTCCTCTCTACAACTATATATTTATAACTAATACTTAACTTAAGCCATAAGAAACTAAGCCTAATATATAACTATGTAAGTATCGAAACATAATTATAAAAATAAATACCAAATACATTCAAATTAGAATTCTAATCAAACTAGAAAAGTATATAAAATAATAACTATGAAATTAAATATAAAAGATTTGGTCAAAACCTCAAAATCTGCAAAAAATAGTCCATAGAGTGCTTTGCACCCAAAAGCATCTCTGTCTGGCCCCTCCTTTTGTAGGGAACTTGACTCGAGTTTTTCGTATCACCGTATGGATAAAGTGTCCTTTCCTTAGTAACAACAAAGCTTGTTGAGGCCTCCGCTCCACAACTAAACTTCGGCTTCCTCAGTACTTTGAATGACCCAAATGTCATCGGTTGAAGCTAGTCGTATTACCATGTTGATAACACCACACTCCGAAAGCACACCATGCCGTCGTCACTAACGTTAATAGCTATGAACCTACGGTGCTGGTCTTGAAATCTCTGAAGCAATTTGCACAACCTTGTATGTATATCATCGCTCGTGCCTCTTAACTTTATATTGTAGGTGAACCACTTCCATCGCGCATCGCTAAACTCTTTACTGAAAAAAGCCACAAGTCGTCGCGTTAATGGTGATACGGATACCGCACCTATGCCAATGCGGCTAGCGTCGTCCTCAACTTCAAAGAATGGGTCAATTTTAGGTAAAGCCAAGGTCAATACCATACAAAGCGTCTCCTTTATCACCACATAGTAGCGCATCTCTGCATGAAAGAACAATATCGCCACATGCGTTGCATTTACCGTCACGTTACAAGATTTTACAAGATGTAAAAGGGGTCATCCTTGAGAACCGGTCCACCCCCATGAACACCGAATCAGATCATTGATGGGTCCTTAGCAGCCCCAACACAAAATCCATAGACCAGTCTTCCTAAATATTTACAGGGACCGGTCGTGGGGCGTATAAACCCGAGTCGGGTCTCTTCTCTTGTTGAGAACTCGACCAAAGTTCTTTTGCATCAAGTCATTTATCTTTTCCTGAAGAAACTCATTCCCCTTCTCTTGTAGAGAACTCAACCGCAAGTTTTGTTGCAACATGTCCTCCTCATTTTTTCGAAGATTTCCATCCTCATGTGAGCTCATACAGCACCTTAGAAAGTTCGGAAAACTTGTCCCGGAACATGATCACTACACCGTTAGACGTCACGCATGGGTGGTAGCTCTCCAGGAAACTCCTATGAAAGAGTAGGCGAAACTCGTCGAGTAGTGGTTGTACCTCTGTTAGAACCACTCCTTCCTCTGTTGACTCTTTGGTCAATATGCTTCCCTTTACGCCAAGCTCGTCCATCGCATCACAATAAATCTCATCTCTATAAGAGATGATGGAGAAAGGAACACATCAATGCTTGGTTACCTTTGACGCTCGTCTCTTTCCGATCCCTTCTGATAAGAGTACGGCTCTGGATGTTTCTCCAACATCAACCCTTCAACTTCGACCTCTCTTATGCTAATGAGGTTTACTTAGCTTTCGTAGGTGCTCACGATCCCAAAATTTCTACCATTGATGATTAGGAACATGTTGTCCCTTTGTGTGAAATCTTCGTGTCTAGGTATTGGCATAGTCTTCATTGTCATGACATGGAACACCTCTTCTTTCTTGTGTTCCTTCCTATGACAGCCACGTTGATAAGCGTAGCCATCATGTAACCGACCTCCGTTGTCGCAAAAGATGTTCCTCATGTACTCGCCATAGCTACCGCATCGATCGACATAATCTCATTGGTCAGGCAACATGCAAGCATCATAACCGTCATTACAACCCCTCATGATGAGATTATTGTAGTCCTTCTTCAGGTGATTATCGTAGTCCTCAATGCTCGCGCTAGACAAATCCACACAAGCCTCCGCAGGTGATTATCTCGTGCTAATGCGTGACCATATTCAAGGAGGTCGCGGACATTGCTAACCTGTGACGTCGTCTTTGGATTCAAATCGATTTTTGTGACGGTCCCTAGAAGTGGACTACCCGCTCAACTTGTCGGACCTGTAGATTCAATCCCCTAAAGAGACTTCGATGCGACATAGCGCCGCAAATAGATCTTCAACTCTTTGCACTTCGTTAAAAAGAAGTAGGTCACCATTGTCGTCGGTTCTCACTTCCCATCATGCCTCTCGACATGTCGAGGCTCTGATATCACCCGACATAGCACGGAAACACCGATCGTTGAACCAACGACCCAAGATACAAGTAGGGGTGATCATTCAATTAATTCGATTCAAATCAAACTGAATAACCGAAAACCGAATTGGACCGAAAACCGAAATAGCCCATTACCGAATCAACGAATTAAATCAGTTCGGTTGTTATTCGATTTTTCGGTTTATTTGCGTTTTTTTTGTTAATATATATAGTAACTAAATATACCTACATATATTTAGTATATACCTATACCATATACCTATATATTTAGTATATATACCTATATATATTAATACACACACACACACACACACACACACACACACACATATATATATATATATATATATATATATATATATATATATATATAAACTAGTAAATGACCTCTAGCCTAGTGGTTAAGAGAGATGCATGTGGCCCGAGTGGTCAGGAGATCGATTTCCGGTGGAAGCGTTCGCCACAATTACCCATTGCTTCAAAATATATATATATATATATATATATATATATATATATATATATATATATATATATAAACTAAATTTTCTTATTCGGTTTTCGGTTTTGGACCGAAACCGAAAAAGGAAATTTAGTATTTTCAAAACCGAATCGATTTTTTTTAAACCGAACTGAATCTCTTATTTTGTTCGGTTCGGTTTTCGGTCCATAACCGCATAATGCTCACCCCTAGATACAAGGACTTGTACCTCTATTATCAAACACGAGAATTAAATAGATAAAACTCTCATGGAACAATTCATTAATCAAATCAAATTCATTGTAACATCACATCCTTCTTCTCTACAACACTCTATTATAATCAATACATAACTTAAGCCCTAAGATACTAAGCATAATCAAACCAGAAAAGTATCTAAAAAGATAATTATAAAAATAAAAACATAATACATCCAAATTAGATGTCTAATCAAATTAGGCAAGTATCTTAAGATAATTATGAAATAATATAAAAGATTTGGTCAGATCCTCAAAATCCACTAACTATGGTCCTCAGCCAGTTTGACAAAAGTGTTTGTGTCGCTCTTTATTGTTTTCTTCAATCTGGACTAGCTTTCACCAAGTCCTAGATTGTGTCTGTGTGTACGTGTGGGTGGGTGGAGGTTGAAGAATAAATTAGTTATTATTATTTTAAGTATTTGTTAGATGGATTTGTATTTCTAGCTTGGTTTAGTAATGTCATTTCACATGTTTTCTAGTTCTGTAAATATTGATTTTCTATTTTCTATTATCTATAAATATGGATTTTCTATTAACAACGTAGCCCCCACTTTTAACGCAAATCATGAATATACATTTCAATCATATTACGTGGGAAGTAATAACCAACACTAGCTATCTCACTAACGTATATCCTGAATAAGTTCTCTTTGTTTTTTTGTTTTTTGTTCTGAATAAGTTCTCTTTGGTTTTTTTTTTCATTACTCTATCCGGGGTTTCTCCGGTGTCAAATATTTCTATCCAGATTTTCTATGGTATCAGTCGTGTTAGGAAGCATATAGTAACAAGTTATGAAGAATATATATGGATGTAACCAGGAACATTTTTGTTGTCTTTCCATACAATTACTTAGGGTATTGCAGTTGTATAAAGTGTGAAGTTGAGGTGTAAATTCTGTACTTGGTGATGCTTGAAAGGATTTGGATGAAAGGATTCTACCATTCTGTTGTGGGCGCATACTGGACACATCATATTTTCTCCTAAATTTGACTATGCAATTTGTCTGTCCTTATCAACTAGTCTTAATTGGGAGACTCCTAGGCCACCTTCAACTTACTCATTAGCCATGTGTCTTGCAGAGTCCTGTGACAACAAACTACCGTCACAATTTTTTTTTAAAAAAAAAACTGATATAAAATAAACTATGCTCAGATCAAACTCATTAGGATATGATGCTCTATATCAAGGTTTTCAGTAGCAGCCTGACCAATTCAAAACCAAAAAAGAAACCCAAAACTGCCAAAACTGATACTCATTATCATACGAAGTGTCCGAATACGATACGATGTATTGAGATTATACGAACAATTATCAATTTGTGAAGAATAATACCTTTGCTAATATTTTGAATTACAACCAATTCTCTCAAACACAAATCCACAAAATTTTCTCTCAATAAATCCCAAACCCTAAAAGAACCTCACAACTTCTCTATATTAAATAATAGCCTTATTTATAGAAGCTAAAAAACCTTTCAATAGAATCCAACTCCTTTTAGGATTAGTAAATTGAATTACTTAATATAAACCCAAAGCTAGATTTAATCTTGTCCTAGTCCAAATAAAAGTCAAATCCTACCAGGATGAGCATTCATGATCACAACAAGAGATACAAAACACCCCAAGATGGTGCAAGGTCAGATTCTCCTTCAACAATCATTGAGCCCCCAAACTCGAATATTCTGAGACCATGTTCACTTCTAGCTTCTAAATCGTTGATAAGCACAAGAGATGGAGGAGAAAGAGGTGACTACTACTATTTTTGGAGAAAACAAATCTCATTTATAATGATGAGGGGACAAAATTCAGTCCATTGGTCCAGGTACTTAAACAACAGCTCAAACTATCTGGGACTACAACGAGAGCAGTCTAGTGTACATTGACTATACATTCGACAGGTTGCTACTGTACAGTTTATTTATACAACATCAGAAATACTAATCTTTTATCTCCATGGTTATCACAAAATAAAAGATTTCCTAGCGGTTAGACAAGTATTTATTTAATATAAACCAACACTTCTTGGGATCAATAGAAATCTCTTCCTCCATCACATCTGACCAAACATAAAAAAGAGAAAAAAAATTGAACTAGAAGCACTGCAGGCGCTTTACTAAATTCATAATACTACTAAAAGCAGGAAGCTATTAGTCGAGTACAAATTGTTAACAACTATGAAGTAGGCATGTTATGTTTCTGCATATCTATTAGAGAATTTTGTATTTATTGTGCGTGACCAATTGACCAAATAATATGATATATCGAACATTATAACCTACCTCAGGGCGGCCTTTCCTGGTTGCAATATGTAGTGCTGTGTTTCCTTTGCCATCTTCCATATTAATAAGTGAGGGATCAGGTCTTAGCAGCTCCTGGATAATCTCAACATTATTGCCTTTCACAGCCATGTGAAATGCTGTCTGGCCCTTCTTGTCAGTCCTAAAACCGATGGTAGGATCTTTATTCAAAAGAGATTTCACAACTTCCACATGCCCCATTCTGGCTGCTGAATGCAGAACAGTTTTGCCATTTTTCCGAGCAATCTTTGCAAGGCTTGCATCTGTTTCCAGGAGAAGATTGACTATATCAATATGCCCTTGTGTCGCTGCTGTGTCCAGAGCAGTTGAATTTGCCGAATTTGTAGTCATAGCCAATGCAGGAAAAGCATGTATGAGATCTCTTACGACTTCTGCAAAATCCAAGAAAAGAAGAAAAAGTAAGAATCAATCTAATTAGACAGAGCAAGAGAAATGCAAAGTATATAAGTGGTAATGAATATGATAATTGTATTTTTAATGAACCAGAAATAACAAAATGGTTTTCGATAATTGAACCTCGTTGAAGTTGAGTCTGTGTTTGGTTACACAGTGATGGAAAAGATAAAAAGAATGTTTGGTTACATCCTGCATTGTCTCGCGTCCTTACGTGGGGAAGAAGTGATGTGGAAAAAGAGTATAGATAAAAGTTATTTCTGTTTAGTTTCTTATTCAAGATTCTACTAACTACTGCGGGAAGAATCTGAAGTCATTTTTCTTCATATTGACTCACTTTCCTGAAATCAAATTCTAAGTAAACCAGAAACGAGACAATCACCCCAATGGAATTTTCTGATTCTTGGGAACTGCAAATCCAAGTGCTAAATTATCAAAACAGCTCGTAAACTGAAATACACTAGATTAATGCTACAAGAGAGAGATAAGTAATCCCCCATAGCCAATTTAATTATAGGTAAATTAGTAGTTTACAATTCATCAAAGGGTAATAACATCAGATCAGAGTATTGTATGTCAGTAGTTAGTTCACCGTAAGATGGCCATGTTCAGCATGATATCAACTATGAAGGTTTTCATACTCATTCTGGTTTTACGCAAGATGTGGAAAAAAACATACATATCCAATTACTGAGTATATATTTCAGCTTTATTCAAATAGATAAGTCAAGAATCACCCAAATACTGCTTGCTCTATAGACCCCAAGATGCCTAAAGGACCATCAAATCTCGTAGATCAAGAATAGAAATGCTGCGCTGAGAACGTGGCTACTTGGTCGAACCGGTTTGGGAAAATGAAGCAGTACGTGATTCTCCTTCCTCCTCGCTAGAATACGCGATTCTCCTATATACTATGCTATGTGTATTTTTAATACTTCCCTCGACTTCAAACTTGTGACTGTGCGGCTAAATATGGGGTTAGACCATTCTATGCTCATACTTCTCAATCTGATTCAACCCCTAAAGTAACTAAAAAGAGTTCGTGTCGTTAATTTTCGTTTTCGTTCAAAAGAAACATGATAGCAAAATGCCGAATAACGTAGAATGAACTGTGATTGACTAGAGTTGAGCATCAGTGGCAATTGAGCATTTTTTCAAGAAAAGTGGATCTAGAAATAGTAAAATTTGGCCGGGACGAAGTCGGTACCGAGATGGCCCTGCTTGGCAGCAATATGAAACGCGTCGAAGCTGTTGCTGGCCTTGATGGCGGCCGACTGCAAATCCGAGGCCTTCAGAATCTCCCTCACGGCCCCGACGAACCCCCTCTCGGCGGCCAAGTACAGCGCCGTCTCCCCGTCCAGGTTCTGCGCCGGCACCAGCTCCTTCAGCTCGTCCTCGTTGCAGTCCGAAAGGATCTTCTGCAGGTGCGCCGCGTTGCCGGCCCGCGCGGCCACGTGCAGCGCCGTCTCCCCCTTCTTCCTGGGGCTGTCCTTGCTCCGCCGCTCCCCGCGGAAGCTCTGCTGCTTCTCCATCTGCCCGAGCCGGAAGCTCCTCTGCTTCTCCATTGCCCCCATCTTGAAGCTCTTCTGCCGGAGGCTCTGCAGCCTCTCCAGGGCCCCAAGACGAAAGCTTTGCTGCTTCTCCATGCTCAAGAACTGATAAAGATCCCACCTTTCTGTCACCTATTGGTATCTATGCATCCATCGATTCCTTGGCAATCCGGGGCTTCCTAATAACTGCCACCAACCATTAAAGAACCAAGCTTTCCTCTTCGATATACCTATGCCAAGAACAAACAGTACATAGAAAAGGAAAAGACTGGATTTTTATGCAACCAAACATATGGCAGGAACAAAAAAAAATGCCAAAGAAAATCAAGAAAAATATATATTTTGCTTAATCAGGAAGAAAAACCCAGATCAGCAGATGGCAAAAGATCAGAATTTGATACAAGTTTCCTTTCAGTAAAACAAAATTGGCAGAAAGGAGTGGAAGTACCTTTATTTTCTTGTGCAAATAGCTAAAACCCAGGAATCATTCTCTATAAAGTGAATAAATTGCAAGGGGCGTTTGTTTCTACAGCTATTTAGTGGCTCAAAAATTATATCGTTTATATTTTTTTTAACGTTTAATTAGATTCAATTAATTTGTAATAATTAATTAAAAGTTTCACAAAAAAAATGGTGGTATGACTTTCCTTTTTTATGTAACCAAGTATTAACCTTTAATTGGATGTAAAATGTAGGGTTAATTAGTTGTACCTCCTATGGTTTGTACGTATTTTGGTAACTGTTTTCGTTGTTTTCAAATAAAAAATACCCCATGATTTATAAAGTTAATTAGTTGTACCCCCTGGTGCATAGAAAAAAAATGAGTGAAAAATTAAGCAGCCAGGAGGATGTTCTTTATTTTTTAAACAACGGAAACAGTTATCAAAATACGTACAAACCATAGGGGTAAAACTAATTAACCCTAAAATGTACTGTAACTTCTTCAAAAACCAGTATTTTTTCTTATGTCCTTAACATTGGTGATATAAAATCTAAAGAGAGAGAGCAACATAAAGAAAGTTCAACAATTTATGTACGAATTACATAATTAAATTGTGGTAAAATTTTAAGATTAATGTAATTTTATTCCTTTGGATGTTGTAGTAAGTCCGTAAGTAGGAAGATACTTGTTTACGATATGTTTGTAATTGTTTTAAATGTAGCATTTTATTTAACTTCTAATAAAATTATTTTGATATAAATTGAGTTTAAGGTTGTTATAGATAATTTTTTGACATATTATTAGCAGAATATTTTATTTTTAATAATAAAAAATATAAAGATAAATTGATGTGTAACTAGACATTACAAACAAACATATAACCACTAATAAATATAAAAAAAAATAGATTTTATTTATCACTATCTAATTAGTGAAGTTGAACCCCTAACTCTAATTAGTAAAAAAAAAAAAAAAAAAACCGATTCCTGAGGTCCAAAAAACATCAAGCCCTTGTTTGGTTCACCGAAGGGAAATCAATTCTATTTTTTATGGAGATGGAAAAGTAGGATTTCAGTGAGATTTTTTTCCTATGTTTGGTAAAACAAAAAAAAAATTTTAAGAAAGACCATTTGATTTTCTTTTTAATGTTTGGTTAGTGTTGGAACTGAAAAAAAATCAATATTCCAATAATATTGAATGTCAACATCATTATAGTTAACATAATACCATGAGTTAATTGGTAAAATAGATAATAACACATGACTATTTTTGTAACAAATGATGGAAAAGGAGGAGGAAAAATGAATCTTATGGATATGAAAGGAACCATTCCCTCATATTTTGTCTCATGTCATGAAAAAGATTCACAAGTTTGTGGTTACTATGAGCATCTATATTAGATACACTCAAAACACATACTCCAAATTATTAAAAATTGTGTAAATTATTACTTTTAAAGAGTCTTCTTGATATTGGCACAAAATGGTACACTCAAAAGAAATACTCCAAATTAATATACTTTCTTCTTTTTTTTTCCTCTTTACTTTCCTTCCATATTTGGTAAGATTTTGCTCCCTATTTTTTTTTTTCTCTATTTTTCTTTCATGTTTGATAAGAACGGTTAATTTGGTAGGCCTATGAATTAATCTACCGGAGCTAAGGCACACTCTAAATCTGGAGTGTCTCTTAGAGCATCCACAGTGGAAGAGATTTCAAGTGCTACATTTTGACTTTAGTTAAATTGTGTAGCACTTGAAGGTTGCAATGGGCACGTGTCCATACTTGAAAATTGCTAGAAAGCTAAGAGACACTCCAGATTTGGAGCGTGTCCTAATTCCTCTACATTAATTTTTGGGCCCACCAAATTAACCGTTCTTACTAAGCATGGAAGAAAATTTAAAAGGTAAATGAGAGAGAAAAAAAATCATACCAAACATTGAAGGAAAATAAAGAAAAAAAAAAGTGTGTTAATTTGGAGTATTTGTTTGGAGTGTATCATTGTGTGCCAATATCAAAAAGATACTCCAAAAATAATAATTTATACTAATTTTAATAATTTGGAGTATATTTTTGGAGTGTTACCACTATGGATGTTCTTAACTTTCTAACAATTTTCAAACATGGATAAGTGTTCACTAAAGCTTATAAGTGCTATAAAATTTAACTAAAGTTAAATGTAGTACTTAAAATTTTCCGACTGTGGGTGCTCTAAACAAAGGAAATGAACAAATTTTCTGTACGTTCGTGAACCAAACGAAACCCAGCAGTAGTGTTTTATATGTGTTAATGTCAAACACACACTTTAGCAACCAATAATGGAGGAGGAAAGATACATCTGCACTTTGATTGGAATATGACATAAACCTGTTTTTTACATATAATTTGTAGCTAAATATCTTCAATGTAACTATTTTTAGTAGCAAGTTGTTATCATTAACCTCTGAACATCTGCAATTAACTATTTAGCCGCATTCATGCTGTGCTATCTACTGACTTTCTGCATATATTATTTTTCCTAAAAATATAAATAAATTGTTGATAAAAAATAGTCAAATAAGAGAAATATATTTAAATGTAAAGTTAGTGTTACTTTCTTTAATAATCTTGTGAATCCATGTAAGAAAAAGTTGAGAAAGTAACATTTATTTTTAAAATAAGAGATTGAGGGTTTGTGCTTGGATAGTAGCCTTAATATATTTTTTTTCTTTATGTCCTCGTTTTTATTTTTTTATTTTTTGGGTTGCATTATGTTCATGCATGTTTGTGTGTGTGGTGTGGTGGGGGCGACCAGTACAGGTGAAGGCGGCTGTTGGTGTCAGTGTCAAAGGGTTTGGTGGGGTCATGGCATACACAACACTCCAAACCGGCAAACCCTCTCATTTTCAATTTTTGTGCAGTGATATAAAAAAGCTAAGATTATTGCAGACATGTGTCATGTTCAACTTACACAAATATTGATACAAAATTATTTAACAAAATATTAACAGTATGCTGCTTTTATATTAGTAATTGTATGAAAGTTTTTCAACAAATTTTAGAGGTTAAAATCTTTCAAAATGTATATTGGATGAATCGAAACTGGTTCATTTTGTGTGCGGTTCAGATATGTTATTCGACGGTCAAGATTATTGATAGAGCTTTATTGGAGATCATTCATAAGGGCATAAAATAAAATTAATTTGAGATTCTAAGAAGATTTTACAAGTGAAAGTTCTTGAATATATTAAAAAAAATCTAGAAAAAGACCGGTCGGTTTGTTAGAGATGTCGTAATGAGAGAGTTTTGCGTTACGATTTGTACGTACTTGTAAAAAAAAAAAATATTGTTTATTCAATAAACTTATTTATTCTCTTATTCCATGGAGTTGATCGGGTTGACTGAACCATATAAAATATTTTGTGTTTGTTCTGGTTGCTATTGTTCGATTTATTTTTCTTGGCATTTACTCGTGGTGGGAATCTTCCATATATTCTATTTTTCTTCTAAGTAATTTAGAAGTTATAAAAATATTTACATAGAACTAAATTTATATTAATTTTATTTTACACTTTGACTATATATTATTTTTAGGATATAATAAATATATAGTCATATTTGAGAAGAAAATGAATTTATGGTCCATCTGGGATATGTTTACCAAAATATTTTTATAATTTAGTTGTTTATTTACGTTAATGATGGTATTTTGACCATTTAACATCTATATTTTAAAAATATTTATGGTCATTTGACATCTGAATAACTTTTATAAATATAATTAATTTATCCAGATTTATCACAACAAAACTTTTTTTCCTTCTTCTAATAATTCAATTAATTTTTTAGTTCCAAAAATGCGTGGGAAACAATCTTGACCTAGAAGTGTTGGATGAACTGTGTACTATGTTTCTCAATGTGTATAAGCATCAGGAAGAAGTGTTGGATGAACTTTGTATATGTTTGACAATGTGCAGATATATTGTGTACTTATTATCCGCGAATTTGCCAGTGTGACATGTCATGATAACCTCTTTAGTCTTGCTTAGAAGTAGCCGTGACTTCTTTATTCTCTTCTTTGTTCAATTTTACAATTAAGGTCTTGCAAGAATAGGATTTTTTTTCCCCCATATTGCAAGGTTCAACAAAAGTTACATGGTAAATTTGGAGGACTAATATGTATGTTAAAAAATCTATATTGCATGAATACGGATACGAATGCGGATAAGGATACGACGTGGGTACGGAATTTCAGCCATTTTCAAGTAAGTTCATATGTAATACAAATAGGAGCACATGTACGGGTACGGACACAATAAGTCTACATAACATTTTATCTTGTCTGCGCAACATAATTCATGGCCATGGTGAAGGTGCAAGTGGAAAGTAACTGCCATTGTGCAGTTAATTGTAGTTATCAATGCTCAACTAGGACAAGTGTAAATTTTCCTATGGATATTAGAAGAAATCGTTATCATTGGTCGATATACTAGTTTGGTTGTAAAATTCTCTCTCAAAGCATAATGTGTTGGCACAATAATCTCCATAGGCTCTACACATCATACGACTAGAGATGCCTACTTACAAAAATGTATGTACCAGCTAGTTATCCAATATGTACCAGCTAGTTATCCAATCTTACAAGAAAGAACTTGGTTTCTCAATATGCATATCATGACTAAATTTTTCAGGCCCAACAGATTATTTATACAAAACCTTGTAAGCTTCTCAGGCCCAACAGTTTTTTTTTTGTATTTTGAAAGAGTAAAACATGCAAATTATTAATTTTTATAGAGCTAGCACAGCCTAATCCGACTTGGCCCGAAAAGTTTGACTCTTGTGGGCGGACTTGGGCTTCATAAATAATAATTAAGTCCGGCCCAAAATTTCTTTAGGGCCAAAAAAATCCGGCTCATGTCCGGTCCGAGTCCGTACTTTATGGACTTTGGCGGCCCGGTCCGGCCCAATGCCAATCCCTAACTCATCTAGTTCTTGTGGTTAGTGATAACCTTCTTGGCTAGGTGGACGGTCTCGGAATCGAACCGCAAGAGAGATGTGTGTGTGTAAATTGGAAAACAATGGACCCAAATGACATGCAGCACAAAGTGTAAAAGTCCCATGCGTTACGATGGGCATCGAAAAGGAAAAAAAAGGACAAGTGATCTTCCGTTCATGGGATTTTATGGGGTGCTTAAATCCCCTCTTTGTTAGGCTTCAGGCCTAACCAGACCAACTGAAAACTGACATAATGAAAGTATTTCAAACAACCATTCAACTCCTTCACATTCTGCAGGTTGTTCATAGTACAACAGTTAATAACTACGAAGCCAACAGCGAATGGCAATTCAAAACTCTCTAATTAATAACAAGTGTACAAGTGTTGGAACTCTTGTTTTAGTTCCACTTTGTAAGTATTTCAAATACACCATAGACAAAAGGAAAGAGACTTTTGTTTAGTCCCACATCGCTTAAAATTCACACTTGTGAGTGGGTATATATATGTTTACACCTTCTACATGGTTGTGATGAGTGGGTAGTAAGAGGGGTACTCGCGTGTCCGGGGGGCATTGGGCTAGAATGCACCTGGTTTGGAGGGAAGCTCCAGAAAACCTTAATGCGCACAGTATTAGAGTTTTGCAACTCTATTTATTCATTCGTTCGCTGAGATCCAAAACCACCAAATAGAGAGAGATCAGAAACGCTGCCGTTCGTCTTCTTCCCTGTTCGATTGTAGGTTGCAGATAGGTACTGCTATCTGTAACTCGTTGTTGTATCCTGGAGGAAAGTCGCCGTTCGAAGCCTCACAATTATGATAAGGGGCGAATCTTTTCTTGAGGACAGTGATTCACACGCCTCAACGATCCTAACTTCTGTTCTACGAAGCTACTACTCCAACAATCTCAAGAAAAGATGTCTTCTCAGAACAATGATCTCGCTGCTGCTGGATCCGCTCAATCTCGTTCAAGGCTACCTGACGTATCGAAGATTGAAGTTTTCAACGGTACCCACTTCAAACATTGGAGGGAGAGGATCTACGTCTGCCTAGACGTGCTGAACTATGCAAAGTACCTGACTGAACCTGAACCAGAAAAACTGGCGGCTATGGAGTTCGATTCAACTAACATAGAAGATGCTGCCAACGCTTACGATGATTTTCAAAAACTGCACGATGAGTGGCAGCAAGGAAACAAGGTATGCCGATACACTATTCTAAACACCTTGTCGAATGAGATCTTCGATATATACTATTCATATAAATCAGCTTACGAAATCTGGGAAAATATGAATAAGAAGTATATAATCGAAGATGCTGGTACTCAAAAGTACGCTATTGGGAATTATCTTAAATTCCAGTTTGTTGACTCTAGAGATATCTCTTCTCAAATCATTGAATTTCAAGTTCTTTTAAATGATTTGAAAACTGAGGATATTGAACTCCCTGATGCTTTCGTCTCTAGTTGTTTGGTTGAGAAACTACCTGAATCATGGAAAGACTACAAGGACAAGGTGAAGCACAAAAGGAGGCAGATGAGTCTGGAAGACGTGATTATTCATGTCCGGATTGAAGAGAAAAACAGGAAACTTGACGCAAGATTAGCTACGGAGTTTGACTCTAAGGCTAATATTGTGGAAGGTAATCCCAGTTCTAGTTCTAATCGGTTTAGGAGAAATCCTAAGAAAACCGATAAGAAATCTTCTATTCCGAAGACTAACAATTCCCGTCCTTTCAAGAAGAATAAAGAAAATTATTATGTTTGTGGAAAACCCGGACATCATGTTTTTCAGTGCAGACACAAGAAGGATGGAGACAACAAAGGTGTCACTCCGAAAGCTAATATAGTGAAGGATGATGTCTTTGCTGCTGTTGTCTCTGTTGTGAACATGGTGGCTGAGAAAAAAATTGGGTTATTGATTCTGGAGCGACCCGTCACATCTGTGGTGACTTAAAGTCTTTCTCAGAGTACACCCAAGTGAAAGATGGAGAAGAACGAGTCTATATGGGTGACTCTAGGCCTGTACCCGTCATGGGAAAAGGCACAGTTCTTCTCAACTTGACTTCTGGAAAAATCCTTTCACTGGATAATATACTGCATATTCCTGACATTCGCTGCAATATGATCTCTGTGTCACTTTTGGTTTAAGCTGGAATCAAAGTGAACATGGAATGCAACAAGGTAGTGCTTTCTAAGAATGAGACATTCATAGGAAAAGGGTATTGTAACCAGGGTTTATTTCTTTTAAATGTACTCAAAACTGTTATTAATGAAAATTCTGCTTCTTCTGCTTACATGGTTGACTCTTTTGATTTGTGGCATGGTAGACTAGGACATGTTTCTGCACCTTATATTAAGAAAATGAGAAAAGCTGGTTTATTGCCTAACATCACTAAACCAACGAATGATAAGTGCGAAGTATGTGCTGAAGTTAAAGCCATCAAAAAGGGTTGTTTACCTGTTGTTTCTAGAGATAATACTGATTTGCTTTCCTTAGTTCACACCGATCTTGCTGAATTTAGAAGCTTAATGTCTAGAGGAGGGAAATATTATTATATTACCTTTATAGATGATTACTCTAGATACACGAAGGTATATCTCCTTAGAAACAAGCATGAAACAGGTGAGATGTTTCTGAAATATAAAGCTGAAGTTGAGAATCAACTAGATAAGAAAATTAAAAGGCTTAGGTCAGATAGGGGAGGTGAATATGAGTCTAATTCCTTTGCTGACCATTGTGAACAACTTGGCATAATTCATGAGACTACCCCTCCATATTCACCTGAATCGAATGGGGTAGCTGAAAGAAAGAATAGAACCTTGAAAGAGATGATGAATGCTATGCTAGTTAATTCAGGTGCACCCCTGAACTTGTGGGGGGAAGCCATCCTATCTGCTTGTTTTGTTTAGAACAGAATACCTTATAAAGCAACTGGCAAAACACCCTATGTGTTATGGAAAGGCTATACGCCTAACCTAAAATATCTCAGAATGTGGGGGTGCCTCGCCAAAGTTCTGTCAGTAGGACCTAAAAAGACAAAATTAGGTTCTAGAACTGTTGATTGTGCGTTCATTGGTTATGCTAATAACAGTGCTGCTTATAGATTTTTGGTGGTTAAAAGTGACTCTGACCAGGTTGCTGTCAATACTACTCTGGAAACCAAAAATGTTGATTTCTTCGAAACTATTTCACTACTAAAATAAGGCAAATTAGCGACGTCATGATACGTTGCTAATAATGACAATTACGTCGCTAATCGTAATTGGCGACGACTTTAGCGACGTAAAGTGAAGGTCGCTTTTAAGCTAGTCGCAGATGGCAAATTCGTCGCCCTACGTCGCTGTTTGCGACGTCCCAGCCATGTCGCTAGGTCGTCGCAAAGTTAGCGACGTAGCGCGACGAAAACTTTACATCGCAAACTTAGCGACGTAGTGCGACTTCTCATAAAAATACATATATCCTCTCCAAAAAAATACTTACATATATATATATATATATATATATATATATATATATATATATGTATATATATATATATATATCCTCTCAAATCCAAATATAGCAAGCCCCTATATATCATAACCTTACCCCACATGAATCTCATGCATATATAATCTCATCTATATATCACTACTCTACATATATGAACTAAATATACCAAGCCAACACATTTCTATTTCACATACATATATCTCAGGAAACTGAGTATACAACCAACAACTTCTAAACATTCAATTTAACTCAAACCCCCAACTCAACTCACAGTCAACAAACTAAACCCAACCTTGTATCTCAGAAAGGGTCGTGTCAGTGTCCAAGGGTCGTGTCAGTGTCCAAACAACTGCACAGACAGTGGGTGTGTGCGGGGTGGAGGAGGAGGAGGAGGAGGAGGAGGAGGAAGGAGAGGAGTTAATTAGGTTAGGGTTTACCTGAGCTCGAGGAGGAGGAGCTCGACGGGGGGGATAGGGGTCGCCGGAGGGGGAGGGAATCGCCGGAGGGGTAGGGGTCACCGGAGGGGGAGGGAGTCACCGGGGGGGAAGGGAGTCGCCGGGGGGGGGAGGGGAGCTCGAGTGAAAATTGGAATTTTCGAGTGAGGGAAAAAAAAATGAAATGTTGTGCCCTAAGTAAAAATGTTAGCGACGTCAAGAGAGGCCGTCGCTAACCGTCGCAAAATTTTAATAGATGACGACATATTTTAATAATATGTCGCTGAACGTCGCTATTCAGCGACGTAATTTAACTCCTGTCGCTGAACGTCGCAAGTCATCGACGTTTTGCGATGTTTATATAAAGGAGTCGCTATATTCCATAGTTAGGGACGACATTTTATGCCGTCGCTAATAGATCATATTTTAGTATTGTTTTTCCTTGGAAGACTAGTCTCGAAAGAACTGTTAACCATACCGAACGTATCTCTGAGACTCCTGAAAATTCAGAAGATCTCCTAAACTATTTTTCTTCAAAACTATTTTACCTTTGTCGGCGACCATGTATTCCTTAGGATCTCGCCTAAACGTGGCATCATTCATTTCGGCGTACGGGGAAAGCTTAGTCCTAGGTATATAGGACCGTTCGATATCCTGGAGCGAGTAGGAGATGTGTCCTATCGTCTCGCTCTTCCGTCGTCTCTGAGTGAGGTGCATGACGTGTTCCATGTATCCCAACTACGACGGTATATCCCGGACCCGAGCCATATCCTGGATCATTCGGAATTGGTTGTAGGTACCAACCTTTCGTATGAGGAAAGGACCGTGTCCATATTGGACCGGAGAGAGAAGATACTCAAGAACAAGACTATCAAGTTAGTCCGAGTTGCTTGGGATCATCACTCTTTGAGTGAGTCAACATGGGAGCGTGAGGATGATATCCGATTGCGATATCCCGACCTATTTGACTCGTAAGGTATAATATCTTTCTTATGCCTTACGCTCTAAATTCCTCGCTTGAAATGAATGATTGCATGGTAGATTGCTTAAATATAGCTTGTCCTTGCCTCTCTAGCCTCTTAATTAAATTTCGAGGACGGAATTCTTTTAAGGTGGATAGAGCTGTAACGACCATGGTTCGTATTACGTATTTTGGGTATACGTGTACGTATTTTGACTCGTATTGCATGACTCCTTGCTTGGTCTATTTGGCATTTTCTATTGCTTGGTTCGGTTCGGTTTGGTTTTATTTATGAACCAACCCCTACCTACCCCCACCCTCACCATTTATTAATCCCACTCTCTTCTCTCTCCTCATTATCACTTCAATAACTCTTCTTCTTCTTCTTCATTTACTCCTCTCCACCTACACCCAAGAGCCCTAGGCAAGTGCAACTTGCTTCATAATGGATCTCAAGTTTTATTGTTCCATTCTCTTCTTTACATGATTATAAGCCTCTTTAGAACTTGGGGTTTTTTATTTTTATGGATAGATTCTTCTAGATCTACATTATAACTTTGGGGTTTCATAAGTTCATGGAGTTTTTCTTGGTTTTGATCTACTAAAACTTGTTATTTTTGAAAACTAAGAGTTCCATGAGCAAGAGCACAAAATTTCGTATGAATTTGGTTTCTGATTCACCTCATTTCGAGTTAAAATGAAGTTTTTATGGCCAAAACAAGTTTTCTAAATTTTTCATGTCGGCTGAGTGAAATTTTACGCAGGGAACCCTGTTAATGCGTATTTTACGCTGGATAGTATCCAGAATGTGAAATTTTACGCAGGAAACCCTGTTAATGCGTATTTTACTCTGGATGGTATCCAAAATGTGAAATTTTACGCAGGGAACTCTGTTAATGCGTATTTTACGCTGGATAGTATCCAGAATATAAAATTTTACGCAGGGAACCCTGTTAATGCGTATTTTACGCTGGATAGTATCCAGAATGTGAAATTTTACACAGAGAACCCTGTTTATGCGTATTTTACGCTGGATAGTATCCAGAATGTGAAATTTTACGCTGGAACCCTTCCCTTTTGCGTATTTTACGCAGAATTGAATTTTGGCGTAAAAAGTGCACAAAATGACTGTTTTTGTCAAGTTTAGCTATTTTTAGCCAAAATTTCGAAAAACTTAAAACATGAAAGTTTTAGATCCTTGTCTTGCCTCTCCGAATATCTTTGGAGCACCTCATTTGGAGTTCGTATGTGGAAGTTATGCACCGTCTTCCCTGAGCCGCATGATTCCTCTACAGCTCTTGCACCCTGTTTATATTTAGTTATTGCATATATGCTTATACCAGGTTAAATGTTAATTTTAAATATGTTCCATGACACGATGGTGACACGTTGTGGTGCACTTTTGACGAATGACATGACGTGATAGTGGCCCGTCGTGGCGCACTCCTGACAGTGAACATGACATGATATATATATATATATATATATATATATATATATATATATATATATCGAAGGCTGTTGCGACGGCTAGCATGTCATGACAAGTATAAATGACCTGGACACCATGGGCGACTGTGTTTGTACAAATAAATCAGTACTGTCTTACATCATGTCTAGGATGAGGCTCCCTGAGTACCACGATCAGGGATACCTACAAAAATTGACTAAGACTAATAAACTAGAATAATTCAGTAGTCATAAAGAGATTTCTCAGCTACATGCAATCCCGTTATCTGGGCGCACTAAGTGGACTTGTAGCCTACCGACGAGTAGGGCACATTTTCAGCACACAGTCACGTGTTGCACCCTTCATAAACGGACATTCGACCTGGATAACCTGGATGGTCTGCAGGGCTTGTGGTTGTTGGGATAATCTCATTGCATTTGCTAGTAACTAGGCCTGTGATAACCCTAGTTAGTTAAAGTATCAAGCCGTACTCTTTGCTTGGCCGTGATTGATTAAATGAAGTCTAGCCCAGCTTCGACTTGTCCTGATCCTGTGCAAGATTTTGACAAGACATGATTATTTATGCTTGTCTTAACAATAATGATCAGGGGACCAGTTCTGTTCAGGCGAAGGGTTACAACCCCGGTCCTTGTTTGGTTTAAGGGTTGTAACCTGGCTCCCGGAGCAGTTCTGCGTCCTCTCTTCGTTTATTGTCTTATTGCTCCCCATGCCATGCTCGTCATGTTTTATTTTACTTCAATAGCATGATTATTTATACTGGCCATAACAATAACGATCGGAGGTCCAGTTCTGTTCAGGCGAAGGGTTACAACCCCGGTCCTTGTTTGGTTTAAGGGTTGTAACCTGGCCCCCGGAGCAGTTCTGTGTCCTCTCTTCGCTTATTAACTTATTTCACCCTATGTTCTTGCTTACCAACAAGTAGTTGAGACGGATTTCTATTCAGGTGAAGGGTTACAATCCCGGTTCTTGTTTGGTTTAAGGGTTGTGACCTGGCTACTTGAATGATTTTCCTCGTACTCAATTTACTGTTGTTATCATTATTATTATCTGTTTCGTTTATAATCATCTATTAATATTCATTTGTGGTATGCTGGTTTTAGTTCCTAAGTGAAGTCTCCTTTGTGGCACTTGCTCTTTCTGGGGTCTGACCCAGCTGGTTTTGTGTGACCAGATATCGGAGCAGCACCAGAGGATCTACCTACCTTCCAGCCAAATGGTGACCACCAGGCGTAACCCTGGCAACGAGTGGGTTTCTTTTTGTCCTCCCACTTTATTATAAAATTATTCTTTTGAGGCGTTTAGCCGGCGAGCACGTGTTAGCTCGTATTACACCTTTATTTACTGTCTGCCTATGGGCTGTAACATGATTGACAAATCCTAGGGTTGATCATGTATGACCAAAACTCTTGCTAGTCTTGACATTGTGTACGACTAGCTTCATGATCATCCGAATATGTAATGTATGGGACGTCTTACTATTGTATATTTGGTGCTCTGACATCTTGTAACTGTTATTACTTGCTTGAGATTGAGACAATAGGATTGTTTATGACCATAGGAGACTGATGGCTTGTAGTTAAACCCTCATGTATCTAGACAGCCGTGACCGTATAGCGAGGTGGGTTGCACTTCAATATACGTAGCTGGCTATGTATGCCCCCGCTCTCCAGTATTCTAGTTCTGGGGCGTGACTGTTCAGAACAGAATACCATATAAAGCAACTGGCAAGAGACCCTATGAGTTATGGAAAGGCTATACGCCTAACCTAAAATATCTCAGAATGTAGGGGTGCCTCGCCAAAGTTCTGTTAGTAGGACCTAAAAAGACAAAATTAGGTTCTAGAACTGTTGATTGTGCGTTCATTTGTTATGCTAATAACAGTGCTGCTTATAGATTTTTGGTGGTTAAAAGTGACTCTGACCAGGTTGCTGTCAATACTACTCTGGAAACCAAAAATGCTGATTTCTTCGAAACTATTTTTCCTTGGAAGACTAGTCTAGAAAGAACTGTTAACCATACCGAACATATCTCTGAGACTCCTGAAAATTCAGAATTTGAATTGAGAAGGAGTAAAAGAGCGAAGATATCCACCAATTTTGGTGATGATTTTCACATATTTCTTGTGGATGATGATCCGATAACCTATGATAATGCTATGCATTCTAGAGACGCACCTTTCTGGATAGAAGCAATCAGCAGTGAGTTAACCTCAATTATGTCTAATCGTACTTGGGAAGTTGTTGATTTACCTCCTGCAGGTGCTAGAGCTATAGGTTGCAAATGGATCTTCAAGAAGAAACTAAGAGCAGATGGCTCTATTGAGAAATACAAGGCTAGGTTGGTTGCGAAAGGATTCTCCCAGAAGAAAGACATAGACTATTTTGACACTTTTGCCCCTGTGACACGAATCTCTTCTATTAGGATCTTAATTGCATTGACAGCAGTTCATAAGTTAATTATCCATCAAATGGATGTGAAAACTGCTTTCTTAAATGGTGATTTAGAGGAGGAGATTTATATGTCACAGCCAGAAGGTACTATTGTCCTGGGTAGTGAGAAGAAAGTATGCAAACTAGTTAAGTCCTTATATGGGTTGAAACAGGCACCTAAACAATGGCATGAGAAATTTGATTCTGTGATGGTGTCTAATGGATACCTGATCAATGATGCAGACAAATGCGTATACTATAAGTCTTTTAATAATTCTTATATTATGCTTTGTCTCTATGTGGATGACATGCTTATTTTGGGACCTAACCTTGATATTATAAATGAGACCAAAAGGTTTTTAGCTTCAAATTTTGATATGAAAGATCTTGGTGAAGCTGATGTAATCTTAGGTATTAAAGTTGTAAAGACAAAAGATGGTCTTACATTGTGTCAAGAACACTATGTCGAGAAGTTTTTGAAAAGATTTGGATATTATGACTGTAAGAGGGTGTCGACGCCATATGATGCTAATATCCATCTTAAGAAAAATAAAGGACATAGTGTCTCTCAGAAAGAATATGCTCAAATTATTGGTAGCTTAATGTACTTGATGAACTGCACGAGGCCTGACATAGCTTATGCTGTTGGCAGACTGAGCAGATATACTCAGAGTCCTAGTAAGGAACACTGGGTTGCCATTAAGAGATTAGCCAAGTACTTAAAAGGTACCATTAATCATGGGATATCTTTCAAAGGGTCCCCACCTGTGCTAGAGGGTTATTGTGATGCTAACTGGATCTCAGATTCAGATGGGATCAAATCCACTAGTGGTTATGTGTTTACCCTCGGTGGGGGTGCAGTGTCTTGGAAATCTACCAAGCAAACATGTATAGCTCGTTCAACCATGGAGTCCGAGCTAATCGCCTTAGAGAAGGCATGTTCTGAGGCTGAGTGGCTTAGAAACCTCTTAGCGGATCTTCCCATTAGTGTAAATGCTCCTCCTCCTGTGCCTATGCATTGTGATTGTCAAGCTGCTATTGCAAAGGCAAAGAGCAATATTTACAATGGGAAAAGTAGACATATACGTCTAAGACATACAGTAGTAAAACAGCTGTTAAAATTCGGAGTTATATGCTTGGATTATGTGAGGTCAGAGTTAAATTTGGCCGATCCTCTGACCAAACCACTTAATAGGAGGCAAGTGGAAGATACGTCGAGGGAAATGGAACTTATGCCTAAAACAGAAGACAAGAGTGATAGTAACCCCACCTATTTGATTGGTGATCCCATGACTTAGGTTCATAGGGGTAAGAACAAGTCACTGGTTGTTTTTGTGTACTATCGACTATTGTATTTGAGATGTCCCATTCTTATGACGAGATAGTACTGTATTTATGAATACAACTACTGCAGTGAGAAGGTTGAGCTTTGCTCTTAATAGAATCCATATCCCAAATCTTGAGGTGGTGTGTCTAAACTGCAGTACACACTTGATGGAAATCTACCTATACGAGTGAGGAACTGGGTCGGTTCCTATAAGAGCTTTTGACAGGCTTTCTAGAGCACTCATGAAAAACCAGGAATCAGCGCAGGGCCAAAAAGCGCAAAACCGCAGAACAGTGAAGTACTAAGAATTACAATGTGGATGCAAGTCCTCTGTTCACATTTAAGGTTGTTGGTTCATAGAAAACTTGTTTCACCAACCTCCTGTGAACAAGTCTTGCTATCCTAATGGCTGGTTCATAGCTGAAAGGCACCAGTACTTAGGCATTGTGTTCGTGCTACGGCTAGCAGATGAGACAACCACATATTTCAAAATATGTGGGGGCCGGAGGTGTAGTCGGTATAGACATAACATGTGTGGTGTATTTTGAAATAGTGGGGGATTGTTGGAACTCTTGTTTTAGTTCCACTTTGTAAGTATTTCAAATACACCATAGACAAAAGGAAAGAGACTTTTGTTTAGTCCCACATCGCTTAAAACCCACACTTGTGAGTGGGTATATATATGTTTACACCTTCTACATAGTTGTGATGAGTGGATAGTAAGAGGGGTGCTCGCGCGCCCGGGGGGCATTGGGCTAGAATGCATCTAGTTTGGAGGGAAGCTCCAGAAAACCTTAATGCGCATGTGCGGACACGTCGCACGCGCGGGTGGGTGCAAATCCGGGCCGTTTAGCCTCGCGCGTAAGCGGGACACGACCCTACTTTTTGCATTTTCTTTTGGTAGTGAGCCCGCAATTTATGCGGTCCATTATTTAACCGCTACTACTCATTCAACACGTCTCATACACGTTCCTGATTCTTCTCCTGAGATTTGGTTCACGATCCAACAGTATTAGAGTTTTGCAACTCTATTTATTCATTCGTTCGCTGAGATCCAAAACCACCAAATAGAGAGAGATCAGAAACGCTGCCGTTCGTCTTCTTTCCTGTTCGATTGTAGGTTGCAGATAGGTACTGCTATCTGTAACTCGTTGTTGTATCCTGGAGGAAAGTCGCCGTTCGAAGCCTTACAGTTACGATAAGGGGCGAATCTTTTCTTGAGGACAGTGATTCACACGCCTCAACGATCCTAACTTCTGTTCTACGAAGCTACTACTCCAACAACAAGTACTTACGTTTTACCAAACCCAAGTTCCATTTTTTTTTTTAAAATCTCAAGCGCACACAATTGAGGGACTCGAACTTTGCCGGTCCCTCCAGGTGTCCGCTCTAATACGACTAGACTAGAGAGCTAGGACAACCCAAGTTCCAGTTTACTTCATTTCTATGACTAAAGTTTGATGCAGTACGTACATTCCTCAATGTCTCCTCTCACCCAACTTGTTGCATTTTGACTGCCATCTATTAATAATCTCGACATACATTGTTGCATAAAACCACATAGCTCCAGCTCCTGTTGATTGATTGCATTCCTAAGTTACAGACTGCGAGTACCTTTCTCTCATTCATCTACACTGACTGCAGTTTTGCTGCATCGATCTCTCCAGTTCTGCAGCAAAAATGAGCTATGTTATCAATTTTGGCAACTATGCTCTACGAACGTACGGTTTTCGTTCAGTGCTTCACAGCTTGAAAAGCCTGGCACCCTTGAGACTGCTGACGATATCGGCAATGGAGCCGATACTGGCGGCCACGGAGACGAGGAGGCAAAATATGCTCAGGCAGTGCAGCAGGAACCACCTCAGCGTCGTGCGGCCGATCCCTTCCTGAGCCATGTGCATGCTCACCGGAAAATATACCGTCAGCGGCCAGAAGCTCAGGGCCCCGAGGAGGCCCAGCACCGCGTTGAAGAAGGGCAGCAGCATCGACACCAGGGTCGTGAGGACGATCAGGATCGATCGTGCGGCTAGCTTCGACAAGGTGAAGCTTAGATGGGCTCCCGGATCTTTGGTTGGTATTCTGAGAGTGTACACTCTGTGGACGAACTTGGCTTCGGGCCACATGTCAGCAATCTGCCTCTCAATCGCGGCAAATATTGGCTGTGCATAGACCTGATTATAGATGAGACGATCGATATCAGTTGGTGCCTTTACTTAATGATTACATTGTAATGTAATCGCAATGTAATCAAATAAAAAAAAAAAATTTATTTGATTACATTACGATTACATAACAGTCTACCAAACAAGGCCTTAGTAAGGTTAATCCTTCGTATTAGCATCTATTCCATGAATTTAAACATACGGTTTTCTGGTATTTGATAATACTTGATAGTACAAAATGCTTAATAAACATTTCTAATTAGAGTCTAATACAAGTTTTTCAGGACTTCTGAGGCTATATTATTAGTATCTTATGATACACAATATGTATCTTACGATACGATATACTATCGTTTCATTACGTGTTGGTTGATACAACCGTATCTGTTTTTTTTAGTTTATAGTCATGTATATGGATACTTAATAATATGGATTCTAAAACTAGATAAACTTGTAAAGATGAAACAGATAAATAATTTATGTGAAAAACACTATTAAAGCATGTTGCTATATGGATTTAGAAACATAGACCAAAACTCTTAGAATTACTCGATCATAGTCATATGATATACGATACGTATGTGATACAGAAGCAAACCGATACATGATATGTATTGCAAGTTGATAACTTACCTTCGAGATTATTTACAATAAAACTTAGACGAACGGGCTTTAGGTTTGATTGTATATTGGGTCATTGAGTTAGATCATTTCCATCATATAAGTGATCAATGGTTCAATGATTACAACCAAAAGCCTGACAATCATCTTACAAATCGCTCATGTGGCAGTTGTCAATTGGTTCCCTCTCTGTCCCCTTCCTACATGGAGAGAGGGCACCCAATTGTCAGCTACTACCTAGACACTTGTAAGAAGGTCGTAAGGCTTTTGGTTGTAATTCTTAGCATTGCTCACAGATGATCGGTGCTCACCTGGTATGCTCCAACAAGATGGACAACGACGCATATGTTGCCAACGTCTACGAGCCAGTAGGGCTCGTAGAAACCGAAACCGGTGAGGATGTTCCCAGGAGCATCGTTCCCGAATGCTCCATACCCTATGCAACCGATAGAGATGTAGAAGACGGTCGTGAGTCCAATACCGAAAAACGCTCCCCTCTTCATGGTTTTGTTCTCCGGAGGCGGCGACTTCAGCGTATCCTACACAATCAGGAAGTATAAACACCCAATCACACTTTACATACAGTCCGTGACTTCGCCATCATCATCCAAGCCTTCTCCCATCATAAATGGTGTCGCTATAGAGCATAAGAAATATGAAATGATCAAGATAATACCTGGATTTCGATTAAGACCTCTGCGAAAGTGTACGCGAAAGCTATATTCCCGAGAGCTTGGAGTACATTCCATGCCTTCTTGGTCGGAGACATGTCGACTGCGCCTGCTAGCCCCCCTCTCAAGTGGCCCTTGGAGGCCCACGCCGCGACGGAGAGGCCTAACCCGATGAGGGAGTAGGCGAACGACATCACGGCAGCTAGCACAGAGAGCCATGTTATGTTCTCCAAGCTAGGAAGCTGAGAAAGAACGACTTGGACCGACCCAAACACCACCATCATCAGTACAGTCCCGTCCGCTGTGCAGCTCGCACCGCGCCCGTGTCTATGGAAGCAGTTTGCTTTCTTCACCGCACTACATTGGTACATGCGAAGTTTGTTATGTTTCATCCATTTCCAGACAGAATTAAATACCGAATTTTTAACCAGAGTCACTTAAAAAAAACAAGGTTCGAAGTATCGGTATCGGACCATTCCTATGAGTATCGGGATCGACGGAGGTTTTCGGATCGGAGTATGGATTTTTTGGTATCGGAAAACAAATAAGTATTAATAAATTATTAACATGTTAGAAAATATATTTTACAGATTTAGGCATAATTTTAGTATTTTCAGTGTTATTTTTTAGTAGTTTTGAAATTGAAATAGTTGTCACCCTTATCGATTGATTTGCATACGATAGATAAGTTTTCGTCTTTTACATTGCTTTTATAACCTTTTTATGCTTTTACACCCTTGCTGATTGGTCTTTTTCGTTCAATTTTCTTTCTCGAATTGACCGAAAAAGAGACCCCGAATGTCGGTATCGGTCAGTATCGGATATCAGTCGGTATTTTTCCGTGACATGCCAAACCGTATCGGTATCGACTGTATCGAATCGGTATCGATCGATTCTGCAAACTATGTAAAAAAGATTCAGGAGAGAGAGAGAGAGAGACTTACATTATGCTGGTACATGCTGTGATAGTGTATCCGACCATTGTACCCCATAGATTCACATATTGAGCAATTCCACACATGTACACTTCTCTGGGACCTTTGGTTGAGAGATGACAGAAGCGAGTGAGTTTGGAGTTTGAGTACTCTCTTAATAATGTAACAAAGAATCTAAACAAACGGAGGGTTATATTAACATGTGCCATAAGACCACGTGATAACACATCGATCACGTGCCCTTATGGCACATGTTAACATAACGGTTTGTACCCAAGTATGACTTGACCGCTTCCATGTAAGTGCGGTTCCTGGATCCGGTGACCGGGTGGGGGTACCGGTAACTGTTGGCTAGCAGGGTAGAGGTATAGTAGGTAACGCCGGCGAAGGCCAGAAGGGCGAGAGGTCCGGCGAGCCAACCCAACTGAGCGGTGCTCCACGGCAGGGCCAGGACGCCGGAACCGATGACCGCCGTAACAATGTGCGCTGTCGCGGTCCACACCGTCCCTGAATTAGGCATTCAAACACATGGAAATATATCAAGTTCAAGTCCAGAACTCCGGTTTGCTATACAATGAAGTTAACATAATAAGATGCACGCATCTGACCATTTTTAAGAGCATATCTATAATTTCTAACAAGAGCAGGATATATGTTTATATGCATGCAAAGTCCTTGATCAAGAAGATGGTTATTAACATGTGGAAATAACAAGTTTCTTGTTGCGTGATCAAGAAGGTGGTATATTAATATGGACCCTCCTACGGTGTCCGTGGTTTGCAAACGCGAGTGTGCAGTCCACATGGCGGCCTTTCATTAATCCCCAATCCGAATTTTAAGGGGGTGGGATCCGATGGTTGCAGGAGGCGAATGGTTGGCTGTCACGTGGGTCTACGACTCTACGGTCACGACCACAAGCAAAATATCATTCACATTCACGTATTAATATATGTGTGTGTGTGTGAAGTAACAAGTTTCTTGTTGCATGATCAAGAAGATGATAATATATAGCTTTATACCTTGTCTTTCATGTTCACCTCCTTCAATGTCTTCCTCCCTCCTCTTCTCCATTCTCTCTCTCTCTCTTGATCGAAAGGGAGAGGGTGCAAAGGTGGTGTTTATGGAGGGGAGAGTGTTGTGGTGTCCAAGCACAAGTCATGGACTTGCTAGTAGCTATCCAAACCAACAAATCCTATCGCATATTAAGTTGTCAGCGCCATCTTTATTTCTATGGAAAAAAAAAAAGGTAGAGGGGCATGGGATGTAACAAACAGAAGAAAACAATATAAGGAAAAAAAAAAGGACTATTTATAAGGGCACAGCCTTTTTTACTCGGGGCTAGTCAGGATTAGGGCTAACCAGGCTTTGAGGAACTTTTACTCGGGCTGTCCAAATTTTCTATTCAGGGGCTGTCCATTTTCTTCTTCTCCACTCTCTCTCTTCACAAACCCTAACTTTCTTCTTCTTCTTCTTCTTCTATCCATCTTCTTCTTCTCCACCATTTCCATTCTCACATCTTCATCAAAACTCTAATTTTTTTCTCATCATCATCATCTTCTTCTTCTCCACCGTTTCCATCATCACCATCTCCATCAAAACCCTAGTTTCCTTCTCTTTCCCAATTTCGATGGCACCCAAAAAATTAAATAAACCATAAAATGTATGAAAATAAAGATTAAATACTTCTTTCCTCACAAAGAATGCATGGAAATAAATCCTAAAATGCATATTTCACTCTATTATCAAGATTGAAATAAACCCTAATATATTTTTTTCATTCGAGAATGTCGACTTTAGGACTGCCAGAAATTGTGGCAGTCCTGAAAGGAACTTGCTGTACAGCAAGTATCTTTCAGGACTGCCTCAATTTCTGGCAGTCCTCAATATGTCTAGGACTGCTAGAAATTGTGTCAGTCCTGTTGTAGAGCATGTCCCTTTCAGGACTGCCACAATTTTTGGCAGTCCTCATTACTTCTAGGACTGCCAGGAATTGTGGCAGTCCTCATTACTTTCAGGACTGCCACAATTTCTGGCAGTCCTCATTATCTTTTATACCTACCACTTGGATAGCCCTGAGTAATTTTTTCAGTGGCAAACTTGTAAATAATGAAAAACTAACACTTGGACAGCCCTGAATAAAATGTGCTGTGCCCTTATAATTTACCAAAAAAAAGTGAGAAAGAGGGGGAGGGGGGAGGGGGGAGGGGGGGGGGGGGGGGGATACAATATTTTGTATGGTATTGTAAATTTTACTTTGTGGGGTTTCTTGTTGCTTGAGTAGAAATTAGGACTATGCACAATTAAATCAAACCGATCAGATCGAATCAAATCAAATCGAACCGATCGATTTTAAACCAAATCGATGGTTCGGTCGGTTTGGTTCGGCTACAATTTTTTTAAAATCGACCGGTTCGATTTGGTTCACGGTTTGGTTCTGCCAGAAATCATTTAAAATCGAACCAAAACAAATCCTATGTGGGTGTTAAATAATTAGGATTGGCTTACTAACTTGGGTGTTTGACCGGTTTGGTTCATTCAACAACAGACATCATACTTTGAAAGAGTCTCTTCTCTCACAGAGGAGTGACGACTCCATTTTTACTATTACAAAGTGTTGTGCCATGCTGCAAAGTGCAAGCTGAAGCTGCTATTTGTTGAATGCACATTTTTACGTTCCATCACTGCTGTGCTGTTGTGGAAGAATGCATATAATTCTTTTTTCTGTCCTTTTTTTTCTGTGATCAAAACCGACCAAGTCGAACTGATTCAAACCGAACCAAGTCGGTCGGTTTCAAAACCGAACCGACCAGTTGGTTGGTTTGGTTCAGTTTTGCTTATTTTCAAACCGATTAACTTCGATTCGACTTTGATTGTGACCAAATAGGTCGACCATCGACCGATGCATACTCCTAAGTAGAAATTGTACTATAACAAAATTTAAGTAGTGTAACATATCTTAGCTTTCTGATGATATTTTTTCTGATGCGGATTTTCATCTCCATACTTGAACTCATTGCGTTTATATATATATATATATATATATATATATATATATATATATATATATGAGGAGGAATTCGTATTTTTTTATTTTTTGCATTTCCAAGTATCTTCATGTTAACAACCATTCGATGTCGTTTAAGTCATCTAATCTTATCCATTAATTTGAGTCATTCAAATGAATGGTTAAGATTAGATAATTTAAATAAGATCCAACAATGAATAGCATGAGGATGCAAAAAATAAAAAATGTAGATCATTCTCATATATATATATATATATACATATACATATATATATATATATATATATATATATATTCAATCCTACCTTATGTGGGGCTAAATTTTGTTTGCTTTCTTTTCTATATAATTTTTTTTCTTCATATAATCAGCCCACTAGTTAGACCACTCAGTCCACCTGAGGTCGAATTTTGGTTTCCTTCTTAGTCAAACTAAGGGGCTGTTTGGATAGATGTAACTCTTTGAAAGTGTGAAAGTGGCACTTACGTCATGATGAGTTACAGTAGAAAGTGTGAAAGTGGCACTTTCCAAAATGTGTTTGGATGTAGTACTTTTTGTCTGCTGCAAGTGGAAGAAAAATGGATTTGGTGTTTGGATGGTTGTTGAAAGTGGAGAAAAAACGAGTTCGGTTGTTTGGATGGTTGTTGAAATTGGATATTGAAATTGTAGATATGAGAACCCATAATTAAATTAATTACGATAATAAAATGCAAAAATGCATTAACTATTATAATTAAATTAATTACCATAATATAAAGTAAGATTATTATAATTTAAATATAAAATATAATTATTAAATTACAATTAATTTTACATAATATGAATTATTATTCTTTCACACAAGTAATTAATATATAATTAGTAAATATAAAATTTCTAAAATATAAAGTAAGATTATTATAAATGAATTTTTTTTTGTTATATCGTTCCTAGAGCCCTCCAGAAGCCTCGTCTCATGAAAAATAAATTAGTAAAAGATTATTAATAACATCACTCGCACACCATCTCACCAAACCACTCCTCTCTCTCTCTCTCTCCTCTCCGACCCCTCCAGAAGCCTTCCTCTCACTCTCTCTCCTCCTCTCCGGCTACAACAGCACCCCGCTCCACCGTGCGCCTCCGTCTCACGCGTCGCCGCCTAGGCCCGATCGTCCACTACAGGCGCGGAAGCACCGATCCCCTGCTTCGGCCATGGCAGCCACGATCCCCCGCTCGGGGCGCGACAGCCCCGGACCCCTCCATGGACGACTTCCACCGCCGGTGACCACGAGTCTTCCCGGGCGGCGAGCTTGTCCAGCGCCAGACATCCAGATCCACTAGGCCACAACCCCTACTTGGGTCATCCAGTGATTTTTTTTTCCTCAATTTTTGGCAGGATTTTATTTTTTTCAGAAATTATGGGTGAAAATTTTGAGTTTTAGGAATATTGTTCCATATTTGTTGTTTCTTGGATTGAGTATAAATTTTATTCAGCAAAAATCATGCGGTGCTTGGGAACACAGATCTCTTCCAGATGTGAGTTCATAGAGGAGTTCCATCCAATTTTTCTGGATGTCAAAAGTGAGAATTGTGTGGGGGACAGGAACTGCTGTGGGTCAATTCAGAGAAAAAAACTCCTACTTACCTGAACTAACCAAACAGCTGAACTCGTTGGAGTTCAGCTGAGTTCCAAAAAATTCACCCAGTTTCATCCAGTTCATTCGAACCAAACAGGCCCTAAGATCAACCGGGTGCGAGATGTAGTGCCCCGCTCGGCTCACTCTTACTTGAGATCAATTTGAATGGTCCCATTGATGCTCTCCTTGGGAACGTTCAAGATAATTGACTGCGAAGATCAGTCCCCTTAGAGCATCTCCAACCCTATTGTCTAATTTTGTGTTGTGAATCTTAGGTGGCATAGGACACAAGACAATGTCTTGTATAGGTGGCAAGATTATACTCACAAATGACAATGAGTTTAAAAAGACATCTCCAATGCAAAAGTATTGAGAAGACAATACAAAGTAATTTTTTACAACTTCCAAGACAACTTTTACTCTTCTACTTCTTTTTATAAACATTTTTATTCATAAATGATGATGTGGACATAAAGACATTGTGAAGTGCATTGTCTAGATCTAGACAACCAACTTCACATTGTCTTTGCCATGTCATTGCCATGTCAACTCCACACTTGATTTCACATTTGCATTGGAAAAGTACTTTTGGAAAAAATGGTTGTCATTCCTATGTGGCAACAATTTTTTTCAAACTCACAATAGGGTTGGAGATGCTCTTACGGAAATTGTCATTCTCACATCAGTTGTCCATATATCAACATAAAGTCTTCTCCCATCGGAATGGGACACCTATGGAGCATATAAAGGCTCCACAAACTATTCGACAATAATTTTATGACGGACCGTCGACTAATGTTAACTCACTGTATTGGTGTCGAACCCCAGGCTCTTTGGAAAGGAAATATAGTTTTAAGCTTAGAAGCCATAAACTCCTAAAAGATCAACGAATCAGTAAGAACCTCGATTCGACGGTTCTTACTTGAAAGTTTGTTGGTAGCGCTTTTCCGATGACGAAAGCTCATTTCTTCGACGACGGGAACACGTTTCTCCGACAACATGAACGTTTACTATAATATGACCATAATTTTGAAAGATGACATAAATTATTGAAAGAAAGTTAGAAGATTTGTACTACAATTTATCAAGGTACCAAGAAACTAAAACTTATTTATCTTTTCATCATAAAAAATTAACATGCGAATGATCTCTCTTTAACTTTGAATTAAACTTTATAAATTCTAATAAATACTAAGATATTTATAAGTTTCAATAACAATAATTAATATACATAATTTTTTTTTTTTATTAGCGTACGCTTTCATCACGTTTCTAACTTTAGACTCTTTTAGGTAGTCGTATTTCTCCGCTTCTGACTCCACTTTCGTTCCCGCTTTTGCTTTTGGTTTCTAAGATTTTAAGCAAGCTATATAAAGAACAATCCCATTTTGGAGTTGGACATATACCAATTGTTGTTTTATTAAGATATACTAAGACGCTTCTGAAAAGCGCATCAGACACTTTCCTGGTGTGAAAGTGTTATTTTATCAAAGAAAAAGACAGAAATCTGTTGGAACATCTCACATAAAAAGAATCAATACAGTTTAAAGGACAAAACCTTTTCTGTTCAGGAAACTACAATTTTAACTTTCATTAAACTAATAATTGGATATTTGTTTCTTTAATTATCATTAACTATATATCCATGTGCATGGTACATAATTTAATTATATTTTAATTAATTTTGTATACTTGGGTAGAGCAAAAGGCCCCATAAGATATTTTTCTTAAAAAAAATTTTGTACATAATTACTTAGTTGTCCATATTAAATTTAATGAACAATTTTAATTAATAAAGTTAAGTAAAGACATATTTGAAAGAAAAAAATTCATGATAAAATCAATTTTTATTATTATTATATACTAGCATAGATAAGATACATAGAAGTCAGGACGGTGTATATTCCCACCTTGCACAATCAAAAAAGAAAAGAAAAGAAAATATATTGCACTATATCAATTCATTAATACACACAATAAGTGGTACTTTTTTTTTCGTGGGTTGTGGCCTAGTGGTAGCAACGGAGGCCCTGACGTGGAAGGTACAGGTTCGAATTCTCCCTTGACATTTGCCAAGTCGATAAAAATGATACTTCAAAAAAAAAGTGGTGCTTTTGGATATTATAACTCTCAAGAGATTTCTTTATGTTATGATAAAGAGACGAGCACGAAAGAAATGGTCGAGTGGTAACACTTAAGGTCCGTCTGGATGAAGTTTTGTATTCTTAGGAATTTATTTTCTTTTCCTTTACCATGAGAAAGGAATTCAACATTCTCATATCCATGTTTGGTTAGGTTGTGAATATGTAGTCCAAAAAATTCAATTTTTTCATTCATATTTTTGGTTCACATAGGGATAGAATCTTAATTTGTTTAGTTTCCATAAATACCCTTTCATTAATTTCATGATGGTATAAATTCACATGTTTGAGATATAAGTTGGAATTTTGAAAGTAAAGAGATGATATTAACGTCCAAACAAAATATCCAAACAACATTCCTAGAAAAGTAAAACTATTCCCGGGGGAGCTTATAAATAGCTTTCTCACATCAGTGGAACTATGAAGCCTCGTATTCTCCCTTAATTCTCAATTCTAGATATACCAAACATGAGATAATGAGTTCAAAACTCATTCTCAAGCCTCCAAAACTTGAACCAAACGTCCCCTTATAATGGAGGATGGAGGGAAGGAGCGGGAATCCTAGTCCTAGGCATTGATTAAATAACAGCTGGAGTTTTCAAGTATGGTTCCAATATAATGAGTTTTAATCACTGGCTATATACTGTAATATATTGATGTGGATCCATTTTATGCTCTTAATAGTATATACTAATTTCTTTCCATCTTCCCATCTCCTTAAAATCCTCCGCCTTACAAATCATAAACGTAGGAGAAGAGGGTATCTTGATGATTATGTTAGGGTGTAGTGCTACGAGGCTCCCGCTAAAGCAAAATCATAAGAGGGTCAAGAATGTACGCAACCGAAATGTGAATTATCGCCGACAGATTTATTTCTACTTCTAAAACTTGCATCCTCCTGAGCCTTGCACACTAACGTGCTCATTTTCTATCCCATTCTATGGTACTCCTAACAACATTTAAGCAGGACCGACCCAGAGGTAAGCCGGACAAGTCTTGGGACTTGGATAACCCCTCTATGCTAGAGCAAACCCCCAAGCTCAGCATGTTCACACCAAAGGTCAGGATCACGGATAACCATCAGAACTAGCTGACAATAAGAGTCAAGGGGCAACCAAATTGGCTTCGGGATAGGACAACCCAACTCTCTGGATCGGCCCTCCATTTAAGTATGATATATATATATGAAAAAAAAAAAAAAAAAAAAAATATATATATATATATGGAAACAGCAAGAAGTTTGTTGTTGCATGATGAAGAAAATGGTACTATACACTTGTGTACCTTGTCTTTCATGTTCACCTCCTTCAATGTCTTCCTCCCTTCTCTTCTCCATATTCTCCATTTTCTCTCTCTCTCTCTCTCTCTCTCACACACACACACACAGTAGGGATACAAAACACAACGAGAAAAAAGGGTTGCAAATATTTAGGTGGTATTTATGGAGGGAAGAGTGTTGTGGCAGTACATGGGGAATTAAAGAGACAATGTGGAAAAGTAGTCGGCGTTCACTTCGGAGCTACGTTTGAATCCTTCCACTCTTCTCCCCACTTTGTATTGTTTGCCTAGTTTTATGACAATAGGACCCCCTTTGGAAACAAACACACTACATCCTTTTCTTTTCTTTGTGAAAGGGAGTTCAATCTCAATATCAAGGAGTCAAGTTAATCAATAATTCTATCAGAAAATTCCGGTAAGATTCTAAAGTTTGAAGATATTATAAAAGAGGTATTAACTTTCAAATTTTTTAAGAACAATACATAACACGAAAGATAATGGCGGTATGAATGTTGTTTTCATACCGCCAATAGGTTTAAAGTTCTTGAGACCGTTCTTGAGACGAGACCGTCAAAACCTTTGATGGTATAGTTGCATTTATTTGGAATGGATATTTTTTTTATGTACATAAAGAATGACCCAAGCAAGAGATTCCTCTCCCCCTCCCCTCTCTTAAATATACATCCATACCGTCAAATCTAATAACATTTTTGTCGCATCTCGCCAAATCTAATGACAGTATGTATGCATTTCGCCAAATTTATTGATGATATGGGTGGCACCCTTATCGTCGTTAGTTTTGACGATATGTATTTGCATTTATAATTTAAAAAAAATAATTATTTCTCTTCTAATATTCCCACAATTGAAAATCGTGGACTTAATTTTCTGTAATTCTATTCTATGGACTCTCTCATCTTAGATAGGATATTTGAGAGGAAATGTGAAACGAGAAAGGATAACATATTCCTTGTTCATCATGCACTAATGCTAATAATAGTTTTTTTTCTTAAATATAGTTCTAATAATTAATGATGATATGATGTTGTTGCATGCACCAATTGTCAAGGCGTGTTTTGGGCTGGGTCGAATCTGGTCGGATCCAATGTTGATCGGATTTGACCAGTCTTGGGTCAGACTTAGTCCAAGGAGGAGACGGATCGGACCAAAGTTTTGAAAATTCAAATCCAATTCGGACTCGAACCCGAATAGGCAATGGGTCGGGCGTAATCGGGCTGGACCCGGATCGATTAGAGCTGGGTGCGGGTTAGCCCGATTAAAAATAAAGAATCGGTTCAGGGTTGGGTCCAGGTTGGCCCGATTAAAAAAAATAAATTTTTTGGTTCTGGTAAATTTTAATTTTTTTAAAAATATCTGGAAAAAAATTGGAAATACATGGTTCTCGTAAATTTTGAAGGTTTTCAATTTTTTTTTTTTGAAAAATTTACCAAAATTTATCAAAATACCAAAAATTTGAAAGAAAAAAAACCGATTTTGGACCGGATCTGATCCGGCTCACCGACCGGCTAGTTCGGGCTGGGGTGACTGAGTCGGGTATGACAAACCCGGTTCGGCCGCGTTTTGGACCGGACCGGTCCGAACCGAACTATCGAGTCCCAATCCGGATATGCTATGGGCCGGACCAGGTCGGCCATTGACCGGACCCAGGCCGGCCCATATCGGATTTGACTGATCCGGACTTGAGCCAAATTTCGGGCCATCCGGCCATTTAACACCTTGAACCAATTGCCTTACCCGTCCCATGCTCCATATAACACGTTGAACCAATTGCCTAACCCTTTCTTCCCATGCTGGTGCTGTATGTATGACTCATGTTACATACGGATCTTGATGTGACGTAGGTGCTCTCCTAATGGAAGATCACTTAACAAATTTCTTAGCTTTCCCTATTTGAGCCCATAATTGTTAGATTTCTGCTGCAGATTAGCCTGTTCTTAGGGGTGAGCATTATTCGATTTTGGACCGAAAATCAAACTAAATCAAATAAGAGATTCGGTTCGATTTTAAAAAAATTCGGTTCGGTTTCGGTTTTGAAAATACTAAATTCTTTTATTTGGTTTCGGTTTCGGTCCAAAACCGAAAACCGAATAAGAAAATTTAGTTTATATATATATATATATATATATATATATATATATATATATATATATATATATATATATATATATATATATATATACTGCGTGGGGCAGAATGAGGCGTCCGTGTAGCAAACTCAGTGCACGGTCGTCGTGCGACGGATCGGGGAATCGGCACCATTCGCCCACGGGTATAAGCGACAGGCCGACCACGTGGCCCGTCGTGCGGCGCTGCTGAGGGCGACGAGAAGACGTCCTCCATAAACGATCGCAGGCTCGATCGTAAGGGCGTCGGCGATCTACGCCAATATGCGCGTCGTGCGCATAGAACGGGCGGCTGGACGGAAACGGTAGTCGCAGTCGGCAGGGAATCAGTGGCCGTCGTACAGGCGGTCACCCTTAGTCGTCGGGGGCAAGATTCCAGAAGACGGACGGTCACGTACTCTCAGCAGAAACAGAAGCAAGCGCAGTCTTCCGCCGTGGGCTGTTCTTATTGTGGGAAGCCTGGACACGTGGAAGCGGAGTGTCGCAAGGCGTTGGGATTGTGTTTATTGTGTGGAGCACCGGACCATAGGGTGGGGTCCTGTCCATTCAGAGTTGATTCAGCATCGATAGTATCTAGTCCCTCGGTTAGGGGACCAGCACCAGCTTCAGTTCACCAGCAACAGCAGTTCCCGTTCCCGAGGCCCTTGCCGACTCAGGCCCAGACTTTCCAGCAACAGAACCCGCGGCAGTTTCCCCTAGCCCAGGCTCAGGTTCAGAATTGGCCGAGAGGTATATGTGTCCTCTCATCTTGCTTTTCTACCGTCATTATGCGGGGTGCATGACGTATTTCATGTATCCTAATTGCGACGAAACATCCCGGACCCGAGCCATATCCCAGGTTATTCGAAACTGGTTGTTGGTACCAACCTTTTTCGTATGAGGATAGGCCTGTGTCCATGTTTGACCAAAGAGAGAGACCTCAAGCGCAAGACTATCAGTTCAGTCCGTGTAGCTTAGAGTCATCCCTCTTTGGGAGAGTCAAACTTGGGAGCATGAGGATGATATCTGATCAGGTCATCCCGGCTGGTTTGACTCGTAAGGTGTAATATCTTCCTTACGCCTTACGCTTCGAATCCTTGCTTGCATGAATAATTGTATGATTGATTGGTAGTGGTAGATTGCCTATGATAGAATAGCTTTCTCCTACATCTCTAGCCTCTTGATTAAATTCCGAGGACGGAATTCTTTTATGGTGGGTAGGATGTAATGTCCCAAATTCGTGATACGTATTTAGTGTACGTATACGTGTTTTGGACCCATATTTTATTTAGTCATGATTAGTTATCTTGGTTTATTTTGCATTGGCTTGGTTTTATTGGCATTGATAGTTCAATTGGTTTTAATGTTTCATTGGTTTATTTTTGGATTAGTGAGGCTTGGTTTATTTCATGATTCATTTGGTTAGAGAGTTTATTGGCCTTGACTTGGTTCACCTTGGTTTATCTTGGCTTGGTTTATTCCTGGGTTGGTTCGGCTTGGCTTGGTTTTGCCTTGGTTCATCATGAACCAATAGGAGAACCACCTACCTACCACCACCACTACCATTTATTAACCCCCACCTCCTTCTCTCTCTTCATTACTCTTTTTCTTCCCTCCATTAACTTCTCACCTACCAGAGAGAGGGAGAGAGAGGTCTAGGCAAGTGCAACTTGCTTCATGGAGGAACTCCAATTTTATTGCTTCATTCTCTTCCTTGCAGCATTTTATCATACCTTAGTACTTGGCATTTTTTACTTTCCATGGCTAGATTCTTGTAGATCTAAGTTTACTTTATTTTCAGAATTCTTGGGTTTGATCTACTTAATCTTGTTATTTCTAAGTTTTGATGGTTCCATGTTGTAGAGAATTTTATTCTGCCCCGTTTTGACCTATGGAAGTTCAGATTTGGACTCTGGATGAAGGTTTTACGGAGCTTGGATGCATGGTTTCATGGTGTTCTTCTTCTCGGAAACTTGGAGAAGATGAACAGTACTTGACTTGACCGCATGAATATTTCATGCGGCAGGTGATTCCCCTAGCCGCATGAGTTATTGGCCGCATGAGCCCTCACTTGAATTCAGCCGCATAGGCGCATGACCCCGCTAACCGCATATGCCACTCTTCTAGCCGCAGAGGTCTCGGCATAGTCCGAGCCGCATGAACTTGGTCCACTTGTAACCGCATATAACTTGTATTCCCTCTGACCGCATAAGCTCCTGAATTGATCTGGCCACATGGGTTCCTAACCGAGCCGTATGCACCCCTTCATCTCCTGGCCGCATGAGCCCCCACTTGAGTTCAGCCGCATTAGGGCCGAACCCGGCTAGCCGCATGAGACCCTCTTGACTCCGGCCGCATATACCTGATTGATCATCGGCCGCATGGACCTATATCTCCGCCTGCCGCATATGCACAGCTTCTCCGTCTGTCGCATGCGCTCACCCAGCCAGCCGCATGAGCTGCTCTTGTCCCGAGCCGCATGGGCTCTTAATTCACCCGACCCGCATGAACTTCTTTCCCCAGCCGCATGCGCTTGACCCTATCCAGCCGCATGGACTGTTCTCCTCCCAGCCGCATGAGATCATTCCTGACCGTATATGCCTGAGCCGCATGGCTCCCCTAGAGCTCTGTGTACTGTTGTTTTATTACTATTTGCTCATGTCTTGTAACCCCTATGGCGTGCACCTTTACCTTTATTGTATATTTTTATGCCCATTTTATATCCTTACGTCTTTTGTCCTGAACTAGATAATCATGAATTTATTTATTATGTTTGGAAGTGATAATTGAACATGACATGACATGACCTGATAGTGGCCCGTCGTGGTGTACTCTTGACCAAGTAAACTTGATATGATAACCTGACATGATATATCTTGATAAGCTGTTGCGACGGCTACCTGACATGACATGACCTGTATAAGTAACCTGGACACCGTGGACGATTGTGCTTGTACAAATAATCCAGTCCTGTCTTACATCATGTCTAGGAGGGGACTCCTGAGTACCACGGTCAGGAGTACCTACTAAAAATGAACTAAGGTTAATGACTAGAATAATTCACTAGTCATGAAGAGATGTTCTCCAGTTACAGGCGATCCCGTTATCCCGACCGCAAATGTTTGGGCTTGTAGCCTGCCGACGAGTAGGGCACATTTCCAGCCACTGTTATGTGGGGCACTCTCCATTGTCACTTTAATGATCGAACTCTCTAAATTGTCACTATAAAGTTCGCCTGGATAACCTGGATAGCTGCAGGGCCTGTGACTACTTGGAGCATCTCATTGCATCTTGCTAGTAACTAGGATTGTGATAACCCTAGTTAGTTAATGTAGAAAGCCGTAGGCGATGATTGGCCGTGATTGCTTGGATGGAGTCTAGTCCAGTATAGTATTGTCTAGATGTGATTGATTGAAAGATTGTACCAGAATGATTGAATGATTGTCACTCCAGACTGTTACTATAATGATTGTACTCTATTGTCACTCTAGCTTATTGTACTCTTCATTGTCACTTTTATCATTGTACTCTCTCCTTTTCACCTTAATGATTGTCACCTTTAGCAATAAATGATCAGAGACTAAGTTCTGTTCAGGCAAAGGATTACAATCTCGGTCCTTGTTTGGTTTAAGGATTGTAACCTGGCTTCCGGAATAGTACCTTCGTTTTCTCTTCATATATTGCCCAGCTATATTTTATTTAGCATGATTCTCCAGTTATCTTACGTCAATAATGCTTCACTTAATTATTTTCTCTGATTGGGGCAAGTGCATTGGTATAGCACAAACCTCAATCTGTGTTACTTATTGTTGTTTTCTTACATATTGAATGCTAATGATTTGTTGGTTTTAGTTCTTAAGTGAAGCCTCCTTTGTGGCACTTGTTCTTTCTGGGGTCTGACCCAGCTGGTTTTGTATGGCCAGATACCGGAGCAGCACCAAAGGAACTCCCAGCTTTCCAGCCCGATGGTGGTCACCAGGCGTAACCAGGGCATCGAGTGGGTTTCTTCTTGTTCACCCACTGTAATATTGTAAATTATTCTTTTGAGGCGTTTAGCCGACGAGCAAGTGTTAGCTCGATTGCAGCTTTTACTTATTATCTGCCTACGGGCTGTAATATGATTGACAAGCCCCGGGGGTTGATCATGTATGACTGAATTCTTGCTAGTCCTCACATTTTGTAACGACTAGCTTCATGATCATTCCGAATATGTAATGTATGGGACGCCTTACTTTTGTGTATTTGGTGGTCTGACATCTTGTAACTATTATTAGTTGGTTGAGATTGAGACAATAGGCTATTTTATGACCTTAAGAGACTGATGGATTGTAGTGAAACCCTCACATATCTAAACAGCCGTGACCGTATAGCGGTGTGGATTCCATTCCGTTATACGTAGCTGGCTATGTCTGTCCCCGCTCTCCAGTATTCTGGTTCTGGGGCATGACAATCGCTGCATAGTTAGCTCTAAGCAAGACATATGATAGACACATGCAGACCGATTGGCAGCTGTGACTCTCTGGTTCAGCTCTGCACCAATCCACACTTATCTATATGATGGTCCATGGGAAAACCCATGATTAGTCGATGTGACTCTTGGGTTCAGCTCGTCGCTAAGGACATTGATGCAACACCCGAGGTCTCCTGTAAGCCCCCTGAATTTTAGGATTTATTTTTGAATTTTCCAAATAATTTATTCTCGATAATTAATTTTGATTTAATTAATTTTGATCATTAGATGCTCTTTACCGCGACTTGGAATTCTAGAGCATCAGGGATGCCAGTCTCTGGAAACTTCCTTCTTGGAGTTTGTAGTAGATGAGATTATCTTCACAGTGATATTTTGTGTCCCACTCGAACTTGTTATTTTGTACTCTTTTTGCTTCGCGCAAGTTCGGGTCAATTTAGACTATTTAATTATTAATTGAATTTCTACTCTTTTTCTTGATCATCGTTTGCACGTTACCGTGACTTTTAATTTAGGAGCACCAGACCAGTCGTTTTTTTTCAAAACCAACTTGTCATGCCTGATCTACTCGAGATGCTCTTCACCCATGACCTTGTCCCACTCAGACACTTCATTTTGTGCTTTATTTTCTTCGCACAACTTTCGGGTCAATTTAGGCCAATTAATTATCTACCGTAATTTGTGACCTGACTTCCAATTTAATTTCAGGACCCGACATCGATCCAACCTAGTCGACCCCAAATATGGACATGGCCTACATTGAGCCTACTACCCGCCTGATACTTGTGTCCCATTTCTTTGAGCCCCCACATGCTACTTATTTACCCATGATCATAAATACCTATTTTTAATTCAAATATTGCATCATGTCCATTTTGGCCCAACCCGACTCCACTGAACCCAACCCCAGCTCCATGTTACCCTCCATCATGACTGTCCATACACCCCACTGATATTTTTCCTCTACCCTAAACATCTCTCCTTATGTATAAATATCTAATTCTCTCATTTGTATATATACACATATATATACATTATATATATATATATATATATATATATATATATATATATATATATATATATATATATATATATATATATATATATATATATATATATATATATATATACTCTCTACCTTACTCTCTTTCCTTCCCTCTCACATCAACCACACCCTCTCCCATCAGCCGAACACCCCCTCTCTCTTTCTAAATATCTCTCTTTCTCTCTCCTTCCCTCTCATTTAATACACACAGCACACACACATAATAATTTTCATTCTCTCTCTCTCTCTTTAATTTTTGCTCACAAACTACACAACACCACCCCCCCAATGGCTGAGCTCCCCAAGCTTCCCCACAGCCGAGCCCAGCCCCTGGCCGACGGCCAAGCACCACCACCTTAGGCCGAGCTTCTTCCACGACTTTCTTTCTTCTCCTTCTTCTTCTCCATCTCCATAAACATCATAACCACCATCATCATTCACCAAAACCACCATCGCCATTCACCAAAACCACCATCACCATCATCACCACATGCCACCACCACCTCCCCCACCACCTCCCCCACCTGCTGGCCGCGCCGCCGTGCCCACCGCACGCCGTGCCGCGCCAGGCCGAGCGAAGTCGTGCGGGCAGCAGCCAACGCAGCTGCAGCTGCGAGCGCAGCAGCACGCTGACAGCCGCGCGCGCGCACCGGCCGGCCGCGGGCCGCCCCAGCCGTCGCCGTCGCCAGCGAGCACCCCCATGGCCGGGTGAACCTGGGCGCACCCTCCCATGGCGGCCACCATCCTCCGGGACACACCGTCTAGGCGATTTCAGCATTTTCTCGGAATCCCGTCGACGCGCGCGCGAACGAGATCCAGAAATGGCGTTCCGTCGCAGCAACTTCGCACACATTTTTCAAGAAATCCGACCGTTGGATCGGCAATTTCTTTGCTCCGTCACAATCTCGGTATATATCCCTTCATCCCTCTCAAATTTCACCCGTTAATTTCGTCGTTTGATACATCAAAACCGGCCACCAAGTTGACCGTTTAAATTGTGTTATTTTTGGACAGTTTTGCGGAGCCAACTTCGTCGGTTCGTATCTCCTCCATCACAGATCCGTCTGGCGTACTACTAGTTCCTATGCGAAGCTGGTATAACCCTCTTCCTACCCCTCCAATTTCGTTTCATTGTGAGCACGTTTGATTGGTTGAATTCGGCGCCAACGTTGGTCGTCCGAATTCGTAATTTCCAACTTGTAAAATTTCATTTTTGAACCCGGGACTCCAGATTCAATTTCTGACACCACCAGTAGACTCGTGGCGTCATTCTGGCTTATTTTCATATAAAGTTTGTTAGATTTGGAGGACGTGAGCCCTGGCACGCATTTCGGTACAAAGCGGGTCCCATAGTCCGGGTCAACTGGACTTTTTGACGCCGGCTCATCGAAATCCAATTCCGGATATACCATTGAGTTCGTATCGTCATTCTGGACCAGTTGACATATAATTTGCTAGGTTTTAGTGGACATTGGTTCTGGCACGCATTTCGGTGCAAGTCGGATACCAATATCCGGGTCAACGGGTCATTTTGAGATCGGCTCATCGGAATCAAATTCTGGACATACCGTTGGGTTCGTATCGTTATTCTGGACTCGTTGACATATAATTTCCTGAGTTTTGAGGACATTAGCTCCGACACGCTTTTCCGTGCAAATCGGATTCCAGTATCCGGGTCAACGGACCAATCTGAGATCGGGTCAACGGAATTCAATTCTGGACATACCGTTGAGTTTGTATCGTCATTCTGGATTCGTGGACATATAATTTGTTAGGTTTAGTGGACTAGAATTCTTGCACGTTTTTCGGTGCAAAGCGGGTCCGACACGGACACCGTTTTGACCCGAAATTACCTTTTGTCCATGTGTCCAAATTAGACTTATGGATAGGCTATCCTAGCTGATTTGACCCTTCTGGACATGTTGGTGATGTTGGTTTCACAATCCGACAACATCTGTAGGTTTTCATCCTATTATTATTATAATCTTTCTCTTTTGTTTGTATTTTAAGATCCATCGATTCCAGTGATTTCACAATCACTGAAATCGATGTGTTGACCCTGTAGATGTTTATAGAGACTAGCCTTGACCCTGTTTGACCATGGTTGACTGTTTTGACTGAACGTCGAAGTAGAGTCAACACTTGACCTAGTTTGACCTAGAGTTGACCAGAGTTGACCAGTTGACCAAAAGTCAACTGTTAGTCAACATTAGTCTAGTTTGACTTGCTTTGACTTGTCTTGACCTAGTTTGACTTAGTATGACTTGATTTTACTTCCAAACCCTTATATTGACAAAGTATTCCACCTATAGGTCCTCGAGGCACTGTTCTAGGACCAGTTGACATATTCCACCAGATCTCAGGCGAGTACATTCTCTGATAATAGCTCTGTTTTATGATATCGTTTATGTTTCTTGTATTTAGTGTAGATACCCTTGTTCTCTTGACACATTGTTCACACGGATTGGTATTTCTCTGGATCCCGTCATGAGATGTTATTCCTCGCTTCCCTTGGTATATCTTGTGTAAGTCTTTCTTGTTCTTTGTGCATTGTATAGACACGATTCCTGCGAAGGCTAGCTACCCTCTCGAAGAATTGCGTCATGATGTGTCATGGTTGGATCCACTATACTAGTCAAGGGACGGGGAGTATTAGTGTAGATATGTGGTCAAAGCCTATTGTGCACCCCTGGTGCACCTATTGATTGTGAGTGTTGATCATACACCCCACGTATGGTTAGCCAGGCCTGTTACTATTGTACAAGTTCCCAAGTCGGCCACGTATTGTAGCTAGTACTCACACACTTGGATAGATGATTCTTGATTCTTGTACATGCCATGATCAGTTTTACTTTCCTTGTTCTAGCTCTAGATTTACAGCTTACCTTGCCATGATACTCACATGTACATTTCGTGATTTCTTCTATATTCTCTCTATTTACTGCTACATTTTTAATATCGTCTAATTAGAACTGTTATTTGAGATTTGTGCTCGTTCCATCCTGACTGGATATGTTGACAAAATTTTAGGAGTAGTTGTGCCCTCAGTATTGGACTTCATGATGTTGCTAGCTGAGGTGGATCTCACTATTCTTCTATGTGAGTTGCCTGATAGTTATCCTTAGTTAGTCTTATTGTTCCTTCTTTATTTTCCTGTCTTATGATCATTGTAGATTCTAGTTGTTCTAGTGATATTGTTATTATTTCTTGTCTTATCTTCCTTAGTTTTTGTGATGTGACATGAGTACATTTCTAGTTATGGATCTTTAGATGTTGTAGTTAGTATAGTATACTTGACAGCGCTCTACCGCCGATACTGCGGCGTAGGCTGGGCGTGGCCCACGTATTCGTATCCGTATATCTGGGTGCGGGTGTCACGCCTCAGAACCAAAATACTGGAGAGCGGGGGCAGACATAGCCAGCTACGTATAACGGAATGGGATCCACACCGCTATACGGTCACGGCTGTCTAGATATGTGAGGGTTTCACTACAATCCATCAGTCTCTTAAGGTCATAAAATAGCCTATTGTCTCAATCTCAGCCAACTAATAATAGTTACAAGATGTCAGACCACCAAATACACAATAGTAAGGCGTCCCATACATTATATATTCGGAATGATCATGAAGCTAGTCGTTACAAAATGTGAGGACTAGCAAGAGTTCAGTCATACATGATCAACCCCCGGGGCTTGTCAAAATCAAGCGAAACAAAAGCCAAAACTGCATGAAATCAAATTCTCTACAACATGGAACCACTAGTTTTTGGAAATACCAAGTTTTTAGAGATCAAAACCAAAAAAACTAAACAAGAAGGAATTTAAAACTTAGATCTACAAAAATATAACCATCAAAACCGAAAACTTCCAGTTCTAAAGAGGCTTAGAATCTAGTAAGGAAGAGAATGGAACAATAAAACATGAGATCCATCATGAAGCAAGTTTACACTTGCCTAAGCTCTCCCTCTCTCTCTTCCTCCTGGTGATTGAAGAAGTAATGGTAGAGAAGTAAATGAAGAAGCAAGGAAATAATGATGAGAGAGAAAAGAAAGGGGTTATAAGTAAAGAGGGTGGTGGTAGGTAGGAGGGTTCACCCTTGGTCCATGATGAACCAAGGCAAAACCAAGCCAAGCTGAACCAACCAAGGAGTGAACCAAGCCAAGATAAACCAAGGTGAACCAAGTCAAGGCCAATAAACTCTTCTCTAGCAATTTAAACCAATGAATCATTAAAACCATTTAAATTATCAATGCCAATAAAACCAAGCCAGTGCAAAATAAACCAAGATAACTAATCATGACTTAAACAAAATATGGGTCCAAAACACGTATACGTACACTAAATACGTATCACGAATTTGGGACATTACAGCGGGTCGTGACATGTTTTTAGTGGTGGCCCATGCAGGTCAGTCTTTACAGTTAATGCAAAGTCGTGGTAGTGCTTGAGCTTATCTGCACTACTACGAGCCTGCCCTAGGATTAAGGTTGAGTCATGGAATATTTTAGGATTTTGGTACTCAGTCACATATTAGAAACTCTTGGTAGATTCCAGGGATGACGCCTGGAAATCTTATTTCGAACTTTTCGAAACTTTTCTCATTTGTTTCTGTCTGTCCTGATTTTTGAAACATCTGTCCGTTATCAACTTTATTCTTTCTTGGAATGAGTTTGTGGACCCCAGAGGGAAGGTATAAGTTGGACTTATATATCTTCTAGGTTGAGGCGAGAGTATGATTTGCCAGTCTCATATCAGGTTGAGATTGTTTTAGATTATATTCCAATAATTTTCTTTTATCTTAACCTAGATAGTACCTTTGGACATCTCCTGAGAATTTTCTTCTAAACCCTATATCGTAATCTGTTTTCATTAGTTTCCATCTACTTATCTTTGATTCGTTGTTGAATTTTAAATCTTGATGATCGTTCGTTGTTGACTTCGATTTTGATTCTGTTTGAAGATAAGTTTTTAAGGATTGAGTTAAGATATCCTGATAAACATATTTGATAGAGATGATGGGAACGGCAAATGTCTACTTTATTTATGGAGTTTAGAAATTATCGCAGTCATATTAGCTAGCCTGACAAGGACATGGAGCCTGATTTTGGATATACTATCCTAGTTGTTGTTTGCAAAAACAAAAGTATAAAACTTTATTGATACAAATGTGTAATAAAGATTACAAGAATTCTGGAAAAATTACAACTATAGGAATCCAATCTAGATGACGATTGCTTTATCCCTTGGACGATGTGAACTTTTGAAGACGAAGCCTCTGAAGTTGAGAACAACTCTGGAAACTGAAGGCAAAAGCCTCGAAAGTTGAAGGCAAAAGCCTCGGAAGTTGAAGGCAAAAGCCTCGGAAGAATGCAGCAGCACTTCGACAAGAACTCCTGAACTCTCTGATTTCTGAACTTTATGTCTGATCTTGATCCCCCTTGAAATGAAGACTTGAAACTCTATTTATAGAGTTCTGAAAAATAACTAACTTTCAGTTATTCTGGACTGCGCAAGATGATTTGCGCAGCAACTGGTTTGCGCAGCATTGGACTGCGCAGGCAGTTACTGGATCGTGGGCCGACTATCTGGGATACATGGCATCATTTGATTGAAATGCGCATGATCGTGCATAGACAGTTGCCACGTAATGAGCAATTGATGGCATGAATGCCACATGTACTTTATCAGTTATGTTGGTGGAATGTGCAACCTGAACTGCGCAGAGTTTGGTTTGCGCAGACTCAGACTGCGCAGGAATGGTTTGCGCAGACTCAGTTTGCGCAGGATTGGTTTGCACAATCCTGGATTGCGCTGCCATCTGTCAGCCGCCTTCGAGCACTGTGCGGCGCCAAAAACGAACAGTCTCCTCGTTATCCGTGCTGTCAGTTGTCAGAAAGATTTGATTTGATTCAGGTAATGATGACTTTTGCCACGTCAGCCTGCACAATTGGAAGTGTGCGCAAACCAGTGTGCACAATCGGATTGCTGCGCAATCTGTTGCCTGCGTAATTCATCAAAATGATGTATATATTGATTCTTTGACATTGTTGATTGATGCAACTTAATTTTTTAGGACCTACAAGACCCCCTTCAAAGTTTTCGAAAGTTGATTTTATTCAAAATTTTGAAATACTTTGAATTTTTGAATGTTGAATCACTTTGCGCATGATGCTGAGCTGTCTGCGCAAAGCGAAAAGATCACAATTTTAGGCGCAATCCGAGGCATCCAAGAAGAAGGATATAGATTCTTTAGTACAGGCTGAATTTGAGCGACTGGCTCAAGCTGCTGATATGGAAAGGTTAATCCTTCAAAATCTGTTAGAGGTTCATTCTGCAAAATCAGCTGAGTACAATTCTAAAATAGAATCAGTTACGTTAATGGCTGAAAGCAAAGGACGGCGACTTGCTGAGCTGAAAGCAGAAATTACTCGCCTCCAACAAGAGTTTGAAGAAGAAACTGTTAATCATCAACTGGTGATTGAACAATTCAATGCTTTAATTGAAGAGAGGAATGAGTATGAGACAACCCATGGTGCAGAAATCACCCGCCGGACAGTGGATATGCCCATTTTTGATGAAGAAAGTGGGATGGAGGAAGCGAGAAAGATAGTAGCATCAACTCACGAAGAAGAGCTGCAGACACTGAAGCAGCAAATTGACAATCTGATTATCCCTCCTTCTTGATTGGGACTTTTTGTATTTTTGTGTTTGTCACTATTGATGCGTTTTCTGTAATGCCTCACATTTGGATAAATAAAAGACATTTTTGTTGTGGCTCCATTATTTATTGCATATCTTATTCAGATATAAATAATAGAGATAGAAAATATATTCAGAGGTGCAAGACATGATATATTTCTTGTAGAAAATAATTATATTCATTATATCTGCTCAGAGGTAATATGGACGTGGCAGAATATATTGAATACTATTATTTCGATTTTGACAACTTAGTCGAAAATGACGAGTTGCTGATGAACGATGATGAATCGTCAATGAATGAACGGGTAGACCGTCAAGTGATGATGAATGAACGGATGAACCGTCAAATGATGATGAACGAACGAGTGAACCGTCTAGTGGTGAATGAATGAACGGGTGAACCGTCAGGATGAATGTAATAAATGAACGGATGAACCGTCAGTAGTTAATGAACGGATGAACCGTCGAATGAATGTAAATAAATGAACGGACGAACCGTCATGAGTTTAATGAACGGATGAACCGTCGGATGAATGTATCGCTTCGTTAGTTGAGGAACTTCTGCCTATAAATATAGCAGAAATCTGACAGGAACGAACACTTCTGCTCTTTTAACATAAAAATGTCGTCCGGAGAAGCATCTAAGAAGGCTAAGATCGCCTCGCAGGTTAAAAAGGGCACTGAAGAACGCCCTGCCAATCCAGTTCAGCCGAAAGAGACAGAAACAAGCGAAGGTCCGTCTGCACCCCAGCCACCACGGGACATTCTGGACTTCCTGCTCGAACCGGTAAGGACTGAAGAAGAAGAAGCCATGAGGATGGCCGCCTGCAAGTTCCTCGTGGGTTCCAGCAAGGAGGTTCTCGGTTCTTTTGCTGATCACGTTTTCGAGAAGGACGGCAGTGGCCCGCGTCCCAATGTAGAGAAAGATGATAGTGACCTTTAATATCATGTACTATCATATAATGAAATAAAATTTGAATTTTATTTATGAACTTGATTCTGTCTGATGATTTTACAAGCATTTACATTTATACATAATACTTCTTAAGGAACTTGCCATTGATAGGCATCATAGCAACTCGACCATCAAGTTCTGAGAGCTGATAAGCTCCATTTGAGAAGACTTTGCTTATAACATAGGGACCTTCCCATTTAGCATCGAATTTTCCTTTGCTCATATGAGTCATAGTCATAGGACGTCTGACCGCTAGAACAAGTTCTCCTTGCTGAAATGTTCTGACTTTAAATTTGCGGTTGAAAGTCTTCGAGATGCGGGCTTGGTATAACTCAATATGTTGTTGAGCCATTAATCGTTTCTCATCAAGTGCTTCCAACTCTTGAAGTCGAAGAAGATCGTTGTTCTCTGTAGTAAGCTCGTTAGCAATGGCAATCCTTAAAGAAGGAATTTACAATTCTAAAGGAAGAACAGCTTCACAGCCATACACCAAAGAGAAGGGTGTAAAGCCCGTAGGATTGCGGACCGTAGTTCGGTAGGCCCAAAGACATTCGCCAAGTTTCTCGCTCCAGTTCCGTTTGTTAGTGGATACAAACTTCTTGAGGAGTTTAATGATGGTTTTATTAAAGGCTTCAGCTAAATCATTAGCAGCAGGATTGTATGCTGTTGAAGCGACATTGTCAATCCGATGATCATCGCAGAATCTGGTAAACTTCTGGCTGATGAATTGAGGTCCATTGTCATGAATGATTCTTCGAGGTACACCAAATCTATAGATGACGTGGTATTTAACGAAGTTGATGACACTGCTAGTCTTGACTTCAGCCAGAGGTATAGCTTCAGCCCACTTGGAGAAGTAGTCGGTTATCGCTAATATGAACCGATGTCCTCTAGAAGAAGAAGGGTTAATAGGACCTATGATGTCCATACCCCAAGCTTCAAAAGGCCAGGAAGCAGCAGTCGGGTGTAGGAATTCTGATGGTTGATGAATGAAGTCTGCATGGATTTGACAAGCACGACATTTCCTTGCATATTCAATTACATCTGACACCATAGAAGGCCAGTAATAACCCATGCGTCTAATGCGGTCCTGTAGTTTAGGACCAGGTTGATGTGCTCCACAAACACCATCGTGAGCTTCACGCAAAACTTGTTTAGCTTCGTCACCAGCGAGACAGCGTAGAAGAAGACCATCATAAGTTCGTCGATAGAGGGTCTTGGTAATTTGATTGTAATAGAATCGGAGAGATCGTCGACGAACGCTTGTAGCCTCCTTAGGATCTTCGGGGAGTATGTCATGAACCACAAAGTCAATGAAAGGAGTTCTCCAATCTTCATCAATAACATTGACTTCAGCAAAATTGCTGAATTCAATATTACGATTGTTTTCGATACAGAACAGTTCTCGGTTGGAGATAACCACGACCTGCTGTCTTTTGATAGGGATGGCTAAGACAGCTGCAAGATTGGCCAAAGCATCTGCTTCGGTATTGCAAGCTCGCCGAACATAGTCTATGAAGAAAGCTTTGAATGATATAGCTATGTTGATCGCTGCTTCGTGATAAGGCATTAGGTCTTGATGACGAACTTCATAAGTTCCTCTAACCTGATTAACAACCAGCTTAGAATCACCGTAGACTTCGAGATATTCAACATTCAGTTGTTTGGCTAACTGAAGACCGATGAGTAGAGCATTGTACTCCGCTACATTATTGGAGCAAGGTTCATCAAGAGAGTAGGCTCTTTGGATAATTGATCCGTCTGGAGAAACGAGGACTACTCCAACTCCTACTACAATAGCACCATTTGGTCCAATTCTCGATGCACCATCAAAGAATAAACGCCATGTTGGAAATTCTTCAGAGATCATGTTGGCTTCCAATGTCTCATCTGGAATTTCGTCATAGAGCTTAGATGTCTCAGGCACAGGATGAGCTGCTAAGAAGTCCGCCAGTGCTTGACCTTTAACAGACTTTTGTGGAACATACACCATGTCATACTGAGCTAGCAGGATTGCCCACGTAGCCAGCCGAGAATTGAGTGTGCTAGGCTTCTTCATGAGTACCCGAAGAGGATTAACTCGGGATATGACATAAATAGTTTGGCCAATGATGTAATGCCTTGTCTTCTGCACAGCAAACATGAGAGCCAGGCATTCTTTTTCGACCAGACTATAACGGTGTTCAGTACCAATCATAGTACGGCTAAGATAATAGATGGCCTGCTCATGACCTTCTTTATTCTTTTGGGCAAGTAAAGCATCCAATGAATGGTCCATAGCACGGACGTACATCAAGAATGGAATGCCAGAGATAGGTGGCACCAAAACTGGTAGGTTCATGAGATATCGCTTGATATCATCGAATGCTCGTTGACACTCTTCAGTCCAAACGAAAGATACACCCTTCTTCATTAGTTGAGTGAATGGTCTGCAGCGTCCAGACAAGTTCGAAATGAATCGCCTGATGTACGCAAGTCGGCCTTGAAATCTTCGTAGCTCTTTTAGGTTGCGTGGAGGACGCATCTCTTGAATGGCTTTGATCTTCTCGGGATCCACGTGTATACCCTTAGAGGTAATGACGAAGCCGAGAAACTTGCCACTAGAGACACCCAAGAATGACTTGGTAGGATTCATCTTGAGTTGATGTTGGCACATGAGATTGAAGATTATTCTCAAATTTTGGATGTGATCTTCTTTTAGACGACTTTTGACAGCAATATCGTCAACATAGCATTCCACAGTTTTGCGAAGATGGTCTTTGAAGATAGTGCTCATAGCCCGTTGGTAAGTTGCACCAGCATTCTTGAGACCAAATGGCATCACCGTGTAGCAATAGACACCACGAGGAGTGCGGAAAGAGGTATGCTTTTCATCTTCAGGATTCATCTTGATCTGATTATATCCAGAAAATCCATCCATGAAGGATATTCGCTCAAACCCACAGGTATTGTCGATCATGACATCCGTGATAGGAAGAGGAAATTCATCTTTTGGACATGCTTCGTTAAGATCCCAAAAGTCGATGCAGACTCGAACTTTACCGGTTTTCTTTAGAACTGGAACGACATTGGCGACCCAGTCAGGATGTTGTTCTTCTCGAATAAAACCACAAGCAATGAGCTTCTTGACTTCATCATCGATTGCGTCCATCATTTCTGGTTTAAAACGCCGTTGTTGCTGCTTAACTGGTTTTGTATTAGGCAAAATGTTCAGTTTATGCGTAGCAATTTTGGGATCTAAACCTGGCATGTCTTCATAATTCCAGGCAAAAACGTCGATGTATTCTTTAATAAAAAGAATTAACTCCTGTTTGTCTGCTTCTGGAAGATTCTTGCTGATGAAGATTGGACGAGGCAACTCGCTCTCCCCTACATCAACTTGAACTAATTGATCTTCAGTAGGAGGTTCACGTTGTTCAAAGCGAAGTACCTATTGATTGTCCATATGTTGAGCCCAAGGATCTGTTTCAGTATTTTCTTCAACGTCTTCACCATAGCCTTCTGGTAGTTCAGCGGAGACCATGTTAGATGATACGATCAGCCTGTGAACTTCACCAATGCTAGTATCAGAATCCCAAGATCTAGAATCAGATGAATTAGAGCGTTCTTCACTGTCTGAGTCAGAGACTGCTGGGGATAACAGTGGAGGAGAAGTATATCCGAGACCTTTCTTAGTCCTGTTGTAATACATTTCCGACTTTCCTTCCAGAACAGTCGTACGGATAGGAGTTCGTCTACCTTTACCGTAGTTGAGGCCACTTTTAAAGTCATAGCCCATTTTCCGGATGATGTCTTTTGATTGTTGACTATAACGATGGAACTGGAGACGTCCTGTATCGTTAAGTTTGCTATCATCCGTATAGCTGAATTATTTTTCTGGTCCTTTACTAAAAAGTGCTGGACTTTCACCTTTCTTTACAGAATGATGAATACGGTAAGAATCATCTGGATCTTCAAGTGATACTTCTATCTGAATGTTTTTGCAAACAGTTGTGGCATTTAGATTCTCTTGCAGCCATACCGGATGGCGTGGTAAGGAATCTAGATGACATGATTATAGGGTGTATACCTTAGTTATGGACTCTATCGTTTATTGCAGCTATGTTTACTGGCGTGGCGTAAATTTTGGCAACATGATTTTGGATAGACGTGTATGGTTATCAGGTCATATCTTAAGTTGATTCACTTCTTTTACCAATTGAGCAAGATAATTCATACCATCATTTCTTGTTTATCATTATTTTCTCTCCCATCGCATGATAATTTTCTCATCTTACCATCATTTCCTTTGCCTTGTTTAGCCATGTCTTGATTACACAAATCAACTATCTCATATCTACATCTGTCATCTACACTTAAAAACTCTAAAAATTTTGAAATTTTTATATCTCAATTGTTTTTTAAATTTTGATACTGTTAAGATTTTGATTCCCTTCTGTCCATGACCAATCAATTTTGGTCGTCATGTTTATCGTGCCAAAGAGTCTTGGTTGCTGACTAGACTCTAGATGACTTCAAATTTCTTTGTGACTTGGATTTTCATCATTGGATTCTCGTGCCCAGCCTTCGTTGATCTTATTCTCCATCTTGCCCAAATTTTGATTTACTCGAAGGTTGATCAACTTAGATCGTGTTGAAACAAATTTCTTTATCGTGGTTGGATTTCAATGCTATTAACTCTCGTGCATTGACTTCCGATTCTGATCATGTTTGGATTTTGGACACTCGTGTCTAAACTCTTTTCGACCTTGATTTCATTCCTGATTACATCCAAATTCTTTGTGATTAGTCGTGCCTAGATGATTGGCATGACTAAGACAACTTGGGATTTCCTTGACCGTGATTTTAACGATCATAACTATATATTTTATCTTGCCTCAAACTCGTGCCTAAAATTTTTGACTTTCAATCACGACTAACTAGTGTGACTACGAAATTATTCGTGTTAGAATTGAACATGCTTGACTTTCTACCGTGCCTAATTGACTTGGGTTCCTTCCTAAATTGTGCTTTTAGGACCTTGATTTCGAATTCATGATTTATCGTCTTTCACAACTGAACTTGGATCTTGATCGTGCTTATGTGACCTATAATCTAATTTCATCGAGCTGAAATCATGTTAATCAAAATTTTGACTTGATTGTAATCGGACGAAGCTCAAGTTTGATTTCGTTATCATACCTCTATCGTGCCAAGTGAACTTAGACTAATCCCAATTTTAATCACATTCGAACTTGGATCGTATTTCATGATTTTATTAATCATACTCCTTCAATCTTTGATCGGGCCTATAAGACTCTATGCGACTTTCGGGTTGATTTCCATCAACCTAAGTCCTACAAATCACCCCGTACTTGAACTTCAATTATATCTTCGATTCTCTAAATTGTCTCTAAAATCGTGCCCCAATAACTTGACTTATTTTGAAATCATTCACATATGATTTTGTTCGTATCATGATTCTATCGTGCCAAATCCCTCATCGTGTCTGAACAATTTTGAATTAATTTTCTTGATCGTGCAAAACTCGTCAATCTTGGATCGTGCCTAAAATATTGCCTAAATCTTCTATCATGTTTTAACCCCACTACCAACCTTTAATTTCGAGGACGAAATTTTTATAAGGTGGGTAGGATGTAAGCCCCCTGAATTTCCGGGATTTATTTTCAAATTTTCCAAATAATTTATTCTCGATAATTAATTTTGATTTAATTAATTTTGATCATTAGATGCTCTTTACCGCGACATGGAATTCTAGAGCATCAGGGATGCCAGTCTCTGGAAACTTCCTTCTTGGAGTTTGTAGTAGACGAGATTATCTTCACATTGATATTTCGTGTCCCACTCGAACTTGTTACCTTGTACTCTTTTTGCTTCGTGCAAGTTCGGGTCAATTTAGACCATTTAATTATTAATTGAATTCTCACTCTTTTCCTTGATCATCGTTTGCACGTTACCGTGACTTTTAATTTAGGAGCACCAGACCAGTCGTTTTCTCAGAACTAACTTGTCATGCCTGATCTACTCGAGACGCTCTTCACCCATGACCTTCGTGTCCCACTCAGACACTCCATTTTGTGCTTCATTTTCTTTGCACAACTTTCGGGTCAATTTAGGCCAATTAATTATCTACCGTAATTTGTGACCTGACTTCCAATTTAATTTCGGGACCCGACATCGATCCAACCTAGTCGACCTCAAATATGGACATGGCCCACATTGAGCCTACTACCCGCCTGACACTTGTGTCCCATTTCTTTGAGCCCCCACAAGCTACTTATTTACCCATGATCATAAATACCTATTTTTAATTCAAATATTGCACCATGTCCATTTTGGCCCAACCCGGCTCCACTGAACCCAACCCCAGCTCCATGTTACCCTCCATCATGACTGCCCATACACCCCACTGATATTTTTCCTCTACCCTAAATATCTCTCCTTATGTATAAATATCTAATTCTCTCATTTGTATATATATACACATATATATACATATTATATATATATATATATATATATATATATATATATATATATATATATATATATATATATACATATATATAATACTCTCTACCTCACTCTCTCTCCTTCCCTCTCATTTAATACACACAGCACACACACACATAATAATTCTCATTCTCTCTCTCTCTCTCTTTAATTTTTGCTCACAAACTACACAACACCACCACCCCAATGGCTGAGCTCCCCGAGCTTCCCCACAGCCAAGCCTAGTCCCTGGCCGACGGCCAAGCACCACCACCCTAGGCCGAGCTTCTTCCCCGACTTCCTCTCTTCTCCTCCTTCTTCTCCATCTCCATAAACATCATAACCACCATCATCATTCACCAAAACCACCATCGCCATTCACCAAAACCACCATCACCATCATCACCACATGCCACCACCATCTCTCCCACCTGCTGGCCGCGCCGCTGTCACCCCCAGTTTTCGAATTAGGGGTATTTTCGTCATTTTTTAAGTTTTATAATTTTTAGGAATTTTATTTGATTTTATATGATTTTTAGGGATTTGTTTGATTTAGTTTAAATTTTATCCAATTTGGACTTAAGTTGGAGACCCGGGTAGTCTGGACAATAGTGAAACCCACATACTAGCTGGACTTAGCCCACATGCCATCCTAACTAGGCTAGAAACCAATAAACCATACCCCCATGGCTTAACTAGTCATTTAGAGGCTTAATTAGTCAATTTGGAGTTGAACCGAAACGAACCGAACCAAACCAAACCCGAACCGAACCCAAACTAAGTCTAATGGGTTGGGGGCTTAATGGGTCTCCACCCAAACCCACTAAGCCCCCCCTTGGCCGGCCATGTATAGCCACCTCCCCCTCTCCTTTGCTTCATCTCAAAGCAACCTCTCTCTCTCTCCATTTCTTTCTTTTTTGAAGCTCTTTCTTCTCCAAGAAGAACCACAATTAGGTATGCTCTTAACTCCCATTAATTCCCTCTTCATCATTTATTTCCTTCACAATAAATCTAGAGGAGACCACCCTCTACACTTTGACCATAGATTTTGTAGGTTTTCCTAAAACTAGTTTAAGGAATTAATTAGGGGTTTTCCTTTATATATATATATATATATATATATATATATATATATATATATATATATATATATATATATATATATATATGTGTGTGTGTGTGTGTATATATATTTATGTACTTATATGTGTGTGTGTGTGTGTGTGTGTGTGTAGAGGAGAGTGTGTGAGAGTGTGTGTGTTTATGTGAGAGTCATGAGAGTGGTGGTGAGAGTGTGTGTGTCTATATATATATATATATATATATATATATATATATATATATATATATATATATATATATATATATATATATATGTGTGTGTGTGTGTGTATGTAATTATATATATATATATATATATATATATATATATATATATATATATATATATATATATATATATATATATATGTGTGTGTGTGTGTGTATGTAATTATATATATATATATATATATATATATATATATATATATATATATATATATATATATATATATATATATATATATATATATATGTGAGTGTGTGTATGTATTTACATATATAGATGTGTGTGTGTATATATATATATATATAGATAGATAGATAGATAGATATATAGATAGATATATATATATAGATGGTTAGATAGATAGATATATCTATAGATATATATATAGAGAGAGATAGGAAGGAGAAGTAGAGGAAGTAGGGGAAGAAGGAGAATAAGAAACAGCAGGGCAGCAGCAGCATTAGCAGCTGCAGCAGTAGCAGTACACTGCAGTAGCAGCAGCAGCTACTGCAGTAGCAGCAGCAGCAATAGCACAGGCAGCAGCAGCAATAGCACTAGCAGGAGCAGCAGTAGCATTAGGAGGATGAGGGGAGGGAAGATAATAAGAAGAAGGGGAGGAAGAGAATAAGAGTAAGGAGAATAGGAAGAAGAAATGAGAAGAAGATTAGAAGGAGAATGAGAAGAAGAATTAGAAGAATAGGAATTAGATGGAAAAGAATTAGAAGAAGAAGAATAAGGAAAAGAAATGAGAAGAATAGTTCGAAGAAGAAGAATTAGAAGAATGGGAATTAGAAGAAGAATGAGAAGAAGAGTTAGAAGAAGAAGAACTAGAAGAATAGGAATTAGAAGGAGAATGAGAAGTAGAAGTATAGGAAATGGAATTTAGAGGAGTTTGAGTGAGTCGGAATGTGGTGAAGGGGTGAAATGGAGCTCCGAGTGTCGGAACGCGTTAAAACTTGGAGGAGACCTAGATTAGGTGAATTAGACTTTGTGGGTAGGCTCTCGAGTTGAAATCGGGGTTTTAGAACGATGGTATCATACCGTACCATTGCGTATCTTGAGATATTCAAGATAATCGGCAATAGGCCGTAAGATGGACTGGATGTCCACTCTACCTAGGAAGCTTGGTAGGTAATGAACATATAGACTAGTATCCTACTACCCTAGGAAGCACGGGTCGAAAAACCAAGCGTAGGTAGGCTAACTTGGTATTTGCCTAGGTTAGAAATTTATCTTTGTAAAGGGTAAATTAAGATATTGGCCTACGGCCAAGATATGAGTTTCGGAGTTCAAGATGGACTCGGATATGGGTTGTGAGGGTTGGTAATGATTAGAAAAAGTCGCCTAGACCTAGTCTTGACCTTGGTTGACCACGGTTGACTCTTTAGACCAAAAGTCAACTATGGGTCAACACTTTATCCAATTTAGTCCTAAATTCCATTAGACTTGAATGGTTGACCAAAAGTCAACTGTTAGTCACCATTGACCTAGGATTGACCTAGGGTTGACCTAGAGTTGACCAGAGTTGACCCATTGACCAAAAGTCAACTGTAAGTCAACTTTTGACCTAGTTTGATACGGGTTGACTTCCAATGTTCTTCTTTGACCAAGGTTGACTTAACTAGACTTGTCTTGACCTAGAATGACTTAATAGGATTTAAATTGATTAGACTTTACTTCCTAAACATAGTATTGATACGTCTTGTTCTCTATAGGTCCTCGAGGCGCTGTATTGGATCCAGTTGACATGTTTTATCATATCACAGGCGAGTACATTCTCTGACACTTTTTCTAATTTATGATGATTGTTATAATTCATGTAATTAGTGTAGATATGCTTGTTCTCGACACATTGGTCACACGGATTGGTATTCATGGATTCCGACATGAGATGTTATTCCTCGTTATCTTGGTATATATTGTGCAAGCCCCCTTGTAGTTCTTGTACAGTATATGGACACCGATTCTCGAGGAGACTTGCTCCCTTCTCGTAGAATCCCGTGTCGTAACGTGTCTTGCTTGGGTCCACTCTACCAGTCGGGGGCGGAGAGTATTACTGTAGATATGTGGTCAAAGCCTATTGTGCACCCATTGTGCACCTATTGATTGTGAGTGTTGATCATACACCCCACGTATGATTAGCTAGGCCAGTTACTATTGTGCAAGTTCCCAAGCCGGCCACATATTGTAGCTAGTACTCACACACCTAGATAGATGATTCTTGATTCTTGTACATGCCATGATCAGTTTTACTTGCCTTGTTCTAGCTCTAAGATTTACAGCTTACCATGCCATACTCACATGTACATTCCATGATTTCTTGTGTATTGTAATATCCCAAATTTGTGATACGTATTTAGTGTACGTATACGTGTTTTGGACCCATATTTTGTTTAAGTCATGATTAGTTATCTTGGTTTATTTTGCACTGGCTTGGTTTTATTGGCATTGATAATTTAAATGGTTTTAATGATTCATTGGTTTAAATTGCTAGAGAAGAGTTTATTGGCCTTGACTTGGTTCACCTTGGTTTATCTTGGCTTGGTTCACTCCTTGGTTGGTTCAGCTTGGCTTGGTTTTTGCCTTGGTTCATCATGGACCAAGGGTGAACCCTCCTACCTACCACCACCCTCTTTACTTATAACCCCTTTTTTTTCTCTCTCATCATTATTTCCTTCCTTCTTCATTTACTTCTCCACCATTACTTCTTCAATCACCAGGAGGGAGAGAGAGAGGGAGAGCTTAGGCAAGTGCAAACTTGCTTCATGATGGATCTCATGTTTTATTGTTCCATTCTCTTCCTTACTAGATTCTAATCCTCTTTAGAACTGGAAGTTTTCGGTTTTGATGGTTATATTTTTGTAGATCTAAGTTTTAAATTCCTTCTTGTTTAGTTTTTTTGGTTTTGATCTCTAAAAACTTGGTATTTCCAAAAAATAGTGGTTCCATGTTGTAGAGAATTTGATTTCATGCAGTTTTGGCTTTTGTTTCGCTTGATTTCGACTCCGGACGAGGAAGTTATGGCCATTACAAGTTTTCGGAACTTTCATGGCTGAACTTGCTGTTTGGGGACGATGAACCTCATGCGCCCGGGAGGCCATGCGCCGGGAGGCCATGTGCCGTGAAGTCCCGGCAACGCATCCCTTAACTCCGAGCGTGTCATGTGCGTAGGTTCCCTACGCGCATGTACTGAAGACGCAACGTGCAGGAATCTCATGCGTCGATTCGTGCAGGAATCTCATGCGCCGATTCGTGCAGGAATCTCATGCGCCGATTCATGCAGGAATCTCATGCGCCGATTCGTGCAGGAATCTCATGTGCCGATACGTACAAAAATCCCATGCGCCGATTTGTACAGAAATCTCATGCGCCGATTCGTGCAGGAATCTCATGCGCCAATTCGTGCAGGAATCCCATGCGCCGATTCGTGCAGGAATCTCATGCGCCGATTCGTGCAGGAATCCCATGCGCCAATTTGTGCAGGAATCCCATGCGCCGATTGTGCAGGAATCATATACGCCAGAATTGCTCTATTTCACTGTTTTTGCCTGTTTAAGTTGTTTTGTAGCTAGACTCTTGAAAAACTCAAAACATGAAAGTTGTAGATCTTTTCCTTGGCTTCAAGAGTATGTCACTAGTTATTTTATGCAAGTTTCTCTCATTCATGATAATGTAAGGATAGAACACGATAGTGGCCTGTTAAGGCGCACTCTTGACAAGTACCAAGTGGACATGACATGACCTGATAGTGGCCCACCGTGGCGCACTCCTGACAAGAAAACCTGACATGATATACCCTGATATGCTGTTGCGACGGCTACCTGACATGACATGACCTGTATAATTAATCCAGACACCGTGGGCGATTGTGCTTGTGCAAATAATCCAGTCCTGTCTTGCATCATGTCTAGGAAGGGACTCCTGAGTACCACGGTCAGGAGTACCTACTGAAATGGACTAAGGTTAATGACTAGTATAAATCACTAGACATGAAGAGATGTTCTCCAGTTACAGACGATCCCGTTATCCCGGCCGCAAATGTATGGACTTGTAGCCTGCCGACGAGTAGGGCACATTTCCAGCCCACTGTTATGTGGGGCACCCGCCATTGTCACTTAAATGATTGTACTCTATTGTCACTCTAATGCATTGTACTCTCTAAATTGTCACTATAATGATTGCCTGGATAACCTGGATAGCTGCAGGGCCTGTGACTACTTGGAGCATCTCATTGCATCTTGCTAGTAACTAGGATTGTGATAACCCTAGTTAGTTAATGTAGAAAGCCGTAGGCATTGATTGGCCGTGATTGCTTGGATGGAGTCTAGTCCAGTATAGTATTGTCTAGAATTGATTGATTGTAAGATTGTACCAGAATGATTGAAGGATTGTCACTCCAGATTGTCACTATAATGATTGTCACTCCAGATTGTTACTTGACCTGATTTCTTATATTTATCTTGCCGATAAATGGTGAGAGAAACCAAGTTTCGTTCAGACGAAGGGTTACAACCCCGGTCCTTGTTTGGTTTACGGGTTGTAACCTGGCTATCTGAATAGTCCCATGGTTATCTCATCGTATATCATCCTGTCATGCTTTCTTTCCATATGTCCTGTCTTTTAGTGATTCTATGCAAGATTGTCTTTTATAATTACCCATCATGCTTTTCTTAAACTACTGCCTTTTATTATGTAATTATACTCTTGTGCTAATGATTTGCTGGTTTTAGTTCCTGAGTGAAGCCTCCTTTGTGGCACTTGCTCTTTCTGGGGTCTGACCCAGCTGGTTTTGTATGGCCAGATACCGGAGCAGCAGCAAAGGATCTACCTGTCTTCCAGCCCGATGGTGGTCACCAGGCATAACCAGGGCATCGAGTGGGTTTCTTTTGTTCTCCCACTGTAACATTGTAAATTATTCTTTTGAGGCGTTTAGCCAACGAGCAAGTGTTAGCTCGATTGTACTTACTTACTGTCTGCCTACGGGCTGTAACATGATTGACAAGCCCCGGGGGTTGATCATGTATGACTAAACTCTTGTTAGTCCTCACATTTTATAACGACTAGCTTCATGATCATTCCGAATATATAATGTATGGGATGCCTTACTATTGTGTATTTGGTGGTCTGACATCTTGTAACTATTATTAGTTGGCTGAGATTGAGACAATAGGCTATTTTATGACCTTAAGAGACTGATGGATTGTAGTGAAACCCTCACATATCTAGACAGCCGTGACCGTATAGCGGTGTGGATCCCATTCCGTTATACGTAGCTGGCTATGTCTGCCCCCGCTCTCCAGTATTCTGGTTCTGGGGCGTGACATGTATACTCTCTATTTACAGTCTTATAGCTTTTGTCATATCTTGTGAACTGCTGTTAGTTGATTGTACTCGTTCCATCCTGACCGGATATGTTAAAAATATTACAGATGCAGATGAGGACTATTATTGCACTTACTACGGCCCACCGGACGTAGTGGGTTTAGAGACAGATACCCTAGATCCGCAGGGTGAAGCACCGCAGGGCGAGATACCGCCTATCCTGTAGATAGAGTAGGTTTTTGTACTGAACCTTGTCTCCAGTTACTCTTGAGACTGTTATATTTTGGCTTGTATTAGAGACTTGGACTTGGACTTGTATATTCTTTGTGTTTGGACTTGACAGGTTATATTTTATTGTCATGTTGTCTTTATCTTTCAATATTTTACTTTATCATCTTAGAGTTGTGATTGAGCACTCATATATTATCATTGCTTGTCCTCCGTTCGGAGTTGACCATATTCTCGACAGGTTTTTGATATTATATAAACTGTTGTTAGAGTAGTAAACCTATAGCGTTCCATGCCGTTTTTACGGTGTAGGCTGGGCGTTGTTACGTACACGTGCCCTTACAGCGGGTGCGGGTCGTGACACGTTTTTAGTGGTGGCCCATGCAGGTCCTGAAGTCGCAATTAGTGCGATGTCGTAGCGGCACTCGTCTTAGAGTGTTGATTACGAGCCTGTGTTACACATAGGAGGTAGTAGGCTAAGAGTACTCAATCACAGTAGGATCCTTCCTTGCTTATCTTGCTTACCGTCTTTGATATTGATTTAATGTATTCTAGCTGTCCTCCTTTGATATAATCCTTCTTGTGCCATATTGATATCTTCTTTTCAATCTGTCTCCAGGATGGTTATGACACATTCTCCCGGTGAGGAGCACAGGGAGACGGAGAGGTCTGCTACCTCTGGCGGACAGGCTCCGGTCACTTCCCCTGCAGTTGGGACTTCAGTAGGGGCTCTCGGGGGTACTCCTCCAGCACTCTCGATGACTGTCCCTGGGGTCACGGTGGGTGCTCTTCCTGCAGTGCCGGGGGCTACGACGGGAGCTGTCGAGGGCGTTCCTCCTCCTCCTCAGCATGGGACTCCTCCGCCAGTGGTGGGAGCTGTTCTTCCGTTGCATCCTCTGTCCACAGACATGGTGCAGATGCTAGCATTCTTTCAGCAGGTGCTGGAGTCCCAGCGAGCCCAGCACGAGGCACAGATGAGACAGACTGAGGCCAAGCGCCAGGGCATAGAGGATGCCCATAGGTTGGCCCTGGCTACGGTGGAGCGTGGGGCTCCACAGAGGGAGGTGCAGCAGCAGAAGCTCGGAATCATCCAGGCTTTCAAGAAGATGGGTCCTTGGGATTTCAAAGGGACCGAGGGCATTATTATGCTGATGACTGGCTCGAGGATATCGAGCGTCAGATGAGGGCCTCCCGCCTGGCAGACGACCTGAAGGTCGAGGCGGTTGGCTTGCAGTTATTAGATGTTGTTCGGACATGGTTCCGGAACGAGCCGGCTCTTGCAGGAGAGGGCCACACTTGGGCTGAGTTTTGGGCCCTGTTCAGAGAGAAGTTCTTTTCCCCCACAGACAAGATCGGCCTAGTGCGGCAGTTTCAGAACCTGCAGCAGGACAGTATGACTGTGGAGGAGTATGCGGCGGAGTTCGGCCGGCTGAGCCGATACGCCGAGTACATGGTGAGTGACTGTCACGACCCGTACCCTAGAGTTAGGGCACGAGAACGTAACAACGCCCAGCCTACGCCGCAGTGTCGACGGTAGAACGCTGTCCTAGGTCTCAATGCATCTAATAGTATAAGACTAAACAGTTTATACTCTCCGAATGGGGGTGACATAGCAGATACAGACTCAATCACATCTAAGGTAGAGCATGATAAGGATAGATAAAACATAAAATCCAAAAGAGATACAGGAGATAGAAGTCTAAGTGTCTAAGATACATAAACCCAGAAATATATCTCAAAACTCAAATATAGATACAGTAATCCACAAGGTAAATACAACTCCAGACAAAATGAAATAACTACCTAAACAACCCCTACTGTGTCTCCTCTAGGCTAGCAGGCAATCCCCGACCATCTATAAAATTTATCAACAGGTCCAGTCAGGACAGGAGCGAGCACATTACATCTCAACAGTTCATAACAGGTTAGAAAATATATTCCTGCAGTAAAGTAAGATATAGATACTGAAGAAATGTAGTATGTAAACAGGGAGAGAGAACTGTAATAGAAATATCTACTATAAGTAAAGAGCTACCAGTGACTAGTGATTTAGAGCACAAAGTCGATATGTGAACGGCTTGATTGTACATGGCTATACTAAAGAGGCGTACATGGCTATTCTACTTTGGAAATTGTTCACATGGCTATTTATACTCCCCCGTACCTCCAACTAATATACAAGGATCCAAACAGGTTATGTTATGATTCTATGTAACAGCCCCCGAAGGGTAGTAGACCCCGAAGGTAATAGACCCCGAAGGTAATAGACCCCGAAGGTGATAAACCCCGAAGGTAATAGACCCCGAAGGTGATACATAGTAGTCCCAAAAATGGGGATTCTGATAGACCCAATAAATGGGATAAGGATTCAAAGAAGACTCTGTGATCATATGAGTATATGTCACAAGTGATCAAAGAACCAAAGAAGCATATGATACGCTATGTAAGTGAAACGCACAGAACATAGAGTACCCGATGCTCCCTGAAGGGATAACATCTCAAGAAGGGATCCATATAGTACTAATTAATCCGTGTGACCAACGTGACAGTATCAAGTAAAGTAATTTAATACAGGAAATAATTCTAAGCAGGATATGAAATGATCAGAGAATGTACTCGCCTGATATTTGAATGTCCAAGTTAAAGATACTGTCCGAGGAGAGGTGTCTGGCTCCTAATTAGAACAGCACAGGTCACAACATGTCCAGAAGGGTAATATAAAGCACTACAATACATTTTACATGAATCTAGGTCAAACTAGGCCAAAGTCAACCCTTGGTCAACTCTGGTCAACTGCACTAGTCAAACTAGGTCATGTCCTAACCCAGCAAGTCTTACTAGGCCTAACCAAGACTATCCTAGCAAGCACACATCAATACAAGGCTATACAAGCCAATATACACCCAACTCTATATAGCATGCAATTATTCAATACTCAATTAGGCAAGAATTCACATTGGATATACACTAGGTAATCTATTACTTTAAGCTATATATGTCTACACATATACACATGCATATATTGGTATTCAACATTAGGTCTATAATCATGACATTTCAAATGGTTATATAAACATATATATTACAACACAATATGCTAACATATATATAATATACATACATAGCTAAGTTAACTGTATTCATAAATACTTATTTAAGAGGCTATGTGTGTGTATGTGAACATGGCAAAGGGGCAAGTGAGGGTTAAATGGACATACATAGTGTATACATATCAAAGAGTGTCAAAGTATAAGTGAACAAAGTGTCAAGTGTGATAGTGTCAACATAGTGTAAGGGGTACATAAGGTAATATAGGATTTGTGTTAACATAGAACATTACATCTCATTAACTTATATATTGCATATATTACATCTATTATTACATTACATTCACGCTTGCATTCATTCATCATTCATTTATTCTCTTGTACTACTATATGCACCATACATTACATACTATGGAACCTACATATTCATTACAAGCTATACTTATACATGCTTACATTAGATAGAATACTTACATCTCATACATCATTTATTTAACCATTTACTCATGCTTGCATTCTCTATTTAATTACATAATGTATATACATTAACATGGGTTAAAATCAAATAGAACATTATATTACACACAAGGGTGCACAAAATGCATATGCCGAATAATAACTCCTACTAATAATCAATACTGTACCATCTCAGCATGAATTAAAATCTATGATTAAAGTATGTTATAGATCTATGCGTTAGCTTTCCGAAACTTCAAACGGATCGCGTTTTCGTTTTCGGAAACTCCCGAAATCGCGAAAATACCGAGAACGCGTTTGTCTTTCGTATAGCTGACACTCAAATAATTCTCTAGAAAGTTACAAAAAGAATTAGGCCTATTAATACATGTTTTTGGAAAGCTAACTTCAATACGCTTCTTTTAAAAGAAACGGAAGATTAAACCGAGCTTTGAGCTAGAAGTTATGACATTTCTAAGTTAGGGCTGAAATTAAAAACGTGGATAAAAATCATGACGGATTTGGATAGTTTGAGACAAAAGAACACAAATATATAACATAATATATCAAGAACTCACTCTCTACACTAATATATATATATGAGACACTATAGAACACATCTCCAATACAAAAATATGAGATTAAACATGTAATAATTCATTCATACATAACAACAACACATAGCGTATCCAAATTTGGGATTTTCCCACATGGACACAACCACAACACAAAGGACACTCCTATGACCTCCAAATGGACACAAAATGGACATAAATGGAGATACAACCATGGAGGTCATTCCTATGGTTTCAAAATAGACCTATATGCATGAGAAAATGAAAAGGAGAAGGGATTTATACCTCCCGGTAGATCGAATCGAAGAAAAGCCTTCCCGGAGCGACACCGACACGTAGAGATTCCAAAAGGACACGAACGAGCTTCGAATCCTCCCAAACTTGGGTAGCTTCCTCCTTGGCTAGAATGGAGAAGGAAAGAAGAAGATTTGGTGGCAAAATGGAAGGATTTGGTGGAGAAATTGCTAGGGATTGCTCTCTAGGAATTTGGGGAAGAACAAGAGAGAGAGAGTGTGGATGAGAATAATGAAATGAACTTGAGCCTATCCTCTCCCAAAGTGGCTGGCCATATGGGACTATTTGTCCTATTATGGTAAGGTCCAAAATGCCCCCACTAACCTATTCTATGAGTATTAGGAAAGGGCTAATTGGTTGGGGCTAAATTAGTCATTCTAAAGTCTCTAATCACACTAACCTTATCCATAATAATTAGTCTAACCTCTAACTAAAATATTTCTATCATGTGGACTAAAATTAATATCATGTGGGCCATGCCTAACTAGTGTGTGGGTCCCACTAGAGTCAAACTACCCCCGGGTCCCCGTTTCAAGTCGGATTGAGTTAAAATTCGAACCCGACTCAAATAATCCCAAAACAATATCATAAATAATAAAATAATATCAAAATAATTCAAAGAGGTCAAATGCAAAAATATCCTTAGGCCAAAAATGACATTAAAATATCATAATCACATGGTTAGGCTCTAGGTCAAACAGTCTCTAGGGTTTCACTAGCAAAACGTCAAAATCACAAGTCATTGATTTAAATAATTTTAAAATAATTTTAAAATCACCAAAAATCATATCATGAATTAAATATCATTATTAAAATAATTATAAATATGAAATTTCAAAATTATCCTTATTTGGGAAACTGGGTGCTACAGCGACCCAGTGATCCGAGCAGAGCGCTTCCGGGAGGGATTGACGTGGGATATCAAGATCCCGATCCCTTCCTTCTATGCGACATATGTAGAGGTCTATGCGGAGGCTCGGAAGGTGGAGAGAGAGTGGGGCTTGAAGCCGAAGAGGGATCGTGAGTTGTTTTCGGGGGCCAGTAGCAGCGCGGGGGCTGCTAAGCGCCCTCAGCTTCAGCATCAGCCGTTCCAGCATCATCAACAGCAGGTGCAGCACACTCAGCCGAGACAGGCACAGCATGGGGCTCCTTGCAACTTCTGCAAGAAGCCTGGTCACGTCTGGGAGATTTGCCGGAAGAGGCTAGGAGTGTGTCTCTTTTGCGGCGGCGCAGGCCATCAGTTGAGGGAGTGTCCAGTGAACCCCCGTGTTGCTGGAGTAGCTCAGAGGGCGCCGGCGAGAGTACCTGCAGTACAGCCGAGGGGTCCACTTCCGACCCAGCAGCAGCAGTTTGTCCAGCACCGCCAGCAGAGGGGTGGTCAGGGTAGATCTTTTGCCCTTGCAGCCGAGAAGATGGAGCCTATTGCAGATGTTGTCGCAGGTTCTATTCTGCTCGATTCTTTTTCTGTCTTAGCCTTGTTTGATTCTGGTGCTACGCACATTTTTGTGTCTATTTCTTTTGCTCTTAGGCACAATATCATTGCTGAGTATCTTGGTAGGACTTACAAGATTATGACCGGGAATGACATCATTCTGGTTAATAATGTTTGCAAGGGGCGGAGAGTTTCTTTGAGAGGCCGGGAGCTGAGTGCGTATTTGCTCGTAATGTCACTTTCGAGTTACGATGTGGTACTCGGTATAGACTGGTTGAGCATGCACCATGCTAGCATAGATTGCAATGGAGGCAGGATTCTGTTCAGGCCGCCGGAAGAGCCGGAGTTTGAGTTCACCAGGGGTACAGCAGAGCCAGGAGATGGATTCTGTGGAGCGTTGTTGGCGGAGCCGGTGTTGCCACATCTACTTATTGCTGAGTTCTTGGATATTTTTCTCGAGGAGTTGCCCGGGATGCCGCAAGATCGTAATGTTGAGTTTTCTATAGACCTAGTGCCTGGCGCTGAGCCTATCTCTCAGCATGTCTATAGAATCAACAACAGTGAGTTAGCAGAGCTGAAGAGACAGGTCGATGAGCTGGAGGACAAGGGCTTTATTCGATCTAGTTCTTCACCTTGGGGCACGCCAGTTCTTTTCGTCCCCAAGAAGGATGGTACGGTACGTATGTGCATTGATTACAGGGCGCTCAACAACCTTACCATCAAGAACAAGTATCCTTTGCCAAGGATTGATGACTTGTTCGACCAGTTGAGCGGGACGAGGGTGTTCTCGAAGATCGACTTGCGTACCGGGTACCATCAGCTGAAGGTGAAGCGGGATAACATTCCGAAGACTGTATTTCGGACTCGCTATGGCTAGTATGAGTATACCGTCATGCCGTTTGGGTTGACCAACGCCCCGGCGGTATTCATGAACTTGATGAACAAGGTATTTCATCAGTACCTTGATAAGTTCGTGGTGGTCTTCATTGATGACATTCTCATCTATTCAAAGACACTAGAGGAGCACGAGGAGCACCTGAGGATTGTGCTGGACACTCTCAGGAGGGAGCAGCTGTATGGAAAGCTGTCCAAGTGCGAGTTCTTCTTGGATCGCGTGGAGTTCCTAGGCCATGTTGTCTCTGGCGAGGGAATTTTAGTGGATCCGAAGAAGATTTCTGCAGTGGAGTCCTGGTCTACGCCGAGCTCAGTAGCAGAGGTTCGTAGTTTTCTAGGTCTGGTAGGTTATTAGCGGAGGTTCGTGCAGGACTTTTCCAGGATTGCCCAGCCGATGACCCGACTTACCAGGAAAGACGAGGAGTTTGTTTGGTCCGAGGAGCGCCAGGCCGCCTTCGAGGAGCTGAAGGCGAGGTTGACTACAGCTCCTATCTTGACACTGCCATCTAGATCTGGTAGTTATACGATCTACAGTGATGCTTCAGGATAGGGTTTGGGTTGTGTACTTCAGCAGCACGGGAAGGTGATTGCCTATGCATCTAGGAAGTTACGTCCTCATGAGAGGAACTACCCTACCCACGATCTGGAGCTGGCAGCGGTCATCTTTGCTTTGAAGCTGTGGAAACACTATCTGTACGGAGAGCGAGTTGAGATCTATACAGATCACAAGAGCTTGAAGTACGTGTTTACCCAGAAGGAGCTGAATATGAGGCAGAGGCGATGGTTATAGCTGATGAAGGATTTTGATATATCCTTACAGTACCATCCGGGAAAGGCCAATGTGGTCGCAGATGCTTTGAGCAGGTATCCCGTGGCCATGTGTTTGACGATGGATCGTCACCTTCTGGCAGATCTGGAGAGCTTGGGCATAGAGGTGATAGTTCCTGGGTTCGAGGCGCAGATGTGGGGTCTCCAGGTGCAGTCGGAGCTGATGGACAGAGTCAGGGCAGCTCAGTTTGAGGATGAGGCTCTGAGAGTCATCAGGGAGCAGGTCCGTGCAGGACTGCTGGATGAGTTCTCTATAGCGGGGGATGGGTCGTTGAGGCATGGTACCAGATTGTGCATGCCGAACGGAGGACTTCGGGAGGAGGTTCTTCAGGAGGCACATCGTTCTCAGTACTTTATGTATCCTGGGGCCAACAAGATGTATAGAGACTTGAGACAACATGTTTGGTGGTATGGCATGAAATGCGAGGTGGCTCAGTTCGTTTCTAGATGCTTGGTGTGCCAGCAGATAAAATCCGGGAGGCAAAAACCCGGTGGATTGCTCCAGCCACTACCCATTCCTGAGTAGAAGTGGGAGCATATCACTATGGACTTTGTATCTGGGCTTTCGCACTCTCCAGAAGGGAAGGATACGATTTGGGTCATTGTTGATCGATTGACCAAATCGGCCCACTTTTTGCCTTTCAAGGTGGGTTTGTCTACAGAGAGGTTGGCCGAGATGTACGTGCGACAGATAGTCCGATTGCACGGGGTTCCAGTGAGTATAGTCTCGGATCGGGACAACCGATTCACTTCCCACTTCTGGAGGAGTTTGCAGCTTAGCTTGGGCACATCGCTCAAGTTCAGCACCGCATACCACCCCCAGACAAACGGGCAGTCGGAGAGGACGATTCAGACCCTCGAGGATATGCTGCGTACCTGTGTCTTGGACTTCGGGGGATCTTGGAAAGACCACCTTCACTTGGTAGAGTTTGCTTACAACAACAGCTACCAAGCCAGTGTAGAGATGTCACCTTTCGAGGCTCTATACGGACGGAGGTGTCGTACTCCCTTGTCTTAGGATGATGTCGGTGAGAGGGTTTTGCTTGGCCCTGAGATGGTAGTGGATGCTGCAGAGAAGGTCAGGGTTATCAGAGATAGACTTCGGGTGGCGCAGGATAGGCAGCGGCATTGGGCCGATAGCCACCGGAGACCGTTGGAGTTTGAGGTATAGTTTAGATTTTTCTAGTATTTGAGTCTGATTGTGATTGTTTTAGATCAAGCTCTAAGCCTTGTGTTTTGTTCTAGGTTGGTGATCTTGTGTTTCTGCGGATTTCTCCGACGCGTGGCACGATTCGTTTTGGTGGTGGCAGGAAGCTTAGTCCACGATACATCGGACCATTCCGTATCTTGGGCAGGGTCGGTGCAGTGGCTTACCGACTGGAGTTACCACCCGCACTAGAGGGAGTGCACAGCGTGTTCCACGTGTCGCAGCTGAGACGGTACGTGGCAGATCCCAGTCAAGTCTTAGACCACTCCGAGATCGAAGTGGGACCGACACTCAGCTATCCAGAGAAGCCGGTTGAGATCTTGGACCGAAGAGAGAAGGTGCTCCGGAACCAGGTCATTCCCTTGGTTCGTGTTGCATGGAGACACCACTCTCCAGGTGAGTCTACCTGGGAGAGAGAGGACGATATGCGGGAGAGATTCCCATATCTCTTCGAGCCTTGAGGTAAAATTCTTTCTTTTCCTTCCTTGTTCAATTCATGTTGCTGTGTTAGTTCTCATTCAATTTCGAGGACGAAATTTTTTTAAGGAGGGTAGATTTGTCATCCCCAGTTTTCGAATTAGGGGTATTTTCGTCATTTTTTAAGTTTTATAATTTTTAGGAATTTTATTTGATTTATATGATTTTTAGGGATTTGTTTGATTTAGTTTAAATTTTATCCAATTTGGACTTAAGTTGGAGACCCGGGTAGTCTGGACACTAGTGGGACCCACATACTAGCTGGGCTTGGCCCACATGCCATCCTAACTAGGCTAGAAACCAATAAACCGTACTCCCATGGCTTAACTAGTCATTTAGAGGCTTAATTAGTCAATTTGGAGTTGAACCAAAACGAACCGAAACGAACCGAACCCGAACCGAATCCAAACTAAGTCTAATGGGTTGGGGGCTTAATGGGTCTCCACCCAAACCCACCAAGCCCCCCCTTGGCCGGCCATGTATAGCCACCTCCCCCTCCCCTTTGCTTCATCTCAAAGCAACCTCTCTCTCTCTCCATTTCTTTCTTTTTTGAAGCTCTTTCTTCTCCAAGAAGAACCACAATTAGGTATGCTCTTAACTCCCATTAATTCCCTCTTCATCATTTATTTTCTTCACAATAAATGTAGAGGAGACCACCCTCTACACTTTGACCATAGATTTTGTAGGTTTTTCTAAAACTAGTTTAAGGAATTAATTAGGGGTTTTCCTTTATATAAGTGTATATATATATATATATATATATATATATATATATATATATATATATATATATATATATATATATATGTGTGTGTGTGTGTGTGTGTGTGTGTGTGTATATATATTTATGTACTTATATGTGTGTGTGTGTGTGTGTGTGTGTGTGTGTGTGTAGAGGAGAGTGTGTGAGAGTGTGTGTATGTTTGTGTGAGAGTGGGAGAGAGTGTGTGAGAGTGTGTGTGTTTGTGTGAGAGTCATGAGAGTGGTGGTGAGAGTGTGTGTGTCTATATATATATATATTTATATGTGTGTGTGTATGTAATTATATATATATAGATATGTGAGTGTGTGTATGTATTTACATATATAGATGTGTGTGTATATATATATATATATATATATATATATATATATATATATATATATATATATATATATATAGATATATAGATAGATGGTTAGATAGATATATATATATATAGAGAGAGAGAGATAGGAAGGAGAAGTAGAGGAAGTAGGAGAAGAAGGAGAATAAAAAACAGCAGGGCAGCAGCAGCATTAGCAGCTGCAGCAGCAGCAGTACACTGCAGTAGCAGCAGCAGCAGCTACTGCAGTAGCAGCAGCAGCAAATGCAGGAGCATTAGCAGCAGCAATAGCACAGGCAGCAGCAGCAATAGCACTAGCAGGAGCAGCAGTAGAATTAGAAGGATGAAGGAAGGGAAGATAATAAGAAGAAGGGGAGGAATAGAATAAGAGTAAGGAGAATAGGAAGAAAAAATGAGAAGAAGATTAGAAGGAGAATGAGAAGAAGAATTAGAAGAGTAGGAATTAGAAGGAAAAGAATTAGAAGAAGAAGAATAAGGAAAAGAAATGAGAAGAAGAGTTAGAAGAAGAAGAATTAGAAGAATGGAAATTAGAAGAAGAATGAGAAGAAGAGTTAGAAGAAGAAGAACTAGAAGAATAGGAATTAGAAGGAGAATGAGAAGTAGAAGTATAGAAAATGGAATTTAGAGGAGTTTGAGTGAGTCGGAATGTGGTGAAGGGGTGAAATGGAGCTCCGAGTGTCGGAACGCGTTGAAACTTGGAGGAGACCTAGATTAGGTGAATTAGACTTTGCGGGTAGGCTCCCGAGTTAAAATCGGGGTTTTAGAATGATGGTATCGTACCGTACCATTGCGTATCTTGAGATATTTAAGATAATCGGCAATAGGCCGTAAGATGGACTGGATGTCCACTCTACCTAGGAAGCTTGGTAGGTAATGAACGTATAGGCTAGTATCCTACTACCCTAGGAAGCACGGGTCGAAATACCAAGCATAGATAGGCTAACTTGGTATTTGCCTAGGTTAGAAATTTACCTTTGTAAAGGGTAAATTAAGATATTGGCCTACGGCCAAGATATGGGTTTCGGAGTTCAAGATGGACTCGGATATGGGTTGTGAGGGTTGGTAATGATTAGAAATAGTCGTCTAGACCTAGTCTTGACCTTGGTTGACCACGGTTGACTTTTTAGACCAAAAGTCAACTATAGGTCAACACTTTACCCAATTTAGTCCCAAATTCCATTTGACTTGAACGGTTGACCAAAAGTCAACTGTTAGTCACCATTGACCTAGGATTGACCTAGAGTTGACCAGAGTTGACCCGCTGACCAAAAGTCAACTGTAAGTCAACTTTTGACCTAGTTTGATACGGGTTGACTTTCAATGTTCTCCTATGACCAAGGTTGACTTAACTAGACTTGTCTTGACCTAGAATGACTTAATAGGGTTTAAATTGATTAGACTTTACTTCTAAACATAGTATTGATACGTCTTGTTCTCTATAGGTCCTCGAGGCGCTGCATTGGATCCAGTTGACTTATTTTATCATATCACAGGCGAGTACATTCTCTGACACTTTTTCCAATTTATGATGATTGTTATAATTCATGTAATTAGTGTAGATATGCTTGTTCTCGACATATTGGTCACACGGATTGGTATTCATGAATCCCGACATGAGATGTTATTCCTCATTATCTTGGTATATATTGTGCAAGCCCCCTTGTAGTTCTTGTGCAGTATATGAACGCCGATTCTCGATGAGACTTGCTCCCTTTTCGTAGAATCCCGTGTCGTAACGTGTCTTGCTTGGGTCCACTCTACCAGTCGGGGGCGGGAAGTATTAGTGTAGATATGTGGTCAAAGCCTATTGTGCACCCATTGTGCACCTATTGATTGTGAGTATTGATCATACACCCCACGTATGATTAGCCAGACCAGTTACTATTGTACAAGTTCCCAAGCCGGCCATATATTGTAGCTAGTACTCACACACCTAGATAGATGATTCTTGATTCTTGTACATGCCATGATCAGTTTTACTTGCCTTGTTCTAGCTCTAAGATTTATAGCTTACCATGTCATACTCACATGTACATTCCATGATTTCTTGTGTATACTATCTATTTACAGTCTTATAGCTTTTGTCATATCTTGTGAACTGCTGTTAGTTGATTGTACTCGTTCTATCCTGACCGGATATGTTAAAAATATTACAGATGCAGATAAGGACTATTATTGCACTTACTATGGCCCACCGGACGTAGTGGGTTTAGAGACAGATACCCTAGATCCGCAGGGTATAGCACCGCAGGGCGAGATACCGCCTATCCTGTAGATAGAGTAGGTTTTTGTACTGAACCTTGTCTCCAGTTACTCTTGAGACTGTTATATTTTGGCTTGTATTAGAGACTTGGACTTGGACTTGTATATTCTTTGTGTTTGGACTTGACATGTTATATTTTATTGTCATGTTGTCTTTATCTTTCAGTATTTTACTTTATCATCTTAGAGTTGTGATTGAGCACTCATATATTATCATTACTTGTCCTTCGTTCAGAGTTGACCATATTCTCGACAGGTTTTTGATATTATATAAACTGTTGTTAGAGTAGTAAACCTACAGCGTTCCATGCCGTTTTACGGTGTAGGCTAGGCGTTGTTACTGTTTGTCATGAAATATAAAAGAGCAGAACAATTATCGGAGGACTGGACTTTTACTTCACAATACAAACTCGCTTGTACAAAGAAAGCCTAGGGACGAAAGCCTAGGTACAGCAATCTAAGTACAATTGTTTATTTTAGATTCTAGGGGGTGACGGTAGAGGCTCGGGAAAGCGACGGCAGCTCTGTCTTACTCCTTGGACGATCGGGTGCAGCCTTGGCTCTGTAGAAGAACTGCTGGGCGTTGATGAAGAAATGCTATCTCTTCAGGTTCTCTGGCTCTCTCTGTATATCTCTGTGTATATCTCTCTCCGTCTCACTGTATGTGTGTCTCTGTATCTCCTCGCAAGGGAATGACACCTTGCTATTTATAAGAGTGGGGGACCTCATTAGGGTTTGCAATAATTGCCCATTCTTGAAAGTCGGCGGCTAAGGATCATTAAATCTGGGCCGTTCATTTGAGATTTGAGCAATAAATATGATTGTATCAAATCTTTCATGGGTAATTAATGCTGATTGACATAAATCCTCCTGATTTGTTATGCCAACCTCGAATTTCTCGATACGTGTCTTTAATTGGCTTATTTGTAAATGATCTGATTTGATCCTAATATTTCTTTAGGATTTGCTGAGAGATTTCGATCAATCTGATGCCACATGCCCTGCTATCACACCGCGTGTCTAAGCCGCAGGAAAGTTGGGCCGCATAAGGCCGGCCACGTGTCCATGCTGCCTAAGAGTGGCCTCTCTTGAACATTTAGGCCGCATGGTAGTGATTTGAGCCGCATGGTTATGAGTGAACAGCATGGGGATAGTCTTTGTGAGCCGCATGGGGATGGTCTTCGTGAGCCGCATGGGACTAGTCTTCGTGAACCGCATGGGGCTAGCCTTCATGAGCCGTATGGGGCTGATCTTCGTGAGCCGCATGGGGCTGATCTTCGTGAGCCGCATGGGGGAGCCTCCGCTTGGGCCGCATGGGGCTAGTCTTCGTGAGCCGCATGGGGCTGCTTCAGCCTGAGCCGCATGGGGTGGTCTCTACTTGAGCCGCATGCAACTGTCCACGTGTCGAGGCCGCGTGACAGTTTCTGGATCTCGGAAGATTGTGTCAGAAATTTCCCTCATTTCCCTAGGAGTCTGCTATTATGACGGAGTCATAATTGTATTTTTGTGTCAGGGCTGCCATGTGTCAGAGCTGTCGGCCGTCAAGGCATTTAATGCAGTAAGGGACAAAACGGAAGAGTTGTTTGCAGGCCACGTGGCTCCTCTCCGAGCCGCATAGAACTTGTTTGAGCCGCATAGAAGCTCAAACCGCATGGATACCTAAGCCGCATGGGCTCTCTGTTGATTTTGGGCCGTATAAGGCCCCCCCTGCTGCCTTTGGGCCGCATGAAGCTTTCTGAGCCGCATGAAGCATTCTGGATTTTGAGCCGCATAAAATCCTCATGGGCCGCATGGAGCTTTGTGGGTTTCCAGTCGCATGAGACTCCCCTTCTTTCCTTGTGCTTCTGAAGGATCACATCTCGCAAGTCAAGGACATCTCGGTCAACCTTTGCACTCACTTTGTGGACCCGGGTATCTCGAGCACACGAGTGCGTAAGTATCATATTCGCTCCCCGATACGGGACTAGTAAAAGTACTTGTCCTTGATCTTTGTTGGGAGACTCTTGAGAACCACCCTATCCGTTTGCCGCCGGGGGCTGGACACGGGTGGTTCTATACAACTTTCCATTAGAGGCCCGCGTAGCGGGACGCTCTGATGGTCAGAGGTTGGGACAGCTGACTGAGCTCGACGAGCCCGCGCTGCCCTAGACTTCTTCGACTTAGCACCCGAAGGTGCATAGTAGGAAGAGTCCAAGTTGGAAGGAAGGAAGTGAAGTAGGTGCCCTTTTCGAAGGAGAAAAGGGGGCTGTATTTATAGAATGGAATGAGCCCTTTCTTTTTTTCCTTTCCGATGTGGGACTAAAAGCAATATTTTCCATGCTTCTACAAGACCCCCTTCAAAGTTTTCAAATTGAAAATTTGGAATACTTTGAATAAGAATCATGGAAAGTAGAGTTATTTTGGTGTGGAGATCCTATCAAAGGTAGCATGGACGTGATAGGTTTGAGTACTTCCGCTGAAAATTTTGTGTGGACTTATCATCCTTGGCGTACCTTGGTTTTAGGTACGGATAACAAATTGAGAGAGGGAACCATCATATTTACTCAGAGGTGGTGAGAACATGGTAAATATGGGGTTAAAGTAGAGCCTTCCTACTCAGAGGTAACGCGGACGTGGTAGGAGTAGGCCTAATAAGGATACACAGAACAACTCAGAGGTGCTATCAACGTGGAAGTTCTATGTATTGGGTGTAAGAATGCTATGGAACAGCTGGGCTCCAAAAGCATATGATAATGAGAAAAGATGTGGATGTACTAGGTATTTGAAAGAATGCCAGGGAGCAGCTGGGCTTCCAAGACATGATGAGAAAAGAGTGGCATGTACTAGATAACTTAGTACAGCATTCGTGGTCAACTGCGGACATTTGTGGTCAACAGAGGACATTTGTGGCCGTCGGAAGACATTTGTGGGCCTATTATCCTTGGCGTACCCTGTTTCAGGATACGGATAATAAGACGAGAAAGAAAACCAACATACTTACTCAGAGGTAATAAGGACATGGCAAGTATAGGGGTTTTATCGCGGAGTCTTCCTACTCAGAGGTAATGAGGACATGGTAGGAGTGGACTCAACGGAGGATATTTGTGGTCAACAGAGGACATTTGTGGATCTATTACCCTTGGCGTACCCTGGTTCAGGGTACGGATAATAAGACAAGAGAGAACCAACATACTTACTCAGAGGTAATGAGGACATGGCAAGTACGAAGGTTTTACCGCGGAGTCTTCCTACTCAGAGGTAATGAGGACATAGTAGGAGTGGACTCAACGGAGGATATTTGTGGACCTATTATCCTTGGCGTACCCTGGTTCAGGGTACGGATAATAAGACGAGAGAGAACCAACATACTTACTCAGAGGTAATGAGGACATGGCAAGTACGAAGGTTTTACCGCGGAGTCTTCCTACTCAGAGGTAATGAGGACATGGTAGGAGTGGACTCAACGGAGGATATTTGTGGACCTATTATCCTTGGCGTACCCTGGTTCAGGGTACGGATAATAAGACGAGAGAGAACCAACATACTTACTCAGAGGTAATAAGGATATGTCAAGTACGAAGGTTTTACCGCGGAGTCTTCCTACTCAGAGGTAATGAAGACATGGTAGGAGTGGACTCAACGGAGGATATTTGTGGACCTATTATCCTTGGCGTACCCTGGTTCAGGGTACGGATAATAAGACGAGAGAGAACCAACATACTTACTCAGAGGTAATGAGGACATGGCAAGTATGAAGGTTTTACCGTGGAGTCTTCCTACTCAGAGGTAATGAGGACATGGTAGGAGTGGACTCAACGGAGGATATTTGTGGACCTATTATCCTTGGCGTACCCTGGGGTTTTTTTTGGTACAGATAATAAGTCGAGGGAGGACCAACATATTTACTCAGAGGTAATGAGGACATGGCAAATATAAGGGTTTCTTCGACGGAGCCTTCCCACTCAGAGGTAATGAGGACATGGCAGGAGTGGGCTCAATGAAGGAGGGTACATAGGACGACTCAGAGGTAATGAGGACATGGAAGTTCTATGTAAAGGGATGATTTATTTTTGGCGGAAGTGAAACGACTCAGAGGTAATGAGGACATGACCGTTTTAGAATTTTGTGGATCGATTACCCTTTTCGTGCACTGGGAGTGTGGGTAGTGGATCATGAGGGAGGATCTCTTCCAGGAAGAAAGTTCAGAGGTATGGTCATACATGACTTACTATCTGAAAGAGTGACCGGAATGTGAGTTCAGAGGCACCTGCGGGTACATGATTCGATGATCTGGAATTTAGAAATGTAAGTTTAGCGGCACCAGCGGATACATGACTCGATAATCTGGGAGATTATGAGTGTGAGTTCAGCGGCACCAGCGGGTACATGACTTGAAAATCTAAAATGTTGTGGATGTGAGTTCAGCGGCACCAGCGGGTACATGACTCGATAATCTGGAATATTGTGGATGTGAGTTCAGCGGCACCAGCGGGTACATGACTCGAAAATCTGAAATGTTGTGGATGTGAGTTCAGTGGCACCAGCGGGTACATAACTCGATAATCTGGAGGATTGTGAGTTCAGCGGTACAGAAGGGTACATGACTCAATAATCTGGAATGTGGTGGAAGTGAGTTCAGCGGCACCAGCGGGTACATAACTCGATGATCTGGAAAATATTGTATGAGTTCAGCGGTACCGGTGGGTACATGACTCGATGATCTGGAGGATGTCGTCTAGACAAATATTTCTTCAGGAACTTGCCGTTGACGGGCAGCATGAGCAAGTCTTCGTTTTATTTTGCGAGGCGGTAAGCATCGTTGGAGAATACGGCCTCAATGATAAATGGACCTTCCCATTTTGGCTAGAATTTGCCGGTGGTTTTGTGAGACATGACCATCGGCCTTCGAACTGCCAGGACGAGATCGCCCACTTTGAATGTTCTGATTTTAACCTTCTTGTTGAAGGCTCCGGAGATACGTGCTTGGTAAAGCTCGATTCGTTGCTGAGCCAAGAGGCACTTTTCATCTAAAGCCTCCAACTCTTGTAGTCGATGACGGTAGTTATCGTCCGTCGTCAATTGATAAGTGAGAGCGACACGGAGCGAGGGTATTTGAGTCTCCAATGGGAGAACTGCCTCACTCCCGTATACCAGGAAGAATGGTGTGTTCCCTGTGGCTGTTCGGACTGTGGTACGGTATGCCCATAAGCATTCACCAAGCTTCTCATTCCAGTCGCGTTTGTTGGACGATACGAACTTCTTGAGTAACTTGATGATAGTTTTGTTGAATGCTTCTGCCAACCCATTTGCTGCCGGATTGTATGGCGTCGAAGCGATATTCTGGATGCGGTGCTTGTCGCAGAATCGAAAGAAGGCGTGGCTTGCAAACTGCGGACCGTTATCGTGGATGATCCTTTGGGGCATTCCAAAGCGATAGATGACGTGATGCTTGAGGAAGCGGATCACGTTTGAAGTCTTTACTTCTGCGAGCAGAACATCAGCGTGGGCAGCCACATACTTGGCCAGTTCCGGTTCTTCTTCAGCCACCCCTGTATAAATGAAGACTGAGAGGATGACCTGGGCAGCTTGATCATCAGGGGCTCTACTGGTGGAGCAGAACGTGGAGTTATTGGCAGACTAGTGACCCCCAGTTAGGTACTCGATGCTGGGCGGGGAGTTGTTGGCTCGCTAGAAGCCCCAGACCTTGCATCGGGGGTGACGATTCTTCTTGGGAAGACGTATCGTCATTGGCTTGTCGGAGGGGTTGAGCTTCTCCATTTGTGGTTGGCCGACTCTAGGCAGCCTGATTGTCAGTGGCTCCGTCGTGGGTCTGGGTGCTTGGTCGGACCTTGGCAGCCGGATTATCATTTGCTCTTCTTGTACCGAGAGGCTGATTGCGTCCTTACGCAGAGTGGCTGTAAGGGGTGTGGACTTGCCAGGTTTGCGAGCTTGGAGGTGGATCGTCAAAGGTTCTTCTGATCCTGTGGATGTCTCGATACGAGCTTGCACATCTTCTTCACCAAGGTGCCTCTTCGACTTTTCGTACAGGCATGAGTCTAAGTTGTAGGATTCGACCCCTTTGAAGGGATCGATGTAGGCAAATTCTGTCCTCACGAGGCCGTGTTTGTCGACATACTTGAAGCATTGGTACAGCGTGGAAGGCACGATCATATAATCGTGTATCCAAGGGCGCCTCAAGAGGATGTTGTAAGAAGTGTCTGCATCTATGACGTAACAGGTGACTTCCGACTGGAGATCGCCAATTTGGCACTTCAGACGAATCTTTCCAATTGGGTAGCTCCTGCCCGAATTAAAACCGCTGATGGCGGTGCTTGTTGGTGTCAGACGATGCATAGGGATGCGGAGATGATGTAACAGACCCTTCGGGATAATGCTTATGGAAGAGCCAGGATCAATGTGCATCCGATCCACCTTCACGTCGCCGATGTATCCAGTGTAGTATAACGGGCGATCGTGCATGTTGATTTTGATGAGCATATCCTACGGAGTGAAGACAATGTTGGGCATCGCTCCCGTGCAAGCGCTGTCTTGGAGATCTTATCATCCCCAGTTTTCGAATTAGGGGTATTTTCATCATTTTCAAGTTTTATAATTTTTAGGAATTTTATTTGATTTTATATGATTTTTAGGGATTTATTTGAGTCGGTTTGAATTTTATCCAATTTGGACTTAAATTGGAGACCTGGGTAGCCTGGACACTAGTGGGACCCACATACTAGCTGGGCTTGGCCCACATGCCATCCTAATTACGCTAGAAACCATAAACCCTATTTCCATAGCTTAATTAGTCATTTTAGAGCTTAATTAGTTAATTAAAATTTGACCGAAACGAACCTAACCAAACCCGAACCAACCCAACCTAAGTCTATTGGGTTTGGGGGCTTAATGGGCTTCACCCAAACCCAATATCCTCCCCCCCCCCCACATGGCCGGCCACAAGATGGACAACCCCTCCTTTCTTCTCCACAAGTAAACTCTCTCTCTCTCTCTAATTTCTTTCTTCTTCCCAAAGCTTTCTTTCCTCCAAGAAAACCTATTCTAGGTATGTAATTAATTCTTCATTTATTATCTTTTGCATTTAATGTCTTCACAAAAATTACAGAGGGAGACATTCTCTACACTTTGCCCACAAATTTTGTAGGATTCCCTAGAAATCTAGGTTAGAGATTTTTAGGGGTTTTTATTATTTAGAGTGGTAAATATATATTATTATTTTTTTAGAGTGGTAAATATATTTATATATATATATATATATATATATATATATATATATATATATATATATATATATATATATATATATATATATATATATATATATATATATATATATATATGTGTGTATGTATTATATATATATATAATTAAATTTGTGTGTGTGTGTAGAGGAATGAGAGTGGAGGTGAAGTTGTCATGAGAGTGGTGGTGGTTGTGTGTGAGAGTGAGTGTGTGTTTGTGTGGTAGAGAGAGTGTGTGTGTGTGTGTGTATATATATATATATATATATATATATATATATATATATATATATATATATATATATATATATATATATATATATATATATATATATATATATGTGCGTGTAGAGGAATGGTCGAGGTGATGGTGTGTGAGAGTGGTGGTGGGAATGAGTGTCATGAGATGGTGGTGGTGGTGTGTTTGTGTGAGAGTGTTTGTGTGTGTGTGTGTGTGTGTTTGTGTGAGGGTGTGAGTGTGTTTGTATTTATATATATATATAGATATGTGTATGTATTTATATATATATAGATATGTGTATGTATTTATATATATATATAGATATACGTTTGTGTGTATATATATGTATCTATATGTGTGTGTGTGTATATATGGATATATAGATAGATGGATAGACATATGGGTATATAGATAGATATATAGCTATATATATATATATATATATATAATATATATATATATATATATATATATATATATATATATATATATATATAGAGAGAGAGAGAAGAGTAGAATGAGAAGAAGAAGAACAAGTGAAGCAACAGCAGCAGCCTACAGCTGCAACAGCAGCTAGCAGGCAGTAGCAGCTGTAGCCATAGCAGCAAGCAGCTGCAGCAATAGCAGCAAGGCTGTAGCAGCAGCTACAGCAGTTCCCCCCCGTCCCATTTTAGCCTCCTATTTGCCCTATAAAATCCCCTATGTAGATATATATATGTATATATATATATAAGTATATATATATGTATAGATGGATAATTTGATAGTTAGAAAGAAGAATAAGAGGAAGGATTAGAAGAGATTAGAAAGAAGATTAGAAGAATTAGAAATAGGAAGTAGGAAAGGAATGAGAAGGAAAAAGATAAGGAATTAGAGTAAGAAAGAAGTTAGGAAGAAGAATTAGAGTTGGAAGAATAGGAAGAAGAAGTTAGAAGGAGAAGGATTAGAAGAATAGGAAGAATTAGGAAGAGAAAATTAGAATATGATTTAGAGGAGGTTGAGTTAGAGGGTGAAACGGAGCTCCGAGTATCGGAACGCGATGAAACTTGGCGTAGGCCTAGAATACGTGAATTAGATTTTGCGGGTAGGCTCCCGAGTGGAAATCGGGGTCGTAGGGCGCCGGTATCGCGCCGTACCATTGCGTATCTTGATTTATTCAAGATATCGGCAATAGGCCGTAAGATGGACTAGACGTCCACTCTACCTAGGTATTTTGGTAGGTAATGAACCTATAGGCTAGTATCATACTACCCTAGGGAGCACGGGTCAAAATATCAAGCGTAGGTAGGCTAACTGGGTAATTACCTAAGTTAGAATTTTACCTTTTTAAAGGGTAAAATAGGATATTGGCCTACGGCCAAGATTTGAGTTTCGAACTCCAAGATGGACTTGGATATGGGTTGTAAAGGTTGGTAATGATTAGAAATAGCCGTCTAGACCTAGTCTTGACTCCGGTTGACCACGGTTGACTTTTTAGACCAAAAGTCAACTATGGGTCAACACTTTACCCAATTTAGTCCCAAATTCCTTTTAACTTGGACGGTTGACCAAAAGTCAACTATTAGTCACCAGTGACCTAGGGTTGACCTAGGGTTGACCAGAGTTGCCCCGTTGACCAAAAGTCAACTGTAAGTCAACTTTTGACCTAGTTTGATTCGGATTGATTTCTAATATCCTTCCATGACCAAGATTGACCCAACTAGACATGTCTTGACCTAGAATGACTTAATAGGATTTAATTTGATTTAACTTTACTTCCTAAACTTAGTATTGATACGTCTTGTTCTCTATAGGTCCTCGAGACACTGCAGTGGATCCGGTTGACATATTTTATCATCTTACAGGCGAGTACATTCTCTGATACTTATTCCTAATTTATGATAACTGCTATGATTCATGTACTTAGTGTTGATATGCTTATTCCTGACACATGGTTCTCACGGATTGGTATTTTTGGATCCCGAAGAGAGATGTTTCTCCTTCTTAGGTTGGGATGTATTGTGCAAGCTCCCTTGTAGCTCTTGCTCAATATATGGTCACTGATTCTAGAGAAGGTTAGCTACCTTCTCATTAGAATCCCGTACAGTGACGTGTCCTATTTGGATCCATTCTACCAGTTGGGGTAGGGGGAGTAGTAGCGTATGCCTGTGATCATATCCTCTTGCATTCTTGAACAGTGTGAGTCATATACCGCACTTATGACTTGCCAGGCCAGTTCTCGACAGGTACCCAAGCCGATCACAAGTTGAAACTACTACTCACACACATTGGACATATGGCTTACTTTGACTTGTGTACATACCATGATTCAGTTCTACTTTCTTGTTCTAGCTCTAGCTCTACAACTTACCATGCCATGATACATATATGTACACTCCATGATTCATTATATATGCTCTATTTACAGTCTTATAGCTTTTATTCTATCTTGAGATCTGTTATGAGATATATGTACTCGTTCCATCCTGACTGGATATGTTGACAAAATATTACAGATGCAGACGAGGGAGATTGCAGTACCTACTACGGTCCGGATGACGTAGTGGGCTTAGACTTGGTCCCGCATGGCTTAGCTCCGCCTGACGGGACTTTACCTATTGTTTAGTTAGAGTAGGTCTTTTGTACTGGACCTTGTCTCCAGTTACTTTTGAGACTGTATTACATTTGGATTGTATTAGAGACTGGACTTGTATATTATTTGTGTTTGGACTTGATAGGTTATATTTTATCGTCTTGTTGTCTTTATCTTTCAGTCTTTACTTTATCATCTTAGAGTTGTGATTGAGCACTCATATATACTCATTGCTTGTCCTCCGTTTGGAGTTGACCATATTCTCGACAGGTTTTGATATATATATATAAACTGTTGTTAGAGTAGAAAATTTACAGCGTTCCACGCCGTTTTTTCCGGTGAGGGCTGGACGTTGTCACGTACACGTGCCACTATAGCGGGTGCGGGTCGTGACACATTTTAGTGGTGGCCCACGCAGGTCATGAAGTCGTAATTAGTGCGATGTCGTAACGGCACTCGTCTTAGAGTGTTGACTACGAGCCTGTGTTACACATAGGAGGTAGTAGGCTAAGAGTACTCAATCACAGTAGGATCTTTCCTTGCTTATCTTTCTTACCGTCTTTGATATTGATTTACTGCATTCTACCTGTCCTCCTTTGATATAATCCTTCATGTGCCATATTGATATCTTCTTTTCAATCTGTCTCCAGGATGGTTATGACTCATTCTCCCGGTGAGGAGCACGGGGAGACGGAGAGGTCTGCTACCTCTGGCGGACAGGCTCCGGTCACTTTCCCTGCAGATGGGACTTCTATTGGGGCTCTCGGGGGTACTCCTCCAGCGCTCTCGATGACCGTCCCTGGGGCCATTGCGGGTGCTCTTCCCGCAGTGCTGGGGGCTACGACGGGAGCTGTCGGGGGCGTTTTTCCTCCTCAGCAGGGGACTCCTCCGGTGATGGTGGGAGCTATTTCTCAGTTGCCTTCTCTGCCCACAGACATGGGGCAGATGCTCGCGTTCTTTCAGCAGGTGCTGGAGTCCCAGCGGGCCCAGCACGAGGCTCAGTTGAGGCAGACAGAGGCCATACGCCAGGGCATGGAGGATGCACACAGGTTGGCTATGGCGGCAGTGGAGCGTGGGGCTCCACAGAGGGAGGTGCAGCAGCAGCAACAGAAGATCGGGATATCCAGGCTTTCAAGAAGCTTGGTCCGAGGGATTTCAAGGGGACCGAGGGCATTATTTATGCTGATGACTGGCTCGAGGATATCGAGCGCCAGATGAGGGCCTCCCGCCTGGCAGACGACCTGAAGGTCGAGGCGGTTGGATTACAGTTATTAGATGTTGCCCGGACATGGTTCCGGAATGAGCTAGCTCTTGCAGGAGAGGGCCACACTTGGGCCGAGTTTCGGGCCCTGTTCAGAGAGAAGTTGTTTTTCCCCACAGACAAGATCGGCCTAGTGCGGCAGTTCCAGAACCTGCAGCAGGGCGGGATGACTGTGGAGGAGTATGCGGCGGAGTTCGACCGGCTGAGCCGATACGCCGAGTACATGGTGAGCGACCCGGTGATCCGAACAGAGCGCTTCCGGGAGGGATTGACATGGGATATCAAGATCATGATCCCTTCCTTCTATGCGACATATGCAGAGGTTTATGCGGAGGCTCGGAAGGTGGAGAGGGAGTGGGGCTTGAAGCCGAAGAGGGATCGTGATTTGTTTTCGGGGGCCAGTAGCAGCGCAGGGGCTGCTAAGCACCCTCAACTTCAGCATCAGTCTTTCCAGCATCATCAGCAGCAGGGGCAGGCCAGAGCGTCTGTCCAGAGGGGTCAGCAGCGTCCGGGGTAGGATGATCCACCGTGCCACTTCTGCAAGAAGCCCGGTCACCTCTTTGAGTTCTGCAGGAGGAGGCTGGGGCTGTGTCTCTTTTGCGGTGCCGCTGGGCATTAGATGCAGGAGTGTCCCAAGAACTCCCGTGCCACTGGAGCAGCTCAGAGGGCACCTGTTCAGAGGGCACCAGCTAGTGTGCCGGTAGTTCAGCAACGGGGTCCACTTCCGACCCAGCAGCAGCAGTTTGTTCAGCACCGCCAGCAGAGGGGTGGTCAGGGTAGAGCCTTTGCTCTTGCAGTCGAGGAGATGGAGCCTATTGCGGATGTTGTCGCAGGTTCTATTCTGCTCGATTCCTTTCCAGCTTTGGCCTTATTTGATTCTGGTGCTACGTACAGTTTTGTGTCTGTTTCTTTTGCTCTTAAGCACAATATTATTGCTGAGTATCTTGGTAGGACTTGCAAGATTATGACTGGAAATGGCATCATCCTAGTTAATAAAGTTTGCAAGGGGCAGAGAGTTTCTTTGAGAGGCCGGAAGCTGAGTGCGTGTTTGCTCGTAATGCCACTTCCGAGTTACGATGTGGTACTCGGTATGGACTGGTTGAGCATGCACCACGCTAGCATCGACTGCAGAGGGGGCATGATTCTGTTTAGGCCGCCGGGAGAGCCGAAGTATGAGTTCACCAGGGGTACAGCAGAGCAGGGAGATGGATTCTGCAGAGCGTTGTTGGCGGGGCCGGTGTTGCCACATCCACTCATTGCTGAGTTCTTGGATGTCTTTCCCGAGGAGCTGCCCAGGATGCCGCCAGATCGTGATGTTGAGTTTTCTATAGACCTAGTGCCGGGCGCTGAGCCTATCTCCCAGCACGTCTATAGAATCAACAACAGTGAGTTAGCGGAGCTGAAAAGACAGGTCGACGAGTTGGAGGACAAGGGCTTTATTCGATCTAGTTTTTCATCTTGGGACGTGCCAGTTCTTTTCGTCCCCAAAAAGGATGGTACGGTGCGTCTGTGCATTGATTACAGGGCGCTCAACAACCTTACCATCCAGAACAAGTATCCTTTGCCAAGGATTGATGACTTGTTCGACCAGTTGAGCGGCGCGAGGGTGTTCTCGAAGATCGACTTGCGTACCGGGTACCATCAGCTGAAGGTAAAGCGGGATGACATTCCGAAGACTGTCTTTCGGACCCGCTATGGCCAGTATAAGTATACCTTCATGCCGTTTGGGTTGACCAACGCCCCGGCGGTATTCATGAATTTAATGAACAAGGTATTTCATCAGTACCTTGACAAGTTCGTGGTGGTCTTCATTGATGACATTCTCATCTATTCGAAGACACCAGAGGAGCACGAGGAGCACCTGAGGATTGTGTTGGACACTCTCAGGAGGGAGCAGCTGTATAGGAAGCTGTCCAAGTACGAGTTCTTCTTGGATCGCGTGGAGTTCCTAGGCCATGTTGTCTCTAGCGAGGGGATTTCAGTGGATCCGAAGAAGATTTCTGCGGTGGAGTCCTGGTCTATGCCGAGCTCAGTAGCAGAGGTTCAGAGTTTTCTGGGTCTGGCAGGTTACTACCGGAGGTTCGTGCAGGACTTTTCCAGGATTGCCCAGCCGATGACCCACCTTACCAGGAAGGACGAGAAGTTTGTTTGGTCCAAGGAGTGCCAGGCCGCCTTCGAGGAGCTGAAGGCGAGGTTGACTACCGCTCCTATCTTGACGCTGCCATCTGGATCTGGTGGTTATACGATCTACAGTGATGCTTCAGGACGGGGTTTGCGTTGTGTACTTCAGCAGCACGGGAAGGTAATTGCCTATGCATCTAGGCAGTTACGTTCTCATAAGAGGAATTACCCTATCCACGATCTGGAGCTGGCAGCGGTCATCTTTGCTTTGAAGCTGTGGAAACACTATCTGTACGGAGAGCGAGTTGAGATCTACACAGATCACAAGAGCTTGAAGTACGTGTTTACCCAGAAGGAGCTGAATATGAGGCAGAGGCGATGGTTAGAGCTGATGAAGGATTTTGATATATCCTTACAGTACCATCCGGGGAAGGCCAACGTGGTCGCGGATACTTTGAGCAGGTATCCCGTAGCCATGTGTTTGACGATGGATCATCACCTTCTGGCAGATCTGGAGAGCTTGGGCATAGAGGAGATAGTTCCAGGGTTCGAGGCGCAGATGTGGGGTCTCCAGGTGCAGTCGGAGCTGATGGACAGAGTCAGGGCAGCTCAGTTTAAGGATGAGGCTCTGAGAGTCATCAGGAAGCAGGTCCAGATAGGGCTGTTGGATGAGTTCTCTATAGCGGGGGATGGGTCGTTGAGGCATGGTACCAGATTGTGCGTGCCGAGTGGAGGACTTCGGGAGGAGGTTCTTCAGGAGGCGCACCGTTCTCAGTACTCTATGCTTCACGTAGCCAACAAGATGTATAGAGACTTGAGACAGCATGTTTGGTGGTATGGCATGAAACGGGAGGTAGCTCAGTTCGTTTCTAGATGCTTGGTGTGCCAGCAGGTGAAGGCCGGGAAGCAGAGACCCGGTGGATTACTCCAGCCACTACCCATTCCTGAGTGGAAGTGGGAGCATATCACTATGGACTTTGTATCTGGGCTTCTGCGCTCTCCAGGTGGGAAGGATGCGATTTGGGTCATTGTTGATCGATTGACCAAATCAGCCCACTTTTTACCTTTCAAAGTGGGTTTGTCGACGGAGAGGTTGGCCGAGATGTACGTGCGGCAGATAGTCCGGATGTACGGGGTTCCAGTGAGTATAGTCTCAGATCGGGACAGCCAATTTACTTCTCACTTCTGGAAGAGTTTGCAGCTTAGCTTGGGCACATCGCTCAAGTTCAGTACCGCATACCACCCCCAGACAGACGGGCAGTCGGAGAGGACGATTCAGACCTTCGAGGATATGTTGCGTACCTGTGTCTTGGACTTCGGGGGATCTTGGGAGGACCACCTTCACTTGGTAGAGTTTGCTTGCAACAATAGCTACCAAGCCAGTATAGAGATGTTACCTTTCGAGGCTCTATACGGACGGAGATGCCGTACTCCCTTGTCTTGGGATGATATCGGCGAGAGGGTTTTGCTTGGCCCTGAGATGGTAGTAGATGCTGCAGAAAAGGTCAGGGTTATCAGAGATAGACTTCGGGTGGCGCAGGATAGGCAGCGGCATTAGGCCGATAGCCACCGGAGGCCATTGGAGTTTGAGGTATAATTTAGATTTTTCTAGTGTTTGAGTCTGATTGTGATTGTTTTAGATCAAGCTCTAAGTTTTGTATTTTATTCTAGGTTGATGATCTTGTCTTTCTGCAAATTTCTCCGACGCGTGGCACGATTCGTTTTGGTGGCGGCGGGAAGCTTAGTCCACGATACATCGGACCATTCCGTATCTTGGGCAGGGTCGGTGCAGTGGCTTACCGACTGGAGTTACCGTCCGCGCTAGAGGGAGTGCACAGCGTGTTCCACGTGTTGCAGCTGAGACGGTACGTGGCAGATCCCAGTCACGTCTTAGACCACTCCGAGATCGAGGTGGGACCGACACTCAGCTATCCAGAGAAGCCGGTTGAGATCTTGGACCGAAGAGAGAAGGTGCTCCGGAACCAGGTCATTCCCTTGGTTTGCGTTGTATGGAGACACCACTCTCCAGGTGAGTCCACCTGGGAGAGGGAGGACGACATGCGGGAGCGATTCCCATATCTCTTCGAGCCTTGAGGTAAAATTCTTTCTTTTTCTTCCTTGTTCTATTCATGATTGCTGTGTTAGTTCTCATTCAATTTCGAGGACAAAATTTTTTTAGGAGGGTAGATTTGTCTCCCCCAGTTTTCGAATTAGGGATATTTTTATCATTTTCAAGTTTTATAATTTTTTAGGAATTTTATTTGATTTTATATGATTTTTAGGGATTTATTTGAGTCGGTTTGAATTTTATCCAATTTGGACTTAAATTGGAGATCCGGGTAGCCTGGACACTAGTGGAACCCACATACTAGCTGGGCTTGGCCCACATGCCATCCTAATTAGGCTAGAAACCATAAACCCTATTTCCATGGCTTAATTAGTCATTTTAGAGCTTAATTAGTTAATTAAAATTTGACCGAAACGAACCGAACCAAACCCGAACCAACCCAACCTAAGTCTATTGGGTTTGGGGGCTTAATGGGCTTCACCCAAACCCAATATCCACCCCCCCCCCCCCCCCCCCCCCCCCCCACATGGCCGGCCACAAGATGGACAACCCCCCCTTTCTTCTCCACAAGTAAACTCTCTCTCTCTCTAATTTCTTTCTTCTTCCCAAAGCTTTCTTTCCTCCAAGAAAACCTATTCTAGGTATGTAATTAATTCTTCATTTATTATCTTTTGCATTTAATGTCTTCACAAAAATTATAGAGGAGAGATTCTCTACACTTTGCCCACAAATTTTGTAGGATTCCCTAGAAATCTAGGTTAGAGATTTTCAGGGTTTTTTATTATTTAGAGTGGTAAATATATATATATATATATATATATATATATATATATATATATATATATATATATATATATATATATATATATATATGTGTGTGTGTGTGGTGTGTGTGTGTGTGTGTGTGTGTGTGTGTGTGTGTGTGTGTGTGTGTGTGTGTGTGTGTGTGTGTGTATTATATATATATAATTAAATTTGTGTGTGTGTGTAGAGGAATGAGAGTGGAGGTGAAGTTGTCATGAGAGTGGTGGTGGTTGTGTGTGAGAGTGAGTGTGTGTTTGTGTGGTAGAGAGAGTGTGTGTGTGTATTTATATATATATATCTATATGTGTGTGTGTGTAGAGGAATGGTAGAGGTGATGGTGTGTGAGAGTGGTGGTGGGAATGAGTGTCATGAGATGGTGGTGGTGGTGTGTTTGTGTGAGAGTGTTTGTGTGTGTGTGTGTGTGTTTGTGTGAGGGTGTGAGTGTGTTTGTATTTATATATATATATATATATATATATATATATATATATATATATATATATATATATATATATATATATATATATATATATATATATACGTTTGTGTGTATATATATGTATCTATATGTGTGTGTGTGTATATATGGATATATAGATAGATGGATAGACATATGGGTATATATATATATATATATATATATATATATATATATATATATATATATATATATATATATATATATATAGAAGAGTAGAATGAGAAGAAGAAGAACAAGTGAAGCAACAGCAGCAGCCTACAGCTGCAACAGCAGCTAGCAGGCAGTAGCATATATATATATATATATATATATATATATATATATATATATATATATATATATATATATATATATATATATATATATATAGAAGAGTAGAATGAGAAGAAGAAGAACAAGTGAAGCAACAGCAGCAGCCTACAGCTGCAACAGCAGCTAGCAGGCAGTAGCAGCTGCAGCCATAGCAGCAAGGCTGTAGCAGCAGCTACAGCAGTTCCCCCCCCCCCCCCCCCCCATTTTAGCCTCCCATTTGTCCTATAAAACCCCCTATGTAGATATATATATGTATATATATATAGATAAGTATATATATATGTATAGAAGGATAATTTGATAGTTAGAAGGAAGAATAAGAGGAAGGATTAGAAGAGATTAGAAAGAAGATTAGAAGAATTAGAAATAGGAAGTAGGAAAGGAATGAGAAGGAAAAAGATAAGGAATTAGAGTAAGAAAGAAGTTAGGAAGAAGAATTAGAGTTGGAAGAATAGGAAGAAGAAGTTAGAAGAAGAAGGATTAGAAGAATAGGAAGAATTAGGAAGAGAAAATTAGAATAGGATTTAGAGGAGGTTGAGTTAGAGGGTGAAACGGAGCTCCGAGTATCGGAACGCGATGAAACTTGGCGTAGGCCTAGAATACGTATATTAGATTTTGCGGGTAGGCTCCCGAGTGGAAATCGGGGTCGTAGGACACCGGTATCGCGCCGTACCATTGCGTATCTTGATTTATTCAAGATATCGGCAATAGGCCGTAAGATGGACTAGACGTCCACTCTACCTAGGTATTTTGGTAGGTAATGAACCTATAGGCTAGTATCATACTATCATAGGGAGCACGGGTCAAAATATCAAGCGTAGGTAGGCTAACTGGGTAATTGCCTAAGTTAGAATTTTACCTTTTTAAAGGGTAAAATAGGATATTGGCCTACGGCCAAGATTTGAGTTTCGAAGTCCAAGATGGACTTGGATATGGGTTGTAAGGGTTGGTAATGATTAGAAATAGCCGTCTAGACCTAGTCTTGACTCCGGTTGACCACGGTTGACTTTTTAGACCAAAAGACAACTATGGGTCAACACTTTACCCAATTTAATCCCAAATTCCTTTTAACTTGGATGGTTGACCAAAAGTCAACTATTAGTCACCAGTGACCCAGGGTTGACCTAGGGTTGACCTAGAGTTGACCAGAGTTGACATGTTGACCAAAAGTCAACTGTAAGTCAACTTTTGACCTAGTTTGATTCGGATTGATTTCTAATGTCCTCCCATGACCAAGATTGATCCAACTTGACATGTCTTGACCTAGAATAACTTAATAGAATTTAATTTGATTTAACTTTACTTTTTAAACTTAGTATTGATACGTCTTGTTCTCTATAGGTCCTCGAGACACTGCAGTGGATCCGGTTGATATATTTTATCATCTTACAGGCGAGTACATTTTCTGATACTTATTCCCAATTTATGATAACTGCTATGATTCATGTACTTAGTGTTGATATGCTTATTCCTGACACATAGTTCTCACGGATTGGTATTCTTGGATCCCGACGAGAGATGTTTCTCCTTCTTAGGTTGGGATGTATTGTGCAAGCTCCCTTGTAGCTCTTGCTCAATATATGGTCACTGATTCTAGGGAAGGTTAGCTACCTTCTCATTAGAATTCCATGCAGTGACGTGTCATGTTTGGATCCATTCTACCAGTTGGGGTAGGGGGAGTAGTAGCATATGCCTGTGATCATATCCCCTTGCATTCTTGAACAGTGTGAGTCATATACCGCACTTATGACTTGCCAGGCCAGTTCTCGACAGGTACCCAAGCCGATCACAAGTTGAAACTACTACTCACACACATTGGACATATGGCTTACCTTGACTTGTGTACATACCATGATTCAGTTCTACTTTCTTGTTCTAGCTCTAGCTCTACAGCTTACCATGCCATGATACATATATGTACACTCCATGATTCATTGTATAGCTCTATTTACAGTCTTATAGTTTTTATTCTATCTTGAGATCTGTTATGAGATATATGTACTCGTTCCATCCTGACTGGATATATTGACAAAATATTATAGATGCAGACGCGGGAGATTGCAGTACCTACTACAGTCCGGATGATGTAGTGGGCTTAGACTTGGTCCTGCAGGGCTTAGCTCAGCCTGACGAGACTTTACCTATTGTTTAGTTAGAGTAGGTCTTTTGTACTGGACCTTGTCTCCAGTTACTTTTGAGACTGTATTACATTTGGATTGTATTAGAGACTGGACTTGTATATTATTTGTGTTTGGACTTGACAGGTTATATTTTATCGTCTTGTTGTCTTTATCTTTCAGTCTTTACTTTATTATCTTAGGGTTGTGATTGAGCACTCATATATATTCATTGCTTGTCCTCCGTTCGGAGTTGACCATATTCTCGACAGGTTTTGATATATATATATATAAACTGTTGTTAGAGTGGAAAATCTACAGCGTTCCACGCCGTTTTTTCCGGTGAGGGCTGGGCGTTGTCACGTACACGTGCCACTATAGCGGGTGCTGGTCGTGACAGATCTGCAGGCGGGTTCTCTCCCGTGAGGTTGACCTGAGCCAGGTATGCGTCGGCATTTTGGAGTGCATCGCTCAAAGCCGCGCGAACATCCTTCGAGAGCCTCAGGAGCTCGTATAATGATAACTTGGCCGGTGTATTGGCCAATTGCGCTAAGATGTCGAAGTTGTAGGGCCTCTCTAGCCCCTGTGGTGCCTCATTTCGGAGGGATTTGTCAAAGCGAGTCTCCTTCGGCCTAGGCTTGTCGGTCGTCGGAGGCTGAGTCGGTCCCGGAGCGTCAGTTGTAGCAGGCTGATGATCTTCGGCCGAGTTGTCAGCCACAGGTTGGGATTGTGCCCCAGATCGAGTGACAACGGCTGTAGCTTCTTCGATATCTGCCGAGATTGTACGGCAGGTCCTGACTTTTTCACTCTTCTTTTTGCCAATGGAAGATGGTGTGGGCTGAGTCACTTCTGATACCAAGTCTGGATGGACCCACATGACCTTCCCTCGTGATGTGGTGAGAGGCACTAGACCAGCGGCCTGATCTCGAGGAGGTGGAAGATTAGCAATTTCCATTGTCGCCAGAGGGATAGGGACCACACCGTCTTGAGTTTCCGTCGAAAGGAAGCTGCCAAATTGTACTGACACCATGTTGGCTGCCACGGTTACCTCTTCGAAATCGATAGCCAGAGCATTCGAATCGATGAGGTTTTGGATGTACCATTTTAGCTAGTAGCAGTCGTGTGTAGCATGGTGGACGTAGCGGTAGTAATGGCAATACTTTGGATTCTCCATTTCCGCCGGCCGCGGTTTCCATCTTGGTGGAGGGAGCTGGATTCTGTCTTCTTGTATGAGCATGTCCAAGATGGGCTTGACGTGACCGTCTTCGAAGGAGTAAGTGATTTGCGGCCATTGTTTGTCTACCGGCTTTGGCTCAGGCTTCTGTGCTGTGTCGGCCACCATAGCCTGCATGCCCTTGTTGTCCCGATTGTTGGAGGAGCTACCCCCATTATTGGTGTTGGCGTTGGGACGTCTGCTCTTGTCCTCTCCTTCTGAGATGTGCAATCCCAGTTGGCGAGCCTTCTTCAGTCGTTCTTCGGCACTTGTGGCACTGATGATAAATGTTTTCCAGTCCTTGAATTGACTTTCGCCCATTCAGAGACTGATTGTTGGGAGCAATGTCTTTTGGCAAATTTCAATCAAGGAGGAATCCGGATTTCCAGACGGCAACTTCATTGCGGTTTGGCGAAACCGCTCGATATAGTTCCTTGTCAGCTCTTTTTCTCCTTGGACGACGTCCATGAGAGTGGACATTATGATGTCCTGCCCTACTTCGTAGAATCTCTCCAAGAACATGCGCTTGAAGCCGGCGAAGGAGTGGATGCAGTTGTCTGGCAGATTGCGATACCAGTCGAAGGCGACTCCTTCCAATGCCCCGATGAATAATCGTGTGAGGATGGCATCGTCATGGGACAGATGGTCGGTGGTGACCTCGAAGTAAGTGATGTACCGACTTACGGAGGTCTTGCCATCATACGGGTTGATGTTGAACGGCTTATATCTTGGCGGGAATGGAACATCCCTCCAGGCAGCGAGGTACGGTTGTCGAATTCTGAGGTCTTGAGAGTTTTCTCGAACATGAAACATGGCTCGGAGCTCCTGGACCTCTCTTCTCGCTTCTCGGGCCTCATCCACAGCGGTGGGGGCCTTTACTTCAGGAGGATTGTTGCCCTGGTTCAGTGCCGCTGAATTCGAGTCCGCATTGACCGCGGGACCCGCGCTTGTTTGGCCAGGCGTCCCTCCTTGTAGAGTTGGAAGGGCCGCTTTGATCTCGTCCACAGACTTGACCAAGGCGAGCAATATGGCCTCCAGAGTGTCGATGCGTTGGCGATCACTGGATCCCCCTTGGCTGCTGTCCGTCATGAACACCGTCTTTACATGAGGAGAGATAGACGGAGCAGTGGAGGAAGCGCCCTCCGAATCATACCCCTGTAGTGAGAAGTCATCGGGATATGTGGGAATGTTCTCCTCTGGTTCGGACTCAGAAGGAACAGTACCCCCAATTTTCGAGTTTGTCTCGTCTTGGGAATTGTGGACGTCCTCGGGGACGTCGGGGTTTGCTGCATCTGATGGGAGAGTTGTTTCTCCCGACTCGTATTCTTGGAACATCGGATTATCGTGGAGGTTGGGAGGAGTGCTACCCCCAGTCCCAGCAACCCCCAGCATTGTGGACGACGAATCTCCCACTGTAGCAGATTTCGTCTTAGAACGGGTGCCTTGAAAAACTCCGGTGGTGGGCACCCGCTTAGACGATAGTCTTTTAGTCGAAGTGGTTGAAATCTTCGGACTAGGAACATTTGTCTTCTTCCCTCTCCCATCAGCGGGGACTTTCTGAGCAGAGTTGCAGGAGACGACGGGAAGTGCCTCGTCTCCTGAAGACGGCTGTTGTAGTCTTTGAAAGACGGACTGCCGGTCTTTTCGTACCGATACGTTATTACGGCAGCAGTTGACGATGACTTGGATGCAATGACATCCATGGGAGGACTCTTTGCACCCCGATGCATCTTATCTTTCCTTGTGTTTGTGGAGGATGGCCTCACGCAAGTCAGATGGGTCTAGATCGACCATGTTCGCTCCCTGAATTTTGGGAGACTTTTACGAACCTCCCTGTCCGTTTGCCGTCGGGGGCTGGACTTGAGTGGTTCTGTATAACTTTCCATCAGAGGCCCGCATAACGGTATGTGGGACGCTCGGATGGTCAGAGGTCGGATCAGCGGACCGAGCTCGCCAAGCTCGTGCTGCCCTAGACTTCTTTACTTTAGTGCGTAAGGGCACATAGTAGGAAGAGTCTAGGTGATGCTGGAGAGAGTCAGACATGTCTTCTTGAGAGCACAGGAGATCAGGGCCATAGGAGAGGCGGTCGAAGACAGAGCCGCGTGGAGCAGGCGGCATGCGGCTATCATCAATAGTCTTCATGCGGCTGGCAGACGTAGCCGCATCGATTTTCTTCATGCTACTGGGAGTCTCAGCCGCATGAGTTTTCTTCATGCAGCTGGATGACTTGGCTGCATAGAATTTCTTCATGCGGCTGGCAGATTCACCCGCATGAGTCACCTGCATGTGGTTGGCAGATTTGGCCACAGGAGTGTTCGGCTTCTTCTTGAGGTGCATGGAATCACTCTTTGTCCCTGCAAGTCCAGCATCATAGTGCTTTCCTCTGCCGGACTTGGGGACAACATAGTGCTCTACGGCTCGAAGTGGAGCCGTATGAGAATCGTCTTCGCCGTCTTGGGTAGCAGAGAGTACCCCGTCCAGAGCTTGTGGAGGAGCAAATAATTTTGGCCTCCACTCGCAGCAAGCTTTTTTTGTGCGAGTTCGCTTCTGGATCGGGCCAGCACTTCCTTCAGAGAGCATTTCTTCAAACGCCTGTTGGTCGAAGCGGACGACCATCTTCTGTTACGTGGAGCCAAGTTTGTTTGCATCTGATTGCGTCACCAACTCCTCAGCCGTGGAGAAGTTAGTCCCCAGCAGAGTCGCCATCGTGTTTGCCATAAAATATAAAAGAGCAGAACAACTATCGGAGGACTGGACTTTTACTTCACAATACAAACTCGCTTGTATAAAGAAAGCCTAGGGACGAAAGCCTAGGTACAGCAATCTAAGTACAATTGTTTATTTTAGATTCTGGAGGGTGACGGTAGAGGCTCGAAAAAGCGACGGCAGCTCTGCCTTACTCTTTGGACGATCGGGTGCAGCCTTGGCTCTGTAGAAGAACTGCTGGGCGTTGATGAAGAAATGCTATCTCTTCAGGCTCTCTGGCTCTCTCTGTATATCTCTGTGTATATCTCTCTCTGTCTCTATGTATGTGTGTCTCTGTATCTCCTCGCAAGGGAATGGCACCATGCTATTTATAAGAGTGGGAGGCCTCATTAGGGTTAGCAATGATTGTCCATTCTTGAAAGTCGGCGGCTAAGGATCATTAAATCTGGGCCGTTCATTTAAGATTTGAGCAATAAATGTGATTGCATCAAATCTTTCGTGGATAATTAATGCTGATTGAAATAAATTCTCCTAATTTGTCATGCCAACCTCGGATTCCTCGACACGTGTCTTTAATTGGCTTATTTGCAAATGATCTGATTTGATCCTAATATTTCATTGGGATTTGCTGAGAGATTTCGATCAATCTGATGCCACGTGTCCTGCTATCACACCGCGTGTCGGAGCCGCAGGAAAGTTGGGCCGCATAAGGCCGGCCACGTGTCCAGGCTGCCTAAGAGTGGCCCCACTTGAACATTTGGGCCGCATGGTAGTGATTTAAGCCGCATGAGTATGAGTGAACCGCATAGGGATAGTCTTTGCGAGCCGCATGGGGATGGTCTTCGTGAGCCGCATGGGACTAGTCTTCGTGAACCGCATGGGGCTAGCCTTCATGAGCCGCATGGGGCTGATCTTCGTGAGCCGCATGGGGGAGCCTCCGCTTGGGCCGCATGGGGCTAGTCTTCGTGAGCCGTATGGGGCTGCTTCGGCCTGAGCCGCATGGGGTGGTCTCTACTTGAGCCGCATGCAACTGTCCACGTGTCGAGGCCGCGTGACAGTTTCTGGATCTCGGAAGATTGTGTCAGAGATTTTCCTCATTTTCCTAGGAGTCTGCCATTATGACGGAGTCATAATTGTATTTTTTTTGTCAGGGCTGCCATTTGTCAGAGCTGTCAGCCGTCAAGGCATTTAATGCAGTAAGGGACAAAACGAAAGAGTTGTTTGCAGGCCACGTGGCTCCTCTTCGAGCCGCATAGAACTTATTTGAGCCGCATAGAAGCTCGAACCGCATGGATACCTGAACCGCATGGGCTCTCTGTTGATTTTGGGCCGTATAAGGCCCCCCTGCTGCCTTTGGGCCGCATGAAGCTTTCTGAGCCGCATGAAGCATTCTGGATTTTGAGCCGCATAAAATCCTCATGGGCCGCATTGTAATACCTGTGTTCGTATTGCGTATTTTTGGAATACGTGTACGTATTTTATCTTGTGTTGCATTTCCTTGGCCATGGTTCATCTTGGTTCGGGTTGGCTTGGTTCGGCTTTGGGGTTGCTTTTGGTTCATTATGACCCAAAGGAAAAACCCCTACCTACCACCACTTACCCCCATTTATATCCCAACCACCTTTCTCTCTCCTCATAACTCAGCATTTATTCTTCTTCTTCTTCCTCCACCCAGCGTAGAGCTCCACTTAACCCCACCGGCAAGTGCAACTTGCTTCATGGAGGAACTCACATTTTATTGTTTCATTTTCTTCTCCATACGATTCTAAGTCCCTTTAGTACTTAGTGTTTTCAAATTTCATGGCTCACTTCATGCAGATCTATGTTTATTTCATTTTCGGATTTCTTGGTTTTGATCTACTACAATGGCTTGTTTTCGAAAACTAAAAGTTCCATGGAGTAGGCCTCATGACTTTATACAATTTTGGTCTTGGGATGGCCGGATTTCACCAAGTCCTGATCGAGATGGAGTTTACCAGCTTTTACGCATGGTTGCATTGACCGTGTGGAGAAGATGGAGTTTTACGCCCACGCATTGCGTGCCAGCGTATTTCTTAGCTTTTACTCCCACGTCTTAACGTGTTAGCGTAGTTCCCTTTTACGCATACGCATCGCGTGACAAGCGTACCTCATTTTACGCTGCTTGGATTTTACGCTCGGGGCTTACCCGCTAGCATAAAATCGAGCTAGCGTAAAATCGAGCTCTGTTTTACGCTGAACTGATTTTACGCTCGGGACTCTCCCGCCAGCATAAAATCCTGCTAGCATGAAGCCTTGCCAGCGTAAACCCTTGACCCGAGCCAACCCTTGCTAGCGTAAAAGTTATGCTCAAGTGTTCCTCGTATGGAATCTCAATTGCAGAGAGTTTTACGCACGTGCAATCCGACTAGCGTAAAACCCCTCCCGCATGCACCTTGCTAGCGTAAAGCTATCTTGCCTTGCTCTTGCCCGCGTAGTGCTGTTTACGCTCGGGTTTAATTGGCCTAGCGTAGTAGTACACGCGTAAACTTGGGTTCCTATGGCGTACACCTTTACCTTTATTGTATATTTTTACGCCCATTTTATATCCTTACGCCTTTTGTCTCGAACTTGATAATCCCGATTTGATTGACATGATTGTAATGACAATTGTACCTAGCATGGTGTGACCAAGAACTGACATGCTTGATAGTGGCCCGTCGTGGTGCACTCTTGATAAGTAATAATGATAATGATAGTGGCCCGTCGTGGCGCACTCTTGACAAATCAATTCATTGGCCTGGACACCGTGGATGATTGTGCTTGTATAAACTACTAGTCCAGTTGTGTCTTGCATCATGTCTAGGACATGATCCTTGAGTACCACGGTCAGGGATTCATACTGAATCTGGCTAGGTTAATGACTAGATTGATCAAATAGTTCATGGAGAATTTCCCAGTTACCTGTTGCCCCTTTGATCCCGGCCTTATATATATATATATACATGGGAATTGTTGCTATCCGTCGAGATGAGCGCACTTCCAGCCCGCCGTCGAGTGTGGTACCTTAGGACACATGTATCTTACTACAGTGTGTCTGCTATATCATGCTATCTTTTCCTTTTCTTGCTGGGATTACTCAGGTAGTAACAAACAGGAAATCGGACTTGGAATTCTCATTGCATCTTGCTAGTAACTAGGCCTGTGATAACCCTAGTTAGTTAAAGTATCAAGCCGTACTTATTGCTTGGCCATGAATGATTGGATGTAGTCTAGTCTTGTCTTGATCCTGTACAATATTGTTACATGTCCTGAATTCTTATATTTATCTTGCCGATAAATGGTGGGAGAAACGAAGTTCTGTTCAGGTGAAGGGTTACAACCCCGGTCCTTGTTTGGTTTAAGGGTTGTGACCTGGCTACTTGAATGGTTTCTTCATACTCGGTTTGCTATTGTTATTCTTTTAATATCAAGCCTTTTCATTACTGTCTTTTATGTAATTATATTCTTGTGCTAATTGCTGGTTTTAGTTCCTAAGTGAAGCCTCCTTTGTGGCACTTGCTCTTTCTGGGATCTGACCCAGCTGGTTTTGTATGGCCAGATACCGGAGCAGTACCAGAGGATCTACCGGTCTTCCAGCCCGATGGTGAACACCAGGCGTAACCAGGGCAACGAGTGGGTTTATTTTTTGCTCTCCCACTCTATTGTAAAATTATTCTTTTGAGGCGTTTAGCCGCCGAGCACCTATTTAGCTCGTGTACATTTTACTTACTGTCTGCCTACGGGCTGTAACATGATTGGCAACCTAGGGTTGATCATGTATGACTAAACTCTTGCTAGTCCTAATATTTTGTAATGACTAGCTTCATGATCAGCTGAATATGTAATATTTGGGATGCCTTACTATTGTATATTTGGTGATCTTACATCTTGTAACATTTACTTACTTGCTTGAGATTGAGACAATAGGCTATTTTATGACCTTAAGAGACTGATGGATTGTAGTGAAACCCTCACATATCTAGACAGCCGTGACCGTATGGTGAGATGGATTCCATTTCATTATATGTAGCTGGCTATATCCGCCCCCGCTCTCTAGTATTCTGGTTCTGGGGCGTGACACGCATGGAGCTTTCTGGATTTCCAGTCGCATGAGACTCCCCTTCTTTCCTTGTGCTTGTGAAGGATCACATCTCGCAAGTCAAGGACATCTCGGTCAACCTTTGCACTCACTTTGTGGACCCGGGTATCTCGAGCACACGAGTGCGTAAGTATCATATTCGCTCCCCGATGCAGGACTAGTAAAAGTACTTGTCCTTGATCTTTGTTGGGAGACTCTTGAGAACCACCCTATCCGTTTGCCGCCGGGGGCTGGACACGGGCGGTTCAGAACAACTTTCCATTAGAGGCCCGCGTAGCGGGACGCTCTGATGGTCAGAGGTTGGGACAGCTGACTGAGCTCGACGAGCCCGCGCTGCCCTAGACTTCTTCGACTTAGCACCCGAAGGTGCATAGTAGGAAGAGTCCAAGTTGGAAGGAAGGAAGAGAAGTAGGTGCCCTTTTCGAAGGAGGAAAGGGGGCTATATTTATAGAATGGAATGAGCCCTTTCTTTTTCTCCTTTCCGATGTGGGACTAAAAGCAATATTTTTCATGCTTCTACAGTTACGTACACGTGCCCTTACAGCGGGTGTGGGTCGTGACACCGCCGTGCCCACCGCACGCCGCATCGCGCCAGGCCGAGCGAAGCCGCGCGGGCAGCAGCCAACGCAGCATCAGCTGCGAGCGCAGCAGCACGCTGACAGCCGCGCGCGCGTACCGGCCGGCCGCGCGCCGCCCCAGCCGTCGCCGTCGTCGGCGAGCACCCCCATGGCCGTACGAACCTGGGCGCACCCTCCCGTGGAGGCCACCGTCCTCCGAGATGCGCCGTCTAGGCGGTTTTCAGCGTTTTCTCGGAATCCCGTCGACGTGCGCTGCGAACGAGATCCAGAAATGGCGTTCCGTCGCATCGACTTCGCGCACATTTTTTGAGAAATTCGACCGTTGGTTCGGCAATTTCTTTGCTCCTTCACAATCTCGATATATACCCCTTCATTCCTCTCAAATTTCACCCGTTAATTTCGTCGTTTGATACATCAAAATCGGCCACCAAGTTGACCGTTTAAATTGTGTTATTTTTGGACAGTTTCGCGGAGCCAACTTCGTCGGTTCGTATATCCTCCATCGCAGCTCCGTCTAGCGTGCTACCAGTTCCTATGCGAAGCTGGTATAACCCTCTTCCTACCCCTCCAATTTTCTTTCATTGTGAGCATGTTTGATTGGTTGAATTCGGCGCCAAAGTTGGCCGTCCGAATTCGTAATTTCCAACTTGTAAAATTTCATTTTTGAACCCGGGACTCCGGATTCAATTTTTGACACCACCAGTAGACTCATGGCGTCGTTCTGGCTTGTTTTTATATAAAGTTTGTTAGATTTGGAGGACGTGGGCCCTGGCACGCATTTCGGTGCAAAGCGGGCCCCACAGTCCGGGTCAACGGGACTTTTTGACACCGGCTCATCGGAATCCAATTTCGGATATACCGGTGAGTTCGTATCGTCATTCTGGATCCGTTGACATATAATTTGCTAGGTTTTAGTGGACATTGGTTCCGGCACGCATTTCGGTGCAAGTCGGATACCAATATCCGGGTCAACGGGTCATTTTGAGATCGGCTCATCGGAATCCAAATCTGGACATACCGTTGGGTTCGTATCGTTATTCTGGACTCGTTGACATATAATTTCTTGAGTTTTGAGAACATTAGCTCCGACACGCTTTTCTGTATAAATCGGATTCCAGTATTCGGGTCAACGGACCAATCTGAGACCGGGTCAACGGAATTTAATTCTGGACATACCGTTGAGTTCGTATCGTCATTCTGGATTCGTGGACATATAATTTGTTAGGTTTAGTGGACTAGAATTCTTGCACGTTTTTCGGTACAAAGCGGGTCCGACACGGACACCGTTTTGACCCGAAATTACCTTTTTGCCCCTGTGTCCAAATTGGACTTATGGATAGGCGTCTATCCTAGCTGATTTGACCCTTCTGGACATGTTGGTGATGTTGGTTTCACCATCCGACAACATCTGTAGGTTTTTACCCTATTATTATTATAATCTTTCTCTTTTGTTTGTATTTTGAGATCCATCGATTCCAATGATTTCACAATCACTGAAATCGATGTGTTGACCCTGTAGATGTTTATAGAGACTAGCATTGACCCTGTTTGACTATGGTTGACTGCTTTGACTGAACGTCGAAGTAGAGTCAACATTTGACCTGGTTTGACCTAGAGTTGACCAAAAGTCAACTGTTAGTCAACATTAGTCTAGTTTGACTTGCTTTGACTTGTCTTGACCTAGTTTGACTTAGTATAACTTGATTTTACTTCCAAACCCTTATATTGACAAAGTATTCCACCTATAGGTCCTCGAGGCACTGTTCTAGGACCAGTTGACATATTCCACCAGATCTCAGACGAGTACATTCTCTGATAATAGCTCTGTTTTATGATATCGTTTATGTTTCTTGTATTTAGTGTAGATACCCTTGTTCTCTTGACACATTGTTCACACAGATTGGTATTTCTCTGGATCCCGTCATGAGATGTTATTCCTCGCTTCCCTTGGTATATCTTGTGCAAGTCTTTCTTGTTCCTTGTGCATTGTATAGACACGATTCCTGCGAAGGCTAGCTACCCTCTCGAAGAATCGCGTTATGATGTGTCATGGTTGGATCCACTATACTAGTCGAGGGACGGGGAGTTTTAGTGTAGATATGTGGTCAAAGTCTATTGTGCACCCCTGGTACACCTATTGATTGTGAGTGTTGATCATACACCCCACGTATGGTTAGCCAGGCCTGTTACTATTGTGCAAGTTCCCAAGCCGGCCACGTATTGTAGCTAGTACTCACACACTTGGATAGATGATTCTTGATTCTTGTACATGTCATGATCAGTTTTACTTTTCTTGTTCTAGCTCTAGATTTACAGCTTACCTTGCCATGATACTCACATGTACATTTCGTGATTTCTTGTATATTTTCTCTATTTACTGCTATATTTTCAATATCGTCTAATTAGAACTGTTATTTGAGATTTGTGCTCGTTCCATCCTGACTGGATATGTTGACAAAATTTTAGGAGTAGTTGTGCCCTCAGTATTGGACTTCATGATGTTGCTAGCTGAGGTGGATCTCACTATTCTTCTATGTGAGTTGCCTGGTAGTTATCCTTAGTTAGTCTTGTTGTTCTTTTTTTATTTTTCTGTCTTATGATCATTGTAGATTCTAGTTGTTCTAGTGATATTGTTATTATTTCTTGTCTTATCTTCCTTAGTTTTTATGATGTGACATGAGTACATTTCTAGTTATGGATCTTTAGATGTTGTAGTTAGTATAGTATACTTGACAGCGCTCTACCTCCGATACTGCGGCGTAGGCTGGACGTGGCCCACGTATTCGTATCCGTATATCCGGGTACGGGTCGTGACATCTCCTGCACCTCTAGGTGTCTAGACAATCTCTCATAGGCCGATCGGCTCCCAGTGCCCTGGAAATCGTCGACAGATCTAGTGACCTTGTATACAAGTTGTCCGAGACCAATGCATGAATACAACATCTATGATAAACTCTTTGAGGGGCAATAATTCATCTTTTTCTATGTCAATCCTTGTAACAACAGAGCTATGACTCTGCCTTCTCTCTTTGTAACAACAGAGCTATGACTCTGTCTTTTTTCTTTTCTGTGATCTCAGAGCCGAAGCTCCTACATAATTATTTTCTTTTAACCATATACAAGTCCGTTTGTACATGTCTAGCATTCAGAGCATATTTGAGGGACAAACAATCATTTATTTCTTTGAAACATGATAGTAGTTCTGTACAGATATAAAGTATCGTTCTACCTTGAAGGTATACAAATTCGGGGCACATAAGCAATCTCTGTTCTTTTCTTGTTAGCATGGCAACAGTTCATTGATTAAAGGCAACATCTCTACTTTAGCATGACATTATCTCAATTGATTTAACATAGCAAATGTTCTTTCTTTTTATTAGGCAACAATATTTCTTTTAGCATACATGCAACCGTTCGTTTCTTATGAGCAAGCAACAGTTCTACTTGTTAGCATGCAGATTATCTCTTTTTTCGTATTAGCATAGCAACATGTGGATTCTCTTAAAGCATACTCAATGATTTACTATCTTGTTATTAACAATAACATTCAATCAAAAACTCAGATTCTTATTAGGCGTAAGCAAATCAGCAAATAAGACTTCGTCCACTCACCCAGATCAATCGTCTTCTGTTGCAGAGCCAACAATCCGATCTTTCTGTTTATCTAGTGCCTTCGCGGAGCGGGGCACTACATATATAGTCCCGGATCTACGGATCTAAGAAGCATCATTATATCGTCCCGAGATTGTATCCATAACCGTATTTACATCTGACACTCGACACGTATTGACAGGGTCGGTCCTGGAGTAAGCCGGACAAACCATCGGACTTGGACAACACTACCTCCCCTCCCCCCCCACCTTCCCGAACTGTAAGTCTCCACCTCTCCGTCAATATAGCCTTCGCGGTCCACCCCAACTCCTTCCAGTCGGTTGAACTAGCAATCCACCATATCCATATTTTGAGTTCCCACTGGAAAGATCTCGAATAACTCAAAGAGATAAATTCAGAATCCGAGCTCCACGATGTCATCAGAACTGGAGACTTCGACGCTGCTGCCAACCTCATTTGCCATCAAAAAAAATTTGATATCTCCTTTGGGAGTCCAGGGCAAGGGGCAACCAAATTTAGTTCCGAATAGAACAATCCAACCCCCGGGGCCGGCCTGTATATTGGACAGTATCTGAAATAAAGACTCACAATGTGTAGTCTCCAAAGGGCCCGAAATACATATGCATTTTGGCACTTCTATGATCTTATGGAAGTATGAAACATAATTGACCTAGAGAAAGTAACATTGTTATCTTCCTTTAGTTCGGCAAAATACAAAAGCACTATAAATAGAGACCATTGAGATGCAACTGTTTTGCCACAAACTGGTTGCAAGTCCAGTTTCTGAAATTTAGGTGCTACTTATTACAAGCATCTGTTATATTTGGAAGGAAATTTCCTCCATTTAGGCCACAATATGGTTAGCGGAATTGGAGCCTTGGAAAAGAAAAGTGATTCCTTTTCTTTGTTTGGATGCCAAAGAAAATGAAAAGAAAATGAATTTGATTACCAAGAGGAGGGAAATTAGGGATGAAAGTTGTTCCTTCCACCAACCCAATGATTCATTTTCTCTTCTCCAAGGATTCACTTTCCCTCTCAATTTCTTTAGTTTTTCCAAACACTGGAACTGAAATTGATTGGAATTGTAATTTCCCAATAAAAAAAATATATTATAGAATCAATTTCCTTTCCTTTCGGCGAACCAAACGAGGTTAGAGAGTAAGATATGTTAATAGATCTAAACATTATAGAAAAATAATATTTATTTCTGAGCAAGCAAACATGAGTGGCTTATCAAATTTGGAGTCTGATCCTACCTGCTGATCCTAGTATATAACTTGGAAAGATCGATTAATTTGATTTCTTGACCGACCTTTCGGTTAGTTTATTTTAACATTTGAATCAATTCACATTGATAAAAAGTAGATTTTATGACTGATGGAAGATTGTAACTCCCCAAATACATTGACCATAGAAAACTCTGTAAGAAATATACAATACGGATCTAATACTAGCAGGTGTATTTTTCATCGTAAACTTCAAAACATCTAAAACATTGGCCGTTTCTAAGCATGTGCAAGTCGTGCAATTGCAAAGGGCTCCAAAATCCAGAAGACTCCCAAAATTTTAACTAAAATCTCCATTTTTTTATTTATGCCTCCCTAAAATCTCCCTATTTTTAGAATCTGCAGTAACATGATTATTAGAATATCAAAAAAATAAAACCCTTTTTTTAGATTGGGTAAAACTAAGGTCATCCTTAGAATGTAAGAAACCGCCCTGCCAGAAAATATTGTATGAAATGATATCAATGAAATGGTAGTAGTTCAATACTGTGAAGATCAGCCTTAAGTTAATTTCAGTAATTTTTAGTGGATTAAACATAAAAAGTTCTGTATACATATTTCAAAACACTTTCTTTTCTTAGTTCTTCACTTAAATTTTTTCCATATCATTTGAAATGTACTCAACTATCAGCATCTAACATGACAGTAGAAGAAAGATGGAAGCTCTGAGGAATATAGCTGCTTAACTCACAGGTGCTGTGAGTTTCTTCACCTATTTCTCTCAAAGAAAAAGGTTTCTTTACCTTCAGATTTATTGCAAGTTCTCTTACAACATTTCCAAGGTCTAATTATCCATAGGAAACATCCACAGATTTCACTTTCAACTCTTTGAGAGACTGAATGCAATTGTCACCAACCAAGTAAAATACGGCCATGTTAAGTTATGTTGCTCGAATACGACACAGGAAGGACATGGACACAACACCTATTTTAGTGTACCTTATTATATTTTGGAGTACCGGGGTTGTGTCTGACACGTCTCCAATACGTGTTCGACAAGACACGAAGGTTTGGATTTTTGGAGTGTCTACTTCCTAGATGTTAAGCAATTGAGATACAATAAATCAGATGATCAGAAAAGCAGCAGTAGATGTAAAGCAACTGTCTTAAATTAAGGAATCTAACCCTCCTATAACACAGCAATCTAACCTGTGCATTTCTCCAGTCCATACATAGATTAACAGCATCAATCTTTTTTCTGTTGGCTATTTGACTAATTTTCTTCCTTTCAGCACTATTAAGGACTACTACTACTCCTATGGTGATAGATTAAGAAAGAAAAAAACAAATTATAATTCTAAATTGGAATTTCCTATATGTTGAGTAGGGTCAGGGTTAGGGTTAGGGTTAGGGTTAGGGTTAGGGTTAGGTTTGTAAGTCTGGGTTTACAAACCTAGAGTTTGGAAGTTAGCATTTAGCAACATAATTCTGATTAAAGTTCTCTAACACATAACGCTCTTATAGTTGGAATCCTCCGACATTCACTGGATCTGGGTCTAAGAATCAGTAGACCTTACTAAAATCAATTGAAAATTGCTACACAAACAAATGTACTTCTACGACATCGATGCAAGAAAGTATAAACATGATCTCATGAAACCAAAAAAACATTAGAGCTGAAATTATTTCAGGAATTGCCTGGACTTTATACCCAGCTCAAGATGAAACCAATTAACCATCAGATCTCCGATTTGAAGAGTGCAACGTGTTTGAGCCTTTGAGCAATATCAGCAACCGACCCAACCGCAGCCAGAACCGATACCAGCAGTGCAACCGCGCTTAGTCCCTGAAGCGCCAGCCACCGACGCTCTCCCTGCCTGATCTTGGCCTGGGATATGTAAATTGTTACCGGGAAGTAGACAGTAAGTGGCCAGAAGGCGATAGAACCAAGTAAGCCCATTATGGCGTTGAAGAAGGGGACCATCATTGCGATAAGCGTCGTGAGAGCGACGAAGGCGGTCCGGAGGACGAGCTTGCAGAGTGTGAACTTGAAAGAGCGATACTTGGAGAAGGGAACTGGTAATCTGTAGGACTTGTGAACGAAGGCGGCATGTGGCCATTTCTTGGCTAGCCATTCTTCGTAACTGGCGTAGATTGGTTGTGCGTATACCTGAAACACGCAGAAATTATATTATCATCTTTCTTCACTGTTTAGAATTTGTGTTCTTGCATGCATGGAGTTGTTTGTCTTTGTTAGTTAAGCTATTATCAAAAATAAACTTCATCTTTGTTAATGCTTTTATGACGTGCAACTTGGCTAAGAATTAGACGCCAACATAAAGGGTTGACAAATGGTCATAAGAACTTTGTTAATTCTTTTATTTAGCTTTTTAAAGCCGAACTTGTTATGATGTGAGATGGGTTTGATGCATAGTTTGCAGTATCGGCCAATACCGATCCGATATGTCGATATCAATATAGTTTAGCATGTCATGATCCGATACCGACCGATACCCGATACTGACCGATACCGACATTTGGGATCTCTTTACCGGTCAATTCGACAAAGAAATTGAACGAAAAAAACCAATCAACAAGGAAGGTTGTAAAAGCATGTATAGCTGTCAAGACGGGCCGGCGGGGCGGGCCGGCCCATAACCCACCATAACCCACCATTTGGCGGGGCGGGACGGGCCGACCCACCATTTTGGCGGGCTGGAAAAATTCCAACCCAGCCCAACCCACCGGCGGGCCGCGGGCTAGACGGGCCGGCCCGCTTAATTTTTTTAAATTTTTTAATTATTGTTTAGTTTCTTAAAAGGAAAAAAATTATATATATAATATTTTCTACTCACTCTCATATGCATAAAATTACAAGTAAAATACAAGAAACATTATAATAGTAGATATTTCTTTAAAACACCTGCATTCATGTAAATAAATGACAAAATTTAATATTTTATACGTCATTACTTGCATTAAATGAGAATTTTTATCATTTATAATACATATCTCATATATGTGCTAAATAAAAAAATTAAAAATTTTATTAAAAAATAGATGGCGGGCCAACCCACTTGGCCCGCGGGCTAGCCCACCGCGGGGCGAGCTACTAGCGGGCCAGCCCACCTAGGCCTGCCTGTTTGGCGGGCTCCTAAATGCTCGGCCCAACCCACCTTTTTGGCGGGCGGGGCGGGCCGGCCCAACGGGCTTAGCCCATTTTGACAGCTCTAAAAGCATGTAAAAGAAGAAAACTTATCTATCGCATGTAAACCAATCGGCAAGGGTGACTAATATTTTATTCGATTTCAAACTACTAAAAAACAACACTAAAAATACTTAAAATTAAGCCTAAATGTATAAAATATTATTATTTTTAAATAATAATACTAATTTATTACTAACTATTTGTTTTCTGGTACCAAAACCCGATATTCCGATCCGAAACCGCCGATAGTGCCAATACCGCCGCGTTCGATATTTACTGTTTCGGATATTGATACTGCGAACTTTGGTTTGATGATGATGATATTATGTTTCAAGTTTTCAGATGTATATGTAGCTCACACAAGTTACTCAATCAAAGTCAAACGTCAAGAGTAGGCAACCTAATCTGAAGTCATTCCCAATTTGTCCAACATATATAGAATTACCTGATAAGCACCAACAATGTGAATGAGGACTGCAACATTGGCTATGTCAACCAGCCAAAATGGCTCATAAAACCCAGTCAGAACATTGCCAGGAGCATTATTCCCAAATGCTGCATATCCAACACAACCAAGCGATATGTAGAAGATTGCAGTGATCCCGATCCCGTAAAGACTTGCTCTCTTCATTGTTTCGTTCTCCGGGGGTGATGGTTTGAGAGTATCCTTCACAAGATCCACAAACAAGTAAGTTAATTATGTATAGATCCACAGTGCATCTGAAACTTTGTACACATAAATCAAGTATCAGAATGAACTCATGACATATTATTGGAAAGGTAAAAGCCACTCATTTTTGGTATGTTGTTGTTTAGATGTGTAGATCATAGTGAACAAGGAGGTGCTTCTCTTTATGGTTGCTGCTGATGGGCTTTCTCTTGTTTCTTTGGTTATCAACATTGTTTATGGGGGTTGGTGTTATAGGTGAACGATGCAATTTAGGCAAATATGTCTAGAGATTTTTCGTATTTGTTTCGACATACCTGGATCTCTACTAGAAGCATAGAGTAAGTGTAAGCAAAAGCTATGTTTCCAAGAGCCTGAAACCAATGCCAGGCTTTGGTAGCTGCAGAGACACCTCCGACTCCACCAACCTTCACTCCCAAGATAGTTCCTCGAGTTGCATGATGCGAGGCAATTTTTCCGGCGCATAGACCTAACGCGATGAAGGAATAGGCGAACGACATCACCGCAGCCATGACTGAGATGAATGTTACCTTCTCCAAGCTTGGGCACTGTGACAGAACAATCTCTGCCACGCCGAATATGATCAAGTACAGGTTTCCTGATGCTCTGCAGTCAGCATCTTGACCATGTTTATGGGCGCAAATAGAACGCTCGACAGACCTGTTTGGTTTGCAAGTTTCAATGATCGGTGAACTTCAAGGCTTGACAGGAATCTGAATGAAATATTGAAGTATCTATCTACAGAAACAAGAAAGAACTCACGTCATGCTCGCGGAAGAAACGATTGTGTACCCGATCATCGTCCCCCAGAGCATTCCATACTGTGCAATAACACATACAAGGACATCTCTTGGTCCTAAGTTCAGTAACATGGAACAAGCAGTGAGCACATAGATTTTCTTTGGACAAAGCAGTGAGCACATTTATTAGAAGAAAACAAATTTGATTTTCTTAGATTTTAGAAATTACCCAGGCACGACCTCACTACATCTATGTAAGTGTGGTTCCTCCTCCCCTTAATCGGGTCAGGAGTTCTGTAACAGTCACAGAGCAAGATGGCGGTAAAGTAAGTGACATAGGCACAAGCAATTAGTGCCAAGGGGCCGATGATCCATCCCAACTGAGCTACACTCCATGGCAATGCCAGTACTCCAGACCCAATAACAGCTGTGATTGCGTGAGTCGTTGCAGTCCAGACGGTCCCTGTGCAAATTTATAGGAACTCGTTACACCAAGTAAAAAAATTTAAGCAGTGTTTCATCGTAGTCATCCACACATCTAATCCTTCCCCTCATCAAAGATTTTTCGTGTAAATTGAGCATTGAAAAAAGATATAGGAAGCAATTCTTCTTTCACACTAAGGGTTTATAGATACTATATTGAGAAAACTTGATGAAAATGCCGCGGTCCTTTCATTACATAAAACATTTCCTTCTGTTTCCTCTACTCTCTCTTGCCTCAAATTCATATGGACAAGAAGTACATATTTTGTCTGTCTCAAAATTTTCCTCTTGTAAGAATGTGCGTGCTAATATGATAATTGAATCATTCCAACTAAGATGGATAAGTACACGACTCAAGATCTAAAGATGATCATATGATGAACTCTTTTTTGGTCAAGGCAGCTCCAATCAGTTATCCAGTCTACCATTAGAGCTGAAGATGCACGGGGCTTAATGATATAATTTCCAAATTTACAAACCCCGTCGTCGTCCAAGTCTTTTCCCATATTCAAGCCATTTGAAATAAGGGGGTTAGTCAAAGTTTAGGCTGCCAGCGAAGATGTGTACTCCTTACTTTCTTGTTGGATTGCTGCGACAACTGCCTTTTCTAGGGAAGGGGATACGGAAATGCTGCTTTTCAGCACCTTGCCATCGTTTGGTATGAAGGCTAAGGCTAAGAGATGCAGATTGCAACCTTACCTCTTGTTGACAGACAACATGTTTAGCCCTGTATTTTTATGAATTTATATTTCATACACCGCCACTGGAATTTAGAACTCCACTGGTTGTTGTAGATCAACCAACCTCACGTGCATGTCACTAAACCAAACACAGTGCTATCCATCTCTAACAGCCTCCGTGGGAGGTGTATGAAATAAATATTCATATTTTATATTTGACCAATAGACAGGAACATTCTCTTAAACCCCACAAACAAGAAATACTACTAGCCTCAACTCTCAAGTAGACCACAGTCTCTCATGTAAATGCTCCATTATTATTATACCCAAGATGATGGAATCTACTCAGCGACATTCCTGTGGATCATCATCGGTCTCAAATAATACCTTTTAACAAAGTAAAAAAGGAAGGGGTTGAGGAAAAGGTAAGGCCATGACCTCCAGTGATATAGTCTTTGAAAACAAAGGGAAGATGCCTATGATAGGCCGAAAGAAAGAGCACAAGATGAAATCCACCATTCTCAGAGGACCACTTAAGGATGAGATAATTAGTGTGATTATACTAAATAATTACAGGTGTTGGTTTGTACTTTGTATTGTATGCTGGTGGAAACCAGCTAGTCTACTCAGTGTGTGGAAACACTTGGGGTGCACTCACTCTCATAATGAGCTTACACAATAATGGGGTTATGGGCCTCACATTTTATTCATGAAACTCTGCCGTCAGGTCATCAGATTACTTGCCATAACACATAACATGCTAATATACTGAAACAACAACTATGTTGATAGTACTGGATAGCAGGACTTTACATTGTAGCAATTAACAAAGCAATCAAGGTTTATATCCCGTCCAACAACCCACTTTTAGCAGGTTAAATATAATATACAGCTGCACGAACTCTAGAGTTTTGGTACAGCGGGACCAACAAAAAATTATCAACCTTTGTTGCATGGCATCAACCCCCAAGTATGTGAAAATTATCCCTAACCATCGGGCACTGTATGAAATAAAATATCCATAAATGGCATCAAACCGAAACTGGAATTCCACATATACTTATAGTAACTTGTCATATTGGGTCAAGAGGAAAACTGAGGAGCTGCCAACTATTCCCACCATGACCAAGATATGGACGTGGTGGAACCCGAAGATACTGACTGAGAGCAAAGACTGTAGGGGTTTTGTGGAGCTTCAGGATTTTGGTGGTGGCAACGGCTAGTACACAACCAAGAAAAAAAAAAACTTATTTATGTGACTTATTTCGGATGTATTCTGGAATTTACTACTTATGTAGTGGTACTAACTGTATTTTATGGTTTCATTATATTCCTTATCAACGAAACAGGGTGGCTGTTGCCCCTTTCTCTCTCAAGAACATGTCATATTATGGAAAAACTGGAAAAGAAGACAAGGAAAAGAGTACTGGATTCACATAAACTTTGCACACACTTTGTTTCTTTACTATGTACAGGTACCATATATATGTGATCAATAAAGCTTGAACAATTATAGAGATGGAAATGTATGAAACATGAATTCTTGGAAAAGCTAACAAGAATGAACAAAGATTTGCAAGCTCCAATAACAAGAATGAACAAAGATTTGAACAATTATATAGATTGGAAGTCAGTTCCAGTAGCCAGTAGGTGGTTACATTACATGGCATACATGTACACCATTCAGAAAAAAAAAGTGTATGAGAAGAGAGCTCAGCTTTGCATGGAAGGTGTGACTGAACTGTGATGCAGGCAAGTTCGAAAAATATTTTTCATTCTCAAAGTAGGAAAAAAAAAATCAATTAGGTTCTGCTCAGGTTTGTCATACTGGTATTTGGATGATTTAATAGCATTATTTTCTCGGGGACTTTTCTCTCGTCTTTACACTAATTTTCTATCTATAAATAAAAATAATCTCCTCCTTGAGGAAGATATGGTGATATTTTTTTTCCAATTTAGTTGCTTTTCTACAAATTTTGGAGTAGTCACCATTTCCTTTATCTCTCATGCCAACCACAAATATAAAAACTAACATGGGAATAGAACATAAATGATGATTAACAAAGGAGAAGTGAAGCCAAATGACAACTCTGAGTGGTGTAGTTGGGGTGTTATCTTTTGAGAGCCCAAGGTAGAGGATGAAGGAGAAAAAGGAAAAAAAAATGATCAGGTTTGTTTCACGAAGGCGAATAGATGTATCAAAGAAAAAAAATACCGATGTGCGAAAAAGCCAAAAAGGGAGGAAGAAAACTTAAAAAGTTGTATTCAACTAATAATTCTCCCTAGGACAAAGTGATCTTCCCTTGTATAGATGGTCAGGTGAAGAACAACAAAATAAAGAAGACTACCCTCAATACTTTCCTAAAGACGACACGAGTTATAAGTTGGCGTCTTGTTGGAGTTTGTGTGCTTGTTATTATCTTCTATCGTCGGAAGCAATCTCTTTTTGTATTTGGGACTTTTTTCGTTAATTATCTTTGATGAAACGCATGGAGATTTGTTCCCACTGTTTTTATCTCAATAAAAATACTTTCCTAAAGCTTTTACCAGAAAATTTGTGGAAATGTTTTACTACCTAAATGATGATTTTTTAGGGATGGGATTAAGGAGACCCTAACCATATTTTACTAAGTGGATACGAGTAACAAAAATTATAAAGTTAAAGGCTGCTAAAGATACTGCATATTGTAAATTCCAATACACGTTGTAAAGTATTCGAAGAACTTTTCCTAGAGGTTCTCAAATAGTGAGTATGACTCAAGATGTTGATGTATACCATAGTAGCTTTGTGATAAGCAAACATAAGCTTTTAAGAGAACCAATAACCATTAAATATTGAGCATTGACAATTGATCCAACACCAGTGACCCTCTCATGTACATTTTGTGTTTGGAGGCTTCACCCGCCTAGAAGTAAAAAAATACTTGTCAGTTATTTTTATGATAGCATCCAGATCAACAGAAGTATCATCAAATCCTATGGTCTCTCTCCTCCCAAATACACCAAATTGAAACCATAAATGGCATAATAACTTCACATCTTCCTTTCACCTAAATTGCACGAGTCTCTTAGGCAAAGTTGGCTGTTTCTATCCTAAAAAACAAACGACATTGAAATTTTGAACGAGAAAGATTAGGAGACTGAAAGTTTGTGGGTAAGGTCTAGGGAAGGAGATTTACTTTAACACAAATACTAAAGAGGCTCTTTTAACCAAAATCACGGGATTAGAACTTAGAAGGTGTGGAAGAAGATCGAGATCTAAATCTTGAAGAGCTCATAGAACTTTGGGGATCGTAGGAAAGACTATATGGTATCTATTTACAAGAGGAGGCTTACTGGAGACAAAGATCAAGAGAGAAAGAGAAGAAGATGGATCCCTGAAGGAGATGCCAATACATCTTCTTTTTACGAAATGGCTAGTGTGAGGAGGCCGAAGGTCATTGTTGGTCTTCATATTCAAGATGAGTGGGTTGAAGAGGTTTAAGAGGATCAAGGAGAACATAATAATTTTCACACTAGTGTCTTTGGAGAGGAGAGAGAATTTCGATGCAGAGACGTGGAAGATATGTGGAGTCCGCCAGCAACAGAGACTAGGAAGGCAATCGAGGAGTACTTACCATTCATATAGGAAGAAGTCAAGAGAGTTGTGTGGGGACTGGGAATCAAAGGTGGTTTGCAAGATTAAGGCATCCTCTAAGGTCAAGATCAAGATCTTCCTATAGTTCGTTCTCAATGACCAAATTTTGACCAAGCAAAACTTACAAAAGAGGCACATAAATTAATGTCAACGGGAGATGTAGTTTATGCCATGGATAATATGAAATTGTCGATCGCCTTCCCATACAATATCGCATTAGCAAGGAAGTATGGAATACATTCTCCATGGCGTTTGGAGTCACAAGACGACCCTCATGTGAGGGACAAATGGGTGGGAGAAGTGCGGACGGACCTTTTGGACGAGTTCGTAACGAGTTTTGATTCAACAACAATATTACACCCGGAGTTGCTTCTATGGTACAATCAATTTTTCACTTCCATACATGCATCTGCAGGGACAATAGCATCTACAGACACACGAAGAATACTTAACAATTGAGGGCCTTCGTCTTCACAGCGAAGCGTTGGGAACGAAACGCGGAAAACCTTTCCTCAAACCAAAAAGACTGCAAGAGAACCAAAGAAAAAACGCAGAAAACAAAATCGCCGATATCACACAAAAGCCAAAACGCAGACAACAATTCTTGTGGGAAAAAAATCAAGGGACGATTGGATTGGAGTCCATTCTATGTTTCGTTATTGTCTTTTTTATGAAACACACCGATGATGGCCGTTGCCACCTTTAATTATCATATTGTGTGGTTTCAATAGATTATTTATTAATTAAACAGGGTTGCTGTTGCCAATTTCTTTCCCAAAACATGTCATATATTAATTGTGAATTCACATAAACTTTGCACACACTGAACTTCTTTACTACCACTTCTTGAAATAGAAGTATATATATATTAAGCACAAATGTATATATGTGAATTGTGATCAATATATATAGCTTTCAATAATGTGGATGGAAAATGCAAGAAACATAAATTCTTGGAAAACCTGTCCAGTCAGTCCTTACAAGAATGAAACAAATTAAGATTTAAAAGATCCGATAAATTGTGTTCTTGATATCAATCTATAGAAGATGAAGCAAGCGATCATTGCATGTGTATGTGTTACTGCTTTGTTCAGGATATTCAGATGAGTATCACATACCTGTTCTTGAGCGGCCATCATCGTCCACCATCTCCATCGATCTCCTCTCTCTCTCTTTCTCTCTCTCTCTCTAACGTGTCACTAGCTAGGAAGAGAGAGGACTATATAAAGGCCTCTTTTAGTTGCTCATTTTGTTCTGTTGTTGCGTATTACGTATATATATATTTGGACAGTTTTAATGAAGTTAGATTTAGTTTATAAAAAGATATTCTCCTGTTTGATATAGTTTATTAATATTTAGTCTCAGACAGAAACTACGAACGGAATAAACATTTTGTCCACAAGATATCGGAATTTTATCTCTTAAATATTTCCATCACAAATTTTTCACCGATTGTAGTGTTTGATAGCTTGTATTTTCAATGAAATTATTTTCCAAAAATCTACTATTTTTCAAAAAAATTCTTCTAAAATGGTGGAAAATGAAACTTGTCCAACCCATAGGAAAATATCATTATTTTCCGTGGAAAATAATGACAAACAAACACCCAATTAAGTTTTCCATGAATTTTTTAAAATTTCATGAAATTTTTTTTCATAGAAAAATAATTCCATGGAATTAATTTATTTTCGACATATTTTTCACCTTGCAATTAAACACACCCTTAGGAATAGATGAATTTTCTTTTTTACATGGTATTTTTTTTTCCTTTCTTTCCCTTTTTTTTCCCCTTTTTTCAGTTTTTTTTTTGTTATTTTTCCTTTTTTTTAGAATTGTTTTTGGTTTTTGTCTTTTTTTAAAGAATTTTGTTGTTTTATTGTTTTTTTTCAGTTTTTTAAGAATGCACAGTCCCGGGTAGTTGCAAGGCTTCGAACACCAAAAAAAAAAAAAAAAAAACTTTTGTTATTTGGTTTGTTCAGTTTTTCTTTCTTTTTCTTTTTTTTCATTTTTTCAATCATTTTTCTGTTTTAGAATTTTTTTTTATTTTTGCAGTTTTTATGACTTTTGCAGTGTTTTCATGAACTCTTTCATCCATAATTTAGGTTGTGTTTGATTGGACTTTTTTTTTCCATGGAAGATATTTTTATCACAAATTTTTCACCAAATGTAGTGTTTGATAGCTTATATTTTTCATGGAGATTATTTTCCAAAAGACTACCATTTTTCATATTTTTTTCTAAAATGGTGAAAAATAAAACTTGTCCAAACCATAGGAAAATAACTATTGTTCGTGGAAAATAATGACAATCAAACACCCAAATAAAATTTTTCATAAATTTTTTTTTAAAATTTTATGAATTTTTTTCTAGAAAAATAATTCTATGGAATTAATTTCTTTTCCACGTGCTTTTCATGAAATTTTCTAAACGACGTGAATATAGCCAGAATTTTTTAACTACTTACCTTTTTGTAATTTAGAATAGTCACATTGTACCCGGACAAGTTTTGTAGAACTGGTGGGATTAATGAAATATTATATAATCTTTTATTAATATTTGACCATTATTTTAAAAAGATACTCTACGAATTATGTATCATAGAGATTTGAGTTTGGACTGAGCTTAGGGACGAATTAAAAAATTTTAGAAGTAGAGAATTTGCATGCACATTGTACATGCATGTCATGCGTACGAATATTTTACGAGTTCTTTCGTTTGGATGGTTGTTGGAAGTGAGTTAAAAAATTAATCTTTTGTAGTTCCTTCATTTGGATGGTTGTTGGAAGTTGAGTTGATAAGTGACAAATTTTTTACTTTATTTTGTATGGATTAAAAAATTATTATTACTATTATTATTATTATTATTATTATTATTATTATTATTATTATTATTATTACTACTGCTATTATTATTTTCGGAGTTCCAATTATTATTATCAATAATAATAATATTATTATTATTATTTTTGGAGTTTCAATTTTTATTCCGAACCCAATGAGCAGTTCCGGACACTTCGACCAATTTTTTTATGTTATTATTATTATTATTATTATTATTATTATTATTATTATTATTATTATTATTATTATTATTATTATTATTATCGGTTATTAATTATTATTATTATTATTTTCGGAGTTCCAATATTTTTCGGAACCCAATGAGGAGTTTCGGACACTTCGGCCAATTTTTTTTCGTAAGTTAAAAGTATGAACATTGCACTTTGGGAACTACTATATATTCATAGAAGTTCCGATTTTCTTGAAATGACTAACCAAACAACGGAAGTTAAGCTTTTTCTCGAAACTAGCAATAAATACTGCAAAATACGCGTTCCGGAAGATGGACTTCCGCAAACCAAACACACCTTTGCATTCATTCACTAGGTTAGTTGGCTCGGATCTGAACCTCGATATATATTTTATTAATAATAGAACAAAAAAAAAATGATAAAAGATAAGTGAAACCGAAAACATTTGATTATGACCTTAGGCCTTGTTTGGTTCACGGAAGATAAATCAATTCTCTTATTTTTTATGGGGATGGAAAAATATAATTTCTATTAAATTTTCTTTCCTACGTTTGGTAAAACAAGGAAAACGTTCAAGAAAAAAAAAATTCTTCCAGTGTTTGGTTGGTATAGGAGAGGAAAGAAAAAATATATCATTGTTCCAATAATATCTAATGTCAATATAATTATAGTCAACATAATACGAAGAGTTAATTGATAAAATAGACAATAACTCAAGGCTATTTTTGTCATAATGTTTGATAATTAATACTAGAAAAGGAGGAGGAAAAATGAATCACATGAGTCATGAGAGAAATGATTTTTTCTTCTATTTTCCTACATGTCAGGAAAATACTTCACAAGTTTGTGGCTACTAAGGAAAAGAAAGGAACAAATTTTCTTTCCAAATTCTATGAATCCGTGAACCAAACGAGACCTTACTGTGATAGAGTCATGGGTGCTCTTCGGTGGCGGATCGATGATTACAATTCATTGGAGGCACAATCATAAAAAATTTTGAGGACAACACACCTAATTTTTTTTGGCATAATTATATAATATTATATTAAATAGTACTATTTTTATACAATAAAATATTATATTTTAAAATTGTTCTTTAAGAATTTTTATACTTCGAAAGTGTTTAACTACAAATCATTTGTAATACTAACTATAAGCAATTCTTTTTCTATAAAGTATATTTTCTAAAAAAAATACTAAGTGTTTGTAAATATTTAATATTTGTTATATTCCAAAAGTATGTTTCTAATTTGTGAGTTAATTAGAAGGAATTCATATATTTGTTATATGTCCAAATAATTATTCTAATTTAGCATACTTTATAAGCATAAATTTAAAATATGCAATAGTATGTATGATTCTATGAAATTTTTACTTAAAACCCCAACAAATTAATTTGGAGTGGACATATAATAAATACTAAAATTTGAAAGATCCTTTATAAAAATAATTTTGGAAGAAGAAAAAAAAAAGTCATTGGGGGCCCAGCCAGTGAACTCCATGTGGATCCGCCATTGGTGCTCTCTTTTGAGAGCATAAGGTGAAATATTGGAGAAGAAAAAGAAAAAAAAACTTTTTTTTTTCTTTTCTTGATGAAGGCTAATATATCTATACAAAACAATAATAAAGCTTTTACCCCAATATTTTTTTGAAAAGATTATTAGATCACTCAAAGTTAAAAAAAAGCGATATATGAAAAAAAATCATGAATTTTTTAAAGTAAAAGTAGTATCTAGCTAATTTTTTAAAAAAAAAATCAAAGCCAGTGGACGACTGCACCCAACCTTGATCAAGAGGCCGTGGCCACCGCCACCCAGCCACCTCCGTGGGAGGGAAGGGCTCGAACCCGGCCCTCACCTCCGGTGCACAATGGTGTTACCAATACACCACGACTCAATGTGCAGTATCTAGCTAATTCACCCAAGGACAAAGTGATCTTCACTTTTATCTATACTATTATATAATAGAAAAAAAAAATCAACATTACGGTGTAACTTTTCTTCTTCTTCCAATCATTATATTTACTAATTAAAGTTGTTCGTTAAAGTACTTAACTGGAACTATTTGGTCTTTCTAAATAGTTTTACAAGCAGATATATAATAATAATAATAATAATAATAATAATAATAATAGTAATAATACAAATTTAGAATAGTAAGAGCATGTCTTTTAGTTTTTCTAATAGTCTTAATAAATATTAGAATAATTAAAGTAGTCATCTTTTTAATCTTTCTAATAATAATATATAAAACACATACTACACATGTGTGTGTGTGTATATACTAGTATATGATAGCAAAAACTTTAATATATATACTTTTCTAAATTCTTTACCATTTTTTTTAGAAATGCATTACTACCTGCAAAATGTTCTATGATCAAAGTTTCAGCTACCTAAAGGTAAGATGTCTACCGTTTTTATTAGTTTCAGCTACCTTCAAAATGTTCTACGATCAAAATGACTTATCCGCCGCAACTATATTTTAAAGACAATTTATAAAGGCACTACAAAATTTACTCAAAATTGTTCAATTTTTTTTTATTTAGCCATGCAATTTGCTACTCAAAAAAATTGCTAGGGTCTGTCCACCACATTAGTGGAAAAGCTAACCTTTTCCCCTCATTTTTTACCTTTTTCTCCCTTCATTTCCCAAATTTCAAACATTGTTCTCAATGTATGTTCATGCCTAAATTTTATCAGCTAGTAACTAAAATTTGGTAAATCCATTTTGAACAAATTTTCGAAGTTTTCAAACCTATTTTAGGATTTAAAATTTTGAAAATTCGTCCACAGTCACAACGGGAACGATGATGGGCTGTCAATTTTTTTGACAATCTTGTATACAGTCAGGACCATCAAAAATTTTAACAGTTTCTCCAATTGGTAGGACTGTCAAAAAATTTGACAGTTCTAAAAAAATATTTTTTAAGACTGTCATAAATTTTGACAGTCATAACAATTTTTGGGGGAATATTTTTGGATGCAATAGTGACCCTTGATTTGTCACAAAAAAAAACGGAAGAGAAAATTTGAATTGCATCCCACTTTTATTTACCATAATTCAAGATGTACCCTACCGAATTATCATAATTCACGAATTCTCCTTCCCTCCTCCCACTTTTGATGAAAACCGTCTATGATCAACTATTTTGACTGAAAATTTAGGACCAAAATACCCATGTCATCATAAGCACTCTCCATTATCTTCTTCTCTGTGCTCCCCTCCCCGCCGTGCGCCAGGGCCGGTCCGGAACATTTTGATGTCCAGGACGAAATACAAAATGATGCCCCTTCTTCAAAAAAATAAATAAATAAATAAAATATCAATTTTTTTTTTGCATGATACAATAAACCGAAGTGAACCCTTTTAAATTGATATCTGATTCATGCCAACTAACCTTAAATTTTGCATCAAGAATATATCCTGGCAAATGGTAACACTACTTTTGTAGTTAAAAAAAAATCTCCGATGCAATATGTTATTTAACATTTCTTGTTTATGTTTTTTCAGTACTAGGATTGAGATATATGGGCTTGTTTGCCTAATTTATCAATAATAGAGAAACTTAAGAAACATTAAAAAAAAAACCAAAATCATGAGGAATAAAAGTTACAAGAGGAACAAAAGCTACAAAATATTTCAGTTTGAAAACCAAATCATTGTGAAATCTTAAGTGCAAAGATTACGAAAAGATATTCAATACTAGTAACAACGTATAATTTTAAGTGTGAAATCTTAAGTGCAAAGATAAACGAAAAGACTCATCGTCATCGGCTCATCGGTATTCAACACCAACGTGGGATCAATTATAACTTACAACACGTAGTGAGCTAAATATACTACAGAAGCTGACTGAAACTTAGTTACTATAAAAATGTGCATAAATAGAGATATTACGAAGGATGACCAAAGATCTAATACAAACAATATGTATCCTAATTTTTAAAAGATGCAAAATTTTAAGTCTGTGCAAAGTAGATTATATGTAAATATAACTTGAAACTTTCGAAATATAAACTACATCAATAGAACTCCTCATTGAAAAGATGGCGGGCAAAGAGATATTGTCCTCAATCTTTAACAACAGAAGGAACTCAAAAAACTTAATAAAGCTAAAATCACGAGGAACAAAAGTTAAAAAAAATATTTCAATTCAAAAAGTAGAAGTTTTGCTAAAATATCAGGTTCACATTGATAGCTCTATCTCACTTTTTCGTCTCCTCTTCGGATCAAGGCTCAAGTAGAGGCCAGAGAGAGAGAGAGAGAGTGTTTGCAGTCGTGGCCTTCTTCACGTAGTCTTACATCGCAGAATCCTTTTTAAGGATTCTAGGAGAAGAAATTAAAAAAAATTAGAAATTTTGTGTTTCAATTAAAAGCAAAAGAGAGAATGAATAGAGAATTAAAATGAACAATTAAAAAAAAACTTATTACTGGTCGTCTGGAATCGGAAGTGACGTGACCTTTTTTTCTCTGAAATGCAAAAGAAAATTTGAAGCAATAGGAAGGCTAGTTTTTTCTTTGAAATTAAAGAGTTAGACGGCTATCCAATTCCCAAGCACCATGCTCTATTTGTTGAATTGCTATAATTATTTTCTTCGGACCTTGCACTTTGAAGAATAAATCAGAGTAACAATATTTTATTATTTATTACTATTACTAACTTTTAAAAAAATTGGGGCCCTTTGGGATTTGGGGCCCAGGGCGCAAGCCCCGTCTGCCCCTCCTCCGGGCCGCCCTGGCGTGCGCCCCGCGCGGCTCCCTCCCTACCGCGTGCGCCTCCCCTCGGCCTTCTCCCTTCCTACTGCACGCGCCGCCCTCCCACCTGCCGTGTGCGCCACCGCTGCCCCCATCTCCGCCGTAGCCGCAGACTTCAACTGATCGTTGCTTAATATGAACCTAATGAAAAGTCCATTCTATAGACAATCAAACGAGAAGGAAAACAAACTCTTGGTGCAAGAATTTGAATTTTTTTTACTAGCTCTCCTTCCAATTCGCTACAGATGATTACAAATGTAGGTCCAGACTCACGCGAAGATGAGACGGAGAGGACGAGGAGGAGTTGGAAGAATAGACATTGTAGTTATTTCCCATCCCCATCCGCGATGTCGTTCTCGATTCGATGCCTTCGGAGAGCAAGTTGGCCAGCGCCGCCACGGAGCTGTTGCTGTTGCCGGTAGATGGTTGGTTCCCGTTGATCGGCTGCGAAGCGGACCCCAAACCGTCGTGAAACCGGGGCCACTTGTGTTGGCCCATTGGTCATGATCACACATGACTTTGATAATCAACGTCAACTTTGATCGATACACAAAATATACATACTGCTACAGGTTTACAGGTTTCAAAACTGCACCTGCTATTGCTACAAACTACAAAAGTCTCGTCATTATCAAGAACCAAACACAATGGAATCAAGATCAAGTTTTTACATATTTATTATGTATTTCTATTTTTATTGAGTTTAGAAAAAAATATGTAAGGTTGATCAGGATCGTACCGACTTAGCTAAATCTCAGTCCAAAAAAATCATAGCCTACCTATCTACAAATATATATCCAAAGTTCACATTCCAAAATTAGTCCAAAATTCAACCATTTGGTCCAAAATTGGTCTGACAGAACTCGGCCAGAGTTCGGTCAGGTGGTTTGAACAGATTTTTGAATTTCCTTGATACCTGCATCCAACGTTCGAATGCAAAATTTCTACATCCGAACTCTGTCCGAATTCGGTCCATAAAAACACTATAAATAGAGGAGAACTTTCACATTTCCAAATCACTCATTCACTCATTTCTTCTCTTATCTATTCATTTCTAAGTGTTTTCTACGAGCTACACTTTCAAATCTAGCCTATACCACTCTTAGCCAAGGCAGTACGGTTTCTGTTTAACCTATAGTTTGGTGTTGAATAGTTGTATCGGAGGTTGTATTCAAGAAAACATTCCAGTTTTCAAATTGCCTTCTGGAGTCGGTCGTACATGCACTCATCGCCAAGCACGGTGTTGTGAAGTTGATTGCGCACTTGTCTCCATGCATTGTGTTATAAGAGTTGCAAACGTTCAGTTAAAGCTTGTACCATAGTGGATTAACATCGAGTAGGAGTACTCGAGACTGGATTAGTCCTCCACGAGAAAAACTAGTATATATCGATGTGTCACTGAGTTTGATCTTCTTAACTCTTACTTCTGCTGCAAGTTATTTACTGCTATTTAATTTGCTCTTATTTGTCATAGTTCATAATTTTTAATTGTGAGATTTATTCTGATGCACACGCACACGCACTATTCACTCCCCCCTCTAGAGATGCTCAACGGTACTACAACCTGTAGTGCTCCAAGAAGGGTAGTACGGAGGGGGTCGGGCCCGAACTGGGCTGCGACGGAGGGGACAGAGCCGAGGCGGTGGTAGTTGAGGATGCCATAGATCTGCCCCTTAGCGTTCGGCGGATGGTGGTACGCGGCGGCCATGGCGGACTGCAGGTGCTCTCGCTTGGCGTGCTGCCGCTCGAGCTTGTGCGCATTCTGGTGGCCCCCGAGCGCCTGCGAGGTGGGGAAGTTCCTGCAGCAGTAGTGGCACTCGAACTTCTGCTGCTTTGGTCGCTCCCGCTCCCTACCCTCCTCCGGCAGCAATGGAAGCAGTGACGAACGTCGTCACTGTAGTCACGTTAGCGCCTTCTTCTTCTTCTTCTTCTACGTTCACTACTAAAATAAGGCAAATTAGCGACGTCCCTATAAGTCGCTAATAATGAAAAATACGTCGCTAATCGTAATTGGCGACGGATTTAGCGACGTAACGTGAAGGTCGCTTTTTAGCTAGTCGCAGATGGGCAATACGTCGCCCTACGTCGCTGTTTGTGACGTTCCATCTGTGTCGCTAGGTCAGCGCAAAGTTAGCGACGTCGAGCGACGAGATAATTACGTCGCAAACTTAGCGACGTAGTGCAACATTCTAGCGACGTTTTATTCTATCGACATGATGACGTAGCAATGCCTGCCACGTCAGCAAGGCGGCGACGTACAACGACGTACCGCCGCTAATTTGCGACATTTAGCGACGTCAAGTTGCCGTCGGTATCCGTCGCTATACGTCGCTAACCGTCGCAGAATACTGGAAAAAGATTAAAAAAAAAATATAATGTATATTTTTGTTATGCTGAGTGTCTGTATTTACACTGTAAACACAGACACACATCATTACAAAAAAACACATTATATTTTTTAAAATTTGGGCCCAGCACCTCCTTTGTATATCAGATCATCGCTTATAACCCAGCGTAGGTATATTTGTCATCCCCATCGCAGATATCATCACAATTAACAGTCTTCCGTCATAACAGTCTATAACTAGTAGATAAATAACAGTCTTCCATCATAACAGTCTACAACTAAATATAATACATGTACTCAATAAAAATACCAACAAATTAAATATCACCAACATACATGTCCAACAAACATACATATCCAACAGAGTCAAATAATAATAAAAATCAGTGTACAGAACGGTCAATGGGCCCATAGGGCCAATACATACAAAGATGATAAAAAAATCTACTGGATCACTAAGGACCCCTATCGCGCATCTGGGATAGCATGTACTCATACTGCTCCTGTGTGAGCTGCACCGTAGGGGCAGTAGGAGGCAGTACAATGTCTGGAGTCGGCGTCGTCGATGGACCGGGAGCACGTATCTGCTCCAGATCTCGCAGTCGCTCACCATGCACAGCAAGGGTACTCACCACCCTCTGAGTACTCTCCTGAAGCGAAGCCGATACCTCAGTGAGTGAGGCAGACATGGTCCTCTGCGAATGGTCCAGCTTAACCTGTCTACGCTCTGTGCGCTGCGTAGACTCGGTGAGCGTGTACAAGCTGGCAGCTGTAGCCTGCTGCAGACTCATCAGCTCCTGTATACTGCGCTCGACCGCATCAAATCGTCCGGTGATCATCGGAGGGTCGGATCGTCGCTCTGCGGTAAGGTGATCAGAAATCTGGTGCTGCAACTCGCGACGCAGCTCGTCGATCTGACGACGAATATCCTGAGCTCGTGACGACGCCGGCGAAGCCGGAGACTACGTACTGACAGAGGGGGCCCGGGATGACTCCGAAGCCAAATACGCGTCGTAGGATCCCGTACCGTAGTATGTACCCTTCTGAAGACCGCCAACGGCGGTCATCCAGAGGTCGTCCGGCGATAGAGCTATAGGCGGCTGAGAGGAAGTACCAGCCCCTCCCTCTGCTGGCGCACTAGCAGCAGCAGCCGCCTCCTCCTGTAGCCAAACAAACTCGGCCTAGAACATGTTTGCTAACGTGTAAGTGTTTGCTAAAGTCTATATTGATATCTATTTTCCTGGTAAATTAATATAAAGAATAGAACGTACATATGTCTGCGTCGCCCTCTCTCAATGAACTCCCCAGCCCTCCGATGGGTGACCAGGAAGACGGTCACCATGTTCAGGTCCTCATCCTTTTTCAGCTGTTAAAATATATTATCTATTATTAGTATTAAACATTATATCGAACTATATATAAATTAATGTCCGTCATAGGAAATGTACTAGACGACGAAAATGCTCCGTCATCGGAATGGAACCACCACACCACTTACCGGCGCTCGACCGCGCCACCTTGGCCTTGTCAGACCGCTCCTGGTACCTGGGCTCGCTGAATCTAGCCTTCATCGCAGTCCACTGCTCTGGTGTGATCCAACCATGGATCGGCTGTCCGGAGCGATCACGAGACTTCTGGTCGTGGATCGCATCACGGATGAGCTTGGCTGCGACGGCATAAAATTGGCCCTCGATCTTCGCCGCCCGGTGTGGTGGATAGAAATAGGTCCTCTACAAGAAGTAAAATAGAAAAGTTGTATAATATACACAAATGATTATTAAAATTTAAAAATAAACAAATTTTTTACCTTGAAGTGGGCGAACCAAAAGGCCTTCCTATCTGCGGGAGCATCTGAGTAGTTAATCCAAGGTCCACCATAGTTCTGCCTCAGAAATACCCCCAGCTGTCTCTGTACTGCAGAAGGCCGAATCTATACAATAATAATTTTCATGAATATATATGTACATATAATCATTTGAGAAATATATATTAATTAATTAACTTACTTCGTAGGCTCGTCCGTCCAAATCTCCATACGCGTCTCGCCCGGGGGAGCGCATGGAGGGTCGCTCTCACCTCCTGCCTGGACAGGATCAGTCTGATCGCCGTCCTCCATATGCTCGGCGTCGGCTCCCCCCATGGAGCCGTCGGCAGGAGGAATGCTAGACGGGGGATCAGGGATGCTGGACGCGGGATCAGGAAGGCTAGATGACGAGGGAGGAGTCGCCAACCTGCTGGAACTGCCCTGTCCCGGTATGTAGTGCCCCAAAATTCATGATACGTATTTTATACGTGTTCTTATTTCTGACTCGTATTTTTCATTTTCTTTGATTAGTTAGTTATGGTTTATTTCATATTTAGCATTGTGGTTTAATTATCATTTATCGTTCATGTATTAATTCTGATTAATGGAGCTTGGTTTATTGAGTATTTTATGGTTCATCATGGCATTGCATTGGCTTGGTTTGGTTCGGTTTAGTGGGTTTGGCTTGGTTGGGTTTTATGTGAACCAAACCGCTCCCACCTACCACCACCCTCATTTATATCCCACTCTCTCTCTCTCTTCCATTATTACTCATTACTCATTTTTTTTCTCCATCTTTACTCTTCACCTACCAGGAGAGAGAGAGAGCTTAGGCAAGTGCATCTTGCTTCATGGAGGAACTCCAATTTTATTGTTTCATTCTCTTCCTTGCAGCATTCTAACTTACTTTAGAACTTGGCATTTTCACTTTCCATGGCTAGATTCTTGTAGATCTATATTTACCTTATTTTCGGATTTTTTAGGTTTTGATCTACTTAATCTTGTTATTTCTGAGTTTTGATGGTTCCATGTTGTAGAGTAGCTCGTTCTACCCCATTTTGACCTAAGAAAGTTCGGATTTGGGCTCTGGATGAAGGTTTTACGTTGCTTGGAAGCCATGGTTGCTTAGCTCTTCTTCTCGGAAATTGGAGAAGAATAACAGTTTTTGAGCCGCATGGACTCAGCCGCATAACCCTATGCGGCGAGTTCTATTTGGCCGCATGGAATTTCCCAGTCGCATAAAGACTTCTTGACCTACTGAGCCGCATGAACTTCTTCGGCAGTTCTGGCCGCATAGTGATTCAGCCGCATAGGCAGCACCCGACCGCATGACAAGTTCATGCGGCGAGCATTCATTCAGCCGCATGTAGTCCTTCATATTTAAAAACACATGACTAGGCTTCCCAATTGAGCCGCATAGGATACCCTATCCTCCTGAGCCACATGAGTTTCTCCTTTCAGCCGCATGACCCTTGCTTGGACCCAGCCATATAAGGAGTTCTGTCCCAGCCGCATGGGACTACTCGTTCCCAGCCGCATAAGGCAGACTCGTCCCCAGCCGCATGAGGACTAGTCTATCCCAGCCGCATATGACCCATCTCCTTGAGCCGCATGGGATGTGCTGTCTCAGCCGCATAAAGCTCAGTCTTCTTGAGCCGCATGCCCCGACCCGCCCAGAGCCGCATAAGTCCCCCTTCCTGAGTCGCATGGACTTCTCATGCCTTGCCCTGTTATTATTATTATTATTATTATTATTATTATTATATTTTTACGCCCATTTTATATCCTTACGCCTTTTGTCCCGAACTTGATAATCCCGAATTTATTTATTAATGTTTGGAATGATAATTGAACATGCTTGATAGTGGCCCGCCGTGGTGCACTCCTGACTTGATAACTTGATCTGATAACTTGACCTGCTACATATGACACGACAGTGACCCGTGGTGGTGCACTCTTGACAAGTACCCTGACATGCATGATAGTGGCCCGTCGTGGCGCACTTTTGACAAATTAATTCATTGGCCTGGACACCGTGGTTGTTTGCATGGATTGTGCTTGTATAAACTACTGGTCCGATTGTGTCTTGCATCATGTCTAGGACATGAATCCCTGGTTTCTCACGGTCAGGGATTCATACTGAATATGGCTAGGATTAATGACTAGATTGATCAAATAGTTCATGGAGAATTTTCCAGTTACCTGTTGTCCCTTTGGTCCCAGCCTTATATATATATATATATATATATATATATATATATATATATATATATATATATATATATATATATATATATATATATATATATATATATATACATGGGATTTGTTGCTATCCGTCGAGATGAGCGCACTTCCAGCCCGCCGTCGAGTGTGGTACCTTAGGACACATGTATCTTACTACAGTGTGTCTGCTATATCCTGTTATCTTTTCCTTTTCTTGCTGGGATCACTCAGGTAGTAACAAACAGGTAACCGGACTTGGAATTCTCATTGCATCTTGCCAGTAACTAGGCCTGTGATAACCCTAGTTAGTTAAAGTAGCAAGCCGTACTTGTTGCTTGGCCGTGATTGTTGGATGGGGTTCAATATGTCTAGTCTTGTCTTGATCCTGTATAAGATTGTTACAGGTCTTGATTTCTTATATTTACCTTGCCGATAAATAGTAGGAGAAGCCAAGTTCCGTTCAGACGAAGGGTTACAACCCCGGTCCATGTTTGGTTTACGGGTTGTAACCTGGTTATCTGAATAGTTCCATGGTTATCTCGTTATATATCACCTGTTATGTTTTTCCTTAATTCCTGTCTTTATTACTTTATTATATTCTTGTGCTAATTGCTGGTTTTAGTTCCTAAATAAAGCCTCCTTTGTGGCACTTGCTCTTTCTGGGGTCTGACCCAGCTGGTTTTGTATGGCCAGATACCGGAACAACAGCAAAGGATCTACCTGCTTTCTAGCCCGATGGTGACCGCCAGGCATAACCAGGGCAACGAGTGGGTTTTCTTTTGTTCTCCCACTGCAATTGTACTTTATTCTTTTGAGGCGTTTAGCCGCCGAGCACTTGTTAGCTCGATGCACTTTACCTTCTGTCTGCCTACGGGCTGTAATCATGATTGGCAACTCGAGGTTGATCATGTATGACTTAACTCTTGCTAGTCCTTATATTTTGTACGACTAGCTTCATGATCATCTGGATATGTAATGTTTGGGACGCCTTACAATTGTATATTTGGTGATCTGATATCTTGTAACTATTATTAGTTGGTTGAGATTGAGACAATAGGATAATTTATGACCTTAAGAGACTGATGGCTTGTAGATAAACCCTCACATATCTAGACAGCCGTGACCGTATGGTGAGATGGATTCCATTTCATTATACGTAGCTGGCTATGTCTGCCCCCGCTCTCCAGTATTCTGGTTCTGGGGCGTGACACGGTAATGGACCGGGAACAGAACGGTACAATGGCATACTCGAAGATGAGGATGAGGGTACGGAATCTCCATCCCCAGCCCGAGGCTGACGGGACTGCCTAATATAAAATCCTCCGCGTCGTCCAGATGGTCTAGTCATACCTGATAATAACATATGACAATAAAACAAAAATATATATTTATATGATAGACATCACAGATTTTTGAAAAATATCATAGTCACAGATAAAAGTGTCACTAAAGTGTCACTTAAGTGTCACAGATTTATATGATAGAAGTGTCACTAAAGTGTCAAATATGATGATAAAACAAACGTACAGATTTAATCCTCTTCTGAAAATTCATCTAGTTCGTTTAGCTCATCTACTTCTTCTTCTTCTTCTTCTTCTTCTTCTTCTTCTTCTTCCTCTACATCTTCACTTTCATCTGCATCTTCCTCTTCAGATAATTCTACTTCTTCTACACAATTAGATGTGTAATGAGAAACTTTCGTCGTGTCCACTTCTATAATATTTGTTACAAAAGGTAGTTCATCCTCTTGATAAGCTATATCGTCAACCTCAAAGGTATTTCTAGTTTTGGTCTTGCATACTGCCCACCAGTCCGACCTTGTTGTTCCCCGTTTAGGATAACTTGTGAAGTACACGAGCTGAGCCTGACTTGATAGGACAAATGGTTCATAGGCTTGATATCGACACCGATAGTTTATATCAAGAAGACCGTGCTTGTCTACTTTCCAACCTTGACCTTCAATCGGATCGAACCAATCACATCTGAATAACACAACCTTAGCAGGCTCTATTCTATAACTATATGTCAGCTCCACGATCTTCCGTAGCACGCCATAGAAATCGTTGCCCGCATCAACATCTTTGTAGTTCGAAGATCTGATACACAAACAGTTATTTTTGGTGGAGTCGAGATCCACAAAGTTGTCTCTGATCGGGCAAGTTGTTGACTTGAACCTAAACCCATTAACACAGTAGCTTGCCATATTTTTGCAGCATAAATTGGTCCCTTGGCTAGCGTTCTAATAGACTCATTCTCAAGTCTTGCGTATGGACGATCGACCTAAATACCACGAAAGAAGCAATTAAGATCATTCTCAATCAAGTGCATATACAGAAAGGTAATTACAGAGTTCTCAAGTCTTACATATGCACTCAACCATGATGGAAAATAACGCCTTATTTCTTGTTCTAGTTCTTCTTCTGTTATGTGTGGCCTACCTGACCTCACATCATCATTAAATATGCTGAAAATAACATCGTTCAATTAATGTAATAGTATAATAATCAACACTATTAAAATAATGTAGACGTATTAATTACTTACCCCTCCAGTTTCTTTACTTCCTCCTCGTCGCAGTTGAGTAATACATACACCTGAGCAGCCCTTAGCTCATCATCCTTCAGATATCTCTTCTTCATTTTACCCGATGGCTTTCCTGGAGCATTGAATACCTTCAGTATTGTATCATTACTTTCATGATCTCCGTCGTCATTTCTGGAAGCTCTCGTTCTATTAGTTGCAACATGAGGCTTGAAATACATCGAACAAAAGTTTGTAATCTCCTCGAGAACATAGGCTTCACAAATAGAACCCTCGATCCGTGCCTTATTTTTCACCTTTCTTTTTAGGTGATTCAAATATCGCTCGAACGGGTACATCTATCGATATTCGACGAGTCCACCAACACGTGCCTCATAGGATAGATGAATCGACAAATGCTTCATAGAGTCGAAGAATCCAGGAGGAAACACCTTCTCTAGCTTGCACAGTGTTACCGCAATGTCCTTCTCTTGCTTTTCTAGACGATCAACGAGCAATTTCTTAGAACAAAGATCCCTGAAGAATATGCTAAGCTCCGTCAATGGATCCTAAACTGCCTGCGGTAAGAATTCCCGAAATGCAATCGGAATTAACCTCTCCATGAATACGTGACAGTCGTGGCTCTTCATACCCGTCAATTTGTTTTCCTTCGGATCGACACATCTTCTCAGATTTGACACATCCGTCTGGAAATTTTAGGCCATGGATCCTGTAGAAGCATGGAATTTCATAACCAGAAAGCCCATGCGCCAGACTACATGCGCCAGAGCTTGGACAAAGTACTTCACAAACAGCAAAAATAGGCATTGAAAGAAGACTTTTTATTACATATAAAAGTCTATTACATGTCTAAAAAAAGATTATACGAAGGAGAATTTCTACAAAGAAAAGATCCTAAGTCTACAGCCAGCAGCCATCATGCGCCCTCAAATAGGCGCATCAATCACCACGCGCCCTCAGCAGGGCGTATCCTTTTCAGCAGCTCAGTTATGTGCATCCCTTCAGTAGCCCAGTTATGTGCCGCTCTTCCAGCCAGGCTCACCGCCGTCAAAATGCTTCGACTAATGAAGCATTTATTGAGCAGAACGAGGGTGGCAATCAACCCTCTAGCCGAGGAAGAGAAGAGCACCGCAAGCCAACTTGTGGCCAGGGGAGGCTTCGAAAGAGCCTCCAAAGGCGAAGGAAGACCGTAATCGAAACCGCGGCTAAAGGAGCAGCTTTAAACACAACCAGAATGGGCTACACCCATTTTGAAGGAAGAAAGATCCCCCAAAGCCGCAGCACCGCAATTTCGATCTACGGCTCTTCCTGCACAACGAAGACGAGACTCGAGCATCCCTATCTTTGGATGCAACAGGCACCTTCCGCCTGCCTCGGAAGCCCTCGACTCCGACTTTTGGATGTAACAGTCACCTTCAAGTGTATCAATGAAGACATTGCGTCGCATCTTCACCCGCGGGAGCATCTCATCAACAGAATGCATCCGAGTAAACGAATTCATGTCGGAAGAACGTGAGAGAACGAGAAGCAAACTCTCTCCATGCCACTATTTATAGGCCGGGCAAATCAAACCCATGCGCCAAGTGGATGGCTCTCCAAATTTTGTGCAATGAATTTGCATTAAATGGATGAACCAGACGCTTCGAATTCAGCTAAGTCAAGACAGCTATTTAAAGCACTCGAAGATCGTAACAGTCGCACCATTAAAGACGTGTCACGAAACAGATGCGCCGGCCAGACTGCGCATCACACAGATGCGCCCTTCAACATCAAGCGCATCACACAGACGCGCCCTTCAGTACCAAGCACATCACAGGGATGCGCCCCCCATGCGTCCCCATACGCCTAGTGGAACGCCAACCGACGTGCCCACTCAGCTGTCCATCGAATGTCACAAATATTAAATGCTGAACTGACAGAGTTGGCAGCACGTCTCCCGAAGTCTGAACAGTTCAGAAGAGGAAGCGTCGCCAACGTCAGCATCATCATTACTTTCCTCCGACGGCTACTACCACGTGGCCACTCAACCACTCGCATGCGTCTCTGCAGCCATGCGCCCAAATCTGTATGCGCCTCAAAAGCCATGCGCCTCAGACTTTTCACTGATCCCTAAAGACAGAAGGAAAATCATCATTAAAGATCTGCATGCGCCTCAAAAGCCATGCGCCTCAGACTTCTTTCTGATCCCGAAAGACAGGAGTTAAGTCATTACTGAAGCCTAGCATGCGCCTCAAAAGCCATGCGTCCCGAATGGTTCGTGACTCCTAAAGGTTACGTGCCAAAGCCTCCTCATGCGCCCAATCCTAGGCGCATCCTAACAGATTATTCCCCACCAAATCAGGGATCTCCGAGCCATGGGTCGATGACACGTGTCCTTTGACTCGACTCACCCAAGATCTCAGCAACAGAAAGATCTTCTCATCTGCTACGTGCCGGTCCACAACAGCAGCATGAAGAATTCAACCCCTCGATCAGGGCGCATCGTTCATGCGCCTCCATCAGCAATCAACACGTGGCGTCCCCGCGTACAGGCGCATCCTACATGCGCGCATGAGCAGCCAGCCTGCAAAACTATAAATAGAGGGATCATTTCCTTCTTCCACACCTACCTACACACGGACAGAACACACAACGAAGGAACATACCACCAGAGAGGCAGATACAGACACTCAACGTCTTCCTCCTCTCAGCAAGCTCCAGCACCCAGAGCAATCCAAGTCTTCAGAAAATCGATAATCGTCGTTAGATCATCAACGGAGTCAACACATTACCACTCACTCCATCGGCACAAGGGACCCAGATAAACAAAAGTATACTCCTAGGACTATATCTAAGTCCTATATTGTAACACTGTTCTGTTTGTATTGAAATTTGCAATAAAAGAATTTTAATGGCAAACAAGCTGGCGACTCTGCTGGGGACCTCTTTCTTCTCCACCGAGAAAGTTGTCTCGCAATCCGATGACGTGAAGGTGGGCTCCTCCCACAAGACGCTGTTCGTACGCTTCAATCAACAGGCGTATGAGGAGTTCATCTCTGAAGGCAGTGCGAGTCCTTCGAAGTGGCTGTCGAAGCCGAAGAAGACCCGCCGAGTCTGGGTGCGCAAGGTCGACGCCTCGGGCACCACCATCGAAGGGGATGTGCCGTTCCAGCCTTTCCTTCCTGCTGACGTCCTCAGCAACCAAGATGCGCCCGCTGGTGCAGCACATCTCTCGGAAAAACGTGCGGCTAACCACATTCCCCAGCCATCTCCCTCTCAGGCGAGGAAGATGCGTCGACGGAGCAGGGGCGCAGCCAATGCCCCGCACATCACCTCTGATGCGCCACAGAAGGTCTCTCTCTTTGACAGACTCACTCGCTGTAATGGCAAGGAGAATTTAGATTCTGAGTACTATGCACCCCAGCGGACTGGTACGAAGAAATCCAAGGCAGCACGGGCCATGCGCCCCAAACGTGCTATGCCAGCAGCAAGCCAGAAGCATGCGCTCACAATCATGTGCGCTGTTGATGGTAGGCTGTACAAGGTCGAATCGAGTGCTGTGGCGCCAGAAACGAGCTGACCTTCAAAGTCCTTGTCTCACTTGGGCGCATCTATTGCGTGCACAACCAAGTCGAGTAAGGCAAATCCAGTGGTCTTGAACTCCCACGCCTCCTCTGGTTGTGCATCTGAGGTTCGTTCAAGTCACTTCAAATGCTGTGGTTCCCCCACTACTGATCGGGATGCCTGTTTGGTATTAGATCAGGGGGCGCAGCACTCACTTGACCACCCCGGCGCTTGGCCTTGCCATGCGCCTGAAGGGGGTATGAAGGTGGCACTCTCCTCCAACGATCTGCGTAACGTGATCACTCACAAGCGCCGATCAGGAGAGTCGACTGACAAGCACGATGCGCCTCTCACGGGGCATACTTGTGCTGTGGTCACCATCAACTGCTGTTGCAAAGCGGCAGTCCTACCAAGGCAGTCGGTGTTCCAGCGGCTGCAATCATTGATACCCCTCCGACGTTGCCTCGGGAAGAAGGTCTCAACAGAAGAAGAGCAAGGGTTGCTTCATGCAACGTTATCTCCAACTCCTCGTCAGTCCGAAAGGCGACTGGCAGTTCCTCTTCCTCGTCCAAAAGCCAGCCGAGGAAAACCAAGACAGTTGTCGCGTCCTTCGGAGTGTTCGAAGACACTCGGAGGAGGAAGAAGATCTTGGAAGAAGCTGGGGGTAGTCAGACCCTTGTCGAGTCCGAAGACAAGGGTGTCCAAAGCACATCTGGGGCGGATCCTGTCAGCCTACCAGAAGATGAGGATATCCCCCAGAACATAGCTGGGGGTAGTCTAGCATCTGCGGACCTGAGTTTCGGAGACGTCGAGGCCCTTCAAGACGGAGCTGAAGGTAATCAGGCCCTGGCAGATGCGTCCGTGGTGAATGTTCTCCCGAACATAGTCGAGGGTAGCCAAGACGAGGCTCCAGGAGAGGCAACTCCCCCACAAGAGAGTAAGGCCGAGGGTGAAGCCTCAACCCATCCATCCACTCCCGGGCGCATCATGACAGTAAACGGGACTGTGGCTAATATCGAGTCTGATGCGCCGCCAACAGACCTCGTCCAGCGCATGGATACCCTGGAGGGAGGACTCAAAACCCTCTCTGCCTCCATACAAATACTGACTCAAGCAGTGTTTGAGATACGGTCAGCTTTGGCCAGGACACCTTCTGCCGGTCCCGACCCAGGGGCCAATGGAGAATCGAGTGTACCCCTTCAACGGGTATCCTCGGACATAGATCGCCGCGAAGCACCTCGGACGTCGGAGCCCTCAAATGCTCAACTTCCGGTGGTACCACCTTCCCCGACTCCCAGCTCCACAGAAGACGTGGTCGAGATGATCAGGGACTTGCGCGAGCGCTTTGAGTCCAAGACAAGACAAGAGGAGCGCCAAAAGATGGGCATCCCCCAACCTTATCCCCTCGAATGGAATAAGGTGGTTTATCCTCCTAAGTATAAACCATAAACACTGATGCCATACGACGGGAAGGACTCTCCGCGTCGCTATCTGACGTATTTCCAGTCTCAGACGGGACATCTTGTAGCTGCCCTTCCCAGAAAATTCGAAATATTTTCTATTATTATTTACTTTATTGGAATGATGATTTTTAGATTTTATAGATAATTATTTAGTTAATTATTACGATAGAAGACTTTAACCATAGTGGAGTTTTGGAGTACAAGATGACTAGAAATCGTGGCACGGATAGTGCAAGGGCGTGCTTTGACTAGTGTGTTAGCCTTGATAGGGAAGGCCGAGCCATAGTGATGTCCTAACTAGAAAAACCAAGCCAAGTTGCGACTTAACCCTTACCGAAGGTTTATTTATTTATTATTTATATTATTGAGTTTTAGATAAATTGGTTATACCATTTTAGCCGAACTGGACCCGAACTGAGCCCAAGCCCATGTAGTCATACGGGACGTTCAATGACATTCGTGTTGACGTATTTTGGTAGGATTGTGTTATTTTTCGTTTTAATGATTTAATGAATATTCCTAAGTATTCATAATTTAATTTTATAAATATTATTATTAGTGATATTCGTTGACTTTTGCATAGGATAGATCTTCGTACATTTTAGGATTTTTAGACTGTGCAATATGGTATATATATACCATTATTGATTTATTGAAATTATTATTATTATTATTATTATTATTATTATTATTATTATTATTATTATTATTATTATTATTATTGTTATTATTATTATTATTATATAATATTTTATTATTGGTTATATTATTATTATTATCTAATAAAGGTATAATATATATAGATTATATATTATTATATTTTGTATGTGAATATATATTGAAGAAGTATATGTATATATGCATATATAGATAAATATACGTATATATGTGTAAATGTATATACGCGTATACGTGTATATAGATAAATATATATATTATATATATGTGTGTAAGTGTATATATACATATAAATATATATATTGTGTATATATGTGTAGATGTATACGTATATATGTATATATATATATATGTGTATATATATTAAAAGAAAAAGAAGAGGAAATAGAATAAGAAACAGCAGCTACATCAAGAAAAACCCAACAACCCATTGAAAAGAAAACCACACACAAAATTTCCCCAGCCTGGGATCGGCCCAAGGCCAGCAACCCGTGAGCCAAGCCTGACCCACCCCCATAGCCGCTTGGCTAAACCTCTGTTTACACGCGCCTTTATAAAGAGAAACCGAGAGAAGAAGAGAGAGGAGTTCGATCTCAAAACCCTAACAACTACTCACCCTGCGCGCGCCCCTACACCATGGCCTCAGGCGAGCGCCACAACCGCGCCGCCGCAGGCTGATTGGCCGCCACGAGCCGCCGGCGGGCTATCGGAACCGCGCGTGACAGTAGACAAACGACAGTAGCAGGAGTGCGAGGAGACCGAATTCGAGATCACTTCTCGTCGCGCTCGGTCGACCAATGGTCGAACCGTTTTCGCAGGTTTGTCGACAACCTTACCCTTAATAGTTCCCTTCAAATAGTTTGGATTAACTCGCTTCGTACGCGTCGCAAATCGATTCCCAAAACTGGGAAAAATCTCGATTTTCAGGATATAGAAACTGCCCCAAAGTCCGATGTTTGTCGTCGATTTGTGACCAGAACATCGCGAGTTTTAGAAAACCGCTTGAACAGATTTCTAGCCAACCTAACCAAGATGGAAACACTATTTTTAGATTTAATTCTTGTTGGGTGATTGCTGTTTAAAATTAAGATAAAGTTGACGAAAAATCTATTTTTAAAACTTAGAAAATCATCCACACGACGTGCGTCCCGCTATTCTGGGTGACGTGGTCGCGAAACCGAAGGCATCAAAAGCTGCGTAACTGCTTCGTGGTCGTGTGGGCTTTAACGGAATTCAAATTGGTCGCGTGTGCGCGACGAATTTGATGCGTATCCGTCGAAATTTACCGTATCGTGCACTTTACAAATTTTCCAATTACTTTGTGCACGCTCGTCAGATCGAGACGAAACTTGCACCAACAGGACCGTATCATTTTTCTGATCCTGTATGCCAAGTTTGGTCCAATTCTGAGACAGTTGAATCGTACGTCGTTTTGCGGGCCCTACGGTCCCACTCAACGGACGATTTTGTGCATGGCCCCTCGAAATCCAAAACTGGACATACCGTTGGGTTCGTATCGGAAAACTGGATTCGTAGACATGTAGTTTGATGACTTTAGAGACTGTTGACTCTGGCCCGCTTTTCGGTACAAAGCGGGTCCAACGGCGGACATCGTTTTGGTCCAAAATTACCGTTTTGCCCCTGTGTCCAGAATTGGACTTAAGGACAAGCAATCCTAGCTAATTTGACTATTCTGAGAATATTGGTGATGTTTATTTCAGCTTTCGGGGACTGTTGTACGGGTTTTGACTATTGTGGCACATTGAGTAGTTCAGACTGTCGGTTTCACCAGCACAGGACCACAGGCGAGTACAGTTTATTGTCTGCATTTCGATATTTATTTTCTCTATATTTCATTGATTGGCCATTGGTTATGTGATTATTTTCTATTATAAATTGTTGAGTCGGGAATGAGAAGTACCAACGATGTGTGATCTGACCTTAGACCGTGTAGACCGTGTTGCATTTATTTCTTGTAGACAGTATAGACAGTAATTTATTTATTTTTTGTAAACAGTGTAGACAGTGATTTATTTATTGCAAAGTAGACAGTGTAGACCGTGATTATTACTGCATTTAAACTGTGTAGATCGTGATTATTATTTTATAGACAGTGTTTCTTTACTGTAATATTTTCTGTAGACCGTGTAATTATAGACCGTATAATTGTAGACCGTGTAACTGTAGACCGTGTAACTTTAGACCATGTAGACCGTGTCGCATAATTGTCCCGAGACCGATCACATATCAAAGGTACTTCTAACAGTTGGGGAAAGTATTTTTGTGTCTATTTATTGATATTGGTTTTCCGTATTTATTGTTATTTTCAAAACTCATGATTGATGTCTAACCTCTGTTTTATAGTCATTTTCTTTATTGAAATTACATTCAGTAAATTGTGCTCATTCCATTCCTGACTGAAACCAACATTTTCAGGTTAGCCATGGATTCACTTAGCTTGGGGAGTGACGGGAATACTTGCAGACAAAGGCCTAGAGACTAGCTAGATAGTTGAGTTGTAGTCATTCATTTATTTGTACAAGTTTATATTTTCTAAAAATATAAAACTTGTGATCATTGTAAGTTAAATTAATTATGTGAATGAGCATTAATTTGTGATTTTGATCTTCATGGCCGTGACGGCGTTCTACCGCCGACACTGCGGCGTAGGCTGGCTTGGACACGTCTCGTATCCGTTTAAAAAAATGGGTGCGGGTCGTGACACATCTTCCGAAGGAGGACGCACTACTTACCAGCATATTTGTTGGGGCACTGAAAGGAGTGGCGTACGACTGGTACTGCAGCCTCCCCGATAATTCAATATCTTCCTTCGACGACCTGACGCGTCTTTTTCTCGACCGTTTCTACGACGGCGAAAAGGACATGACAATGGCGTCCTTTATAGAGATACACCAGAAGAAGAAGGAAACAGTTCGAGTGTTCATCGAACGCTTCCGACAGGCCTGCTTCAGACTGCCCCCAGGCATGCCAGAACATGCGCTTCTCTCCTCCTGCAGCATGAACATGCTGCCTGCAGTCAAACTCTGGCTTAACTCTACTCCTCCCTGTAGGAACCCTAGAGGGGGGTGAATAGGGTCGAGCTAACTAATCAAGCACTTAGCACAAGCTAATTTACAATTTAAAAATATAAGTGCAAAAGAAGAAGCAAACACAATACTGACACCCGATATATCCTGGTATCCTCCTAAGAGGCAGTCCAGTCCCGGAACTCTCTCCGGCTTTAATCCACTATTTGAGCAAATAGTTACACACGAGTTTGGATCCGAAGAACTCGCCAACTTCTTACACAAGAGCTTTAATCCGAAGGGCTCTCCGACTTCAACCGAGAGTTTGGATACGAAGACTCCCCAACTTCAACCGAGAGTTTGGATACGAAGACTCTCCAACTTCAACCTTTCACAATAGGTTTTGATCTCCTTATACAATAGGATGAAGATCTCACTTTTCAACTCAATAACTCTAACACAATTTGTAGATAGCAAATGAAGGCTTTGTAGAGTTGTATGTGGATAAGCTTTGGTGGTTTGGAAATTTTTAGGCTCAAAGCATCAACCTTGAATGAAGGGGTTCAAGGCTATTTATAACCAAAGCTTGAAAAGAAGCCAAAGGCAACTTTTCAGTCACGAACCGGCATACCGACGGTATGATCCGGCATACCGGCGGTATACCGGTCTGGAATGCAACGGCTAGAAATATAGCCGTTGGGATCATTTATTGCTCAGAATTCGACCGTTGGAATTTGAACATTACTGAATCGGTATACCGTCGGTATGGACCGGTATGCCGTCGGTATGCCGGTTTTGTAGACAGAAACTTTCTGTGAACAAAAATCGGTATACCGTCGGTATACACCGGTATACCGTCGGTATGCCGTTTTTTAGCAGAAAACGATCCTAGGCTTATTTATACCCTAGCTTTCGATTTTGCCATCCATTTCTTGTGTTTACAATAATTCCTAAGACTCATTACAGACTCCAGATAAACTTAGGCAGGTGCAGGCTTCTTTAGAGTCTTGAAATGATGATGGCATGTCTTGGCTTCTTCCTTTGATAGGTGCTGGCTTTTTCCCTTGGCGGCAGCTGTCCAAAGATATCCAGTTTGCGAAAACTGAATACCTTTCGGGTGCTTCGCCCCCGAACCCCCGACGAAGGGCACTGCCCCCTCGACCCCCGTCCGCTGACCGGGCAGCGGAACCCCCGAGTGCGTGGCTCCAGAGACGTCGTCGGGTGGTTCAAAGAAATCTTGTGGCATCCGTCGTCTTTGGCCCACCATGATGATTTCTTCATTGCATTGCATATGTCCATATTGATCTTGCTAATTGCTTTTCTGCAAATACATGTTAGACGAACAAGGCAATATACATGTAGCAAGAATGATAAGATAAAAGCACATTAGGACTATGCGAAGTTTAAGTATCAATGCTATAGTGATAGCATAAATATTAGTGATATCATAATGATTAAACTTAATTGAATAACCACAATCAAAAACATAGTTTTGATTTTGGCAACCCGATTAAATTTAAGATAGAAAGCTCATATCACTAATATGTAAACCAATAGGCACATATCACCAAAGGTATAAGTATAAGTAGAAATGCTATAGCGATAGTATAAAGATTAGTGATAATGAAATGCTAAACTTAACATATTAACCATATTCAAAAATATGATACAATCATTGGGCCAACAATCTCCCCATTTTTGATTATGGCAAATCGGTTAAGTTTAGTATGAACAGAATAGATGCATGTATCACTAATATACAAAAGACATAAGCAATATCACTAAAAGCATACTACTTAGATTACTTATAAATCTATACTTAAACTTACTTCTCCCCCTTTGACATGATCAAAAATAGGCTCCCCCGTACTAAGAGATAAAAAGAAATCAATCTCAAGCATAGAAATCAGAGCATGGGGAAGGCATAGACAATCATGATCAAGATATACTAATGAAAAACAATGGAAGAAGTGTGTAAAGACAAGTGTATAAAACTACATACCAAATGTAGAGTAAAAAAAAATTGCGAGTCAAAACACAATATGGTTGGTAAAACTAAAAGTATTTGAAAAACAAGAAATAAGTAGTTTACCAACTTGAAATCCAAGAAATAAATCCAAAACACAATAGGATATGAAATATTGCTCCAGTTTTGGAAGAGAACTATGAAATAAAGGATTTCAAACAAAAGCCATGAGGAATAGATAATTGCAAATAATAGATACCAATTGAGATATAAAATTAAATAAACTTGATACCAATTGAAAAGATGTAAACTTGAAACATTGATCAAAGAAACCATTAATAATCATAATTGTCCACAAATAAATAGTGGAACAAAATAAAAGAATGATCAATGTAAAATATTGCAATTGATATAAAGTAATCTCATTATTTGCAAGATCTATATGCTTATCCAAGTTCATGCATTTGAACTCAATTACCTTATCATGCTATATGAATACCCTTTAGATAAACATGAAGGTAAAGGAGAAAAATACTTGAGAAGGAGAAATTCAGTCGACTTGAATGCTCCCCCTCAAAGTACTACCAAGGTAGATAAAAATCATGAATTTTGGATAAGTCCTCAACAAGGAAAGCCAAATCAATTAAGCATGAAGGAAAAGTCAAATCAACGAAAGCATAATATTCATCAAGATAAGATCTGAAAGTTAATATTAGCAAGATGACATATTTAACCCATATGAAAGAGAGAGATAAGATAATAAGGACAATTATATACACTCTCATAAACCCTTCAAAATAAAAAAATATCATGACCTCAATCAATAAGATATGAAATAGAAGAAAATATGGGTCCATGATGAACTAGGTATACGACATATTAAAGGGTATAAATAAATAGAATCAATTGATTTGCTCCTCCTCAAAATATGCGTATCTAGTTCCAAAGCACTTATAGCATAAAATAGATAACTACAAGATCTAAGGATAAATCAACTATGGATTTCTCCCCCTTGCTCGATGCATATAAGGCTACAATATCGTCAAAAGACGAATAATATCATCTTTAGTCAAGAAGAGATATACAATTAATAGCCACTAAAGATGAAGGATCAAAAGAATATTCCAATTAAGCACATATAATCAAAAGATGACATACATTAGTCTATATAGAAGGATCTCATAATTAAATATGATAGATCAATGTATGTTATCCTTTGAGAAAATGTCATCATGAAAAAGAATAAAGTCAATTAAGAACAATCATAATGATAGACAGAATATAGCCAAAAATAAAATAAAAATAAAACTCAAACATCATGTCCATGATTATCTAATTAAGAAAGAATCAACCAATTTATTACTTCACATGGACTAGGTATGTTTTATCACATATGTACCCATCAACCGGATAATATCCAAACTTTGCTACTTCTAAATGAAAGACCAATAAAGTTCAAATAGCAAAGACACTATGTGATAATCCATGAGTAGTCAAAGTAGAGTAGTAAATTAACTTGACATTTACAAAATTAGATAGTTTAGGACTACTCAATCATTAGGATCATTCATAAAGTAAACAAATGAATAAATATGATCTAATGAATCTCATCAAGAGAAAATCACAAATTCAAAAAAAAATATCTCACAAATCAATAGAAAAATAAAGAAAAAGAGTCATTCTCATTTAAATGATTGCAAATATAATCAAGAAGAGATGTAAATGATAATACGATGAAATCATGACTCAAAAGTGAGAGAAATTTAAGAGATACTTGCTAATGACTAATAAGGAAGGAGACTTAAAGAAAGGAATCACAAACCTCCAAGAGAAACAAGATCTAATCAAGAATTTGTAAAACTAGTTTTAGAGAACAAACATATGTATCTAAGATAGGATACAAATTACATTTAGAAGAATCACAGATCTTGTTTATGTAAACTAGCATATCATATATAGATTAAAAAGAAAAACAATAGCTAGGTGAGTGAAAGTGACCAAATTATATAGCTTACTAATATATCACAAATAAGTAAACTATATAATCCAAATAAGATTAATGAGGGAAGCCATTAACGAGATAAATGTGCTCATTAAATCTTAAGTCACTAACACTAAAAATACTTGCTTAAGCAAAGAGTTCACAAAGAGAAAAATATATTTTGAATGAACAAAATGATTTAGAGACTCTTTACTAAGCAAGGATAAGAGCATAAGATGACAAATAAATGAATTAGACTCTTATCAAGTATAGGCCAAAAGAGATATTCATGAAAACGTAATAAAGTAAATCTTTTTGCCAAGTATTGAGATTAACCCAAGATAATAAAATGATAGATCGATCTAGAGAATGCAAAATACTATAGCCATTATAAAATAAGTGTATTCTCTAGAAATAGAAAATCTCAACACAAAAGCTCAAAACCATAGTAGCTAAAGTCATAAGAAATATGATGTAACAATTACATGTATTCTCATGTGCTACAAAAACTATTGGGCAACAATAATTCAAAAAGAAGTATAAACCCAAGGAATGAGCAAAGAAAGATTATTAGGATCAAGAAAGCTAAATGCTAAAGATATCAAGAAGTATATTTTTCAAAGAGCTTTCATAGTGCACCATAGTAAGTATATAGAAGATATCGATTTGAAAAAGTGCACTAAAAATGGAGGTAAATATAAAAACAAGACAAAGCATAAAACCATGTGATTCTTAGAAGAACTTCCATAAATAGTCAAGTGCAAGGCATAAACAAATATTTTCTCTCACCATCCCAACTTAAAGATATAAAACAAATGAATATCAAAAGCTAGGAAACATATATATATATATATATATATATATATATATATATATATATATATATATATATATATATATATATATATATATATATATATATGAAACTATATATATATCACGAATAGGCATACATAAAAAGATCAAAAATCCATTAAGAACATGTATCCATAAAGTCAACCAAAAAGCTAAAAAGACATCATTAAAGAAAGCTTTAAGGAAGAAGCATATTGATTCAAAAAGAGATACACAAGTTTGATCAAAAGAATCAATAGCTAGAGTATGAGTTAAGCACAAGTTTAGAAGTAACAAGTATGAATAAAACTTTTAGCTTAACTCATATGCCTACATAAAGGTATTTATACAAAAATAGATATCAATATAAGAGATACATGAACTATAAGTAAACGAAAATTTTAACGAATATAGTCATGTATCCTTAATGAATATTTGAGAAACCATCACAAAATCAAAAGCATGTATAAATAAACTTTATTAGGCAAAGACATAATTGATTCTCAGGAAGATAATCAAGATAAAGTATGAGAATCAATAATGAATATATTATGTAAGCACAAGATTAAAAAGAAGTATAAGTATATACTTGTCAAGAATAAGAAGCTTGTGCTAAACACAAATATTCGCAAATACCGATTTAAAGTAAATAAGACACATTAATACAAACCGGCAAGAAATAATTATTTCAAAAACTTTAAAGACGGAGAGTTAAAATCATATTAACTCAAATCAAAACCAAGCTCTTATGGACTATAGTGATATACATGCTTTATAAATAAAGATTAAGAATAACAAGCATGCATAAATTAAATGTGTCACACTTAATAGAAAATGAGTGATAAACTACAAGTGTGAACTAAACATTTAAGCTAAGTAACTAGTCATGCTAGATAAAAGAAATAATAAGAGAATTAACTAAGCATGCTAGTATTATATCTCACATTGATTTATGCAATATGCAACTAAGGATATCAATGTGAGCTAGTAGCAAAACATCAAGAGAAACATGCTAGATTCTACTAATATAAACAATTTAAAGAGAATCGCTTAGCATGTTACCAAAGTGGCTCAGTGGCCACGCTTGTGTTGGTGCAATTGCTTGGAAGATGTCCTTTGAGCTTTGCAACCACCAACACGCTCCTCGATGCTATGTCCCGATATAAGAAGCTCCACCTACAACATTAGGCGAAGACTTTGGTATCCAAATAAACTTGGATCCACATTTGTTAGCTTTAGGGACCCATATATTATTTACTCTAGCATTGGTAGAAAAACTCCTACGAATAGGACAAGTTAAGCTCATGTGTCCAATGCAAGAGCAATAGAAGCACCTAATACTAGTGTGTGCATATGTATCAGAATAAGCATGGTTATGAACATGTGACATACTAGAATGATGAATATCTCTAGAATGAGCATGAAAAGATTTGGTTTTAAGAATATCATGTTCTAATAACAAATCATCATGCATACAAGTAAGAGAATCAAATTTAACATTTAAAGCATTATTCTCTTTTTCAAATAAAGCAATTCTAGAGATAAAAGCATCATTTTGTTTCTTTAAAGTGTCAATAGAAGAATCATGCAAATGATTAAGCTCATGTGTTTGCCTCTTAAGATCTTCTATTGATGAGGAAAGAGATTTAATTTTCAAAATTAAAGCCTCATTCAAACTCTTTAAAGAAACACAAGATGAGTTTTGAGAATCAAGTCTAGATAATACAATATTGTTTTCATTTCTCAAAACTCATTTGCTTCTTCTAAATGAATAACCTTTTCAGAAAGTTCTTCATTTGTAGAATGAAGGTTGTCAAGAATCTCTAAGGATTGTTTAGCCATGGCTTTCCACTTAGAGCATTTCTTGCATTTAGAAGAAACATGATTGTCTATGCTACTAGAAATAAAACCCTTTTTATCGGAGGATGAGGAATAGGTTGCCATAGAAAAATAACAAGGATCTACTCTAAGGATGTTAAGCCTAACAATAGAGTCCTTGCTCTGATACCAATTGTAGGAACCCTAGAGGGGGGGTGAATAGGGTCAAGCTAACTAATCAAGCACTTAGCACAAGCTAATTGGCAATTTAAAAATATAAGTGCAAGAGAAGAAGCAAACACAATACCGACACCCGATATATCCTGGTATCCTCCTAAGAGGCAGTCCAGTCCCGGAACTCTCTCCGGCTTTAATCCAATATTTGAGCAAATAGTTACACACGAGTTTGGATCCGAAGAACTCGCCAACTTCTTACACAAGAGCTTTAATCCGAAGGGCTCTCCGACTTCAACCGAGAGTTTAGATACGAAGACTCCCCAACTTCAACTGAGAGTTTGGATACGAAGACTCTCCAACTTCAACCTTTCACAATAGGTTTTGATCTCCTTATACAATAGGATGAAGATCTCACTTTTTAACTCAATAACTCTAACACAATTTGTAGATGGCAAATGAAGGCTTTGTAGAGTTGTATGTGGATAAGCTTTGGTGGTTTGGAAATTTTTAGGCTCAAAGCATCAACCTTGAATGAAGGGGTTCAAGGCTATTTATAACCAAAGCTTGAAAAGAAGCCAAAGGCAACTTTTCAGTCACGAACCGGCATACCGACGGTATGATCCGGCATACCGGCGGTATACCGGTCTGGAATGCAACGGCTAGAAATATAGCCGTTGGGATCATTTATTGCTCAGAATTCGACCGTTGGAATTTGAACATTACTGAATCGGTATACCGTCGGTATGGACCGGTATGCCGTCGGTATGCCGGTTTTGTAGACAGAAACTTTCTGTGAACAAAAACCGGTATACCGTCGGTATACACCGGTATACCGTCGGTATGCCGTTTTTCAGCAGAAAACGATCCTAGGCTTATTTATACCCTAGCTTTCGATTTTGCCATCCATTTCTTGTGTTTACAATAATTCCTAAGACTCATTACAGACTCCAGATAAACTTAGGCAGGTGCAGGCTTCTTTAGAGTCTTGAAATGATGATGGCATGGCTTGGCTTCTTCCTTTGATAGGTGCTGGCTTTTTTCCTTGGCGGCAGCTGTCCAAAGATATCCAGTTTGCGAAAACTGAATATCTTTCGGGGGCTTCGCCCCCGAACCCCCGACGAGGGGCGCTGCCCCCTCGACCCCCGTCCGCTGACCGGGCAGCGGAACCTCCGAGTGCGTGGCTCCAGAGACGTCGTCGGGTGGTTCAAAGAAATCTTGTGGCATCCGTCGTCTTTGGCCCACCATGATGATTTCTTCATTGCATTGCATATGTCCATATTGATCTTGCTAATTGCTTTTCTACAAATACATGTTAGACGAACAAAGCAATATACATGTAGCAAGAATGATAAGATAAAAGCACATTAGGACTATGCGAAGTTTAAGTATCAATGCTATAGTGATAGCATAAATATTAGTGATATCATAATGATTAAACTTAATTGAATAACCACAATCAAAAACATAGTTTTGATTTTGGCAACCCGATTAAATTTAAGATAGAAAGCTCATATCACTAATATGTAAACCAATAGGCACATATCACCAAAGGTATAAGTATAAGTAGAAATGCTATAGCGATAGTATAAAGATTAGTGATAATGAAATGCTAAACTTAACATATTAACCATATTCAAAAATATGATACAATCATTGGGCCAACACTTCCGACTGGAGCTCCTTGATCATTGAAGCAGAAGCCGCAGAGAAGAAGGCGGCTAATGCTCGTCTTCTGGGAGCAGTTTTCCTGCCTTTGAGGACAAGGGGAAACGGCCTGCAGCCAACAACCCCGGACGAGAGACAAAGGGGAAACAGGCATTGACTGTCAATTCCTCAAAAGGTGCGTCAGCACCTGCTCAGAAACCTCCACTTGCACCAAGGCCGAAGGAGGTTTATTCGTTCAACGACGAAGACACCCTGCAACCCTTTGAGATATTGAAGCAGGGTGACAATATCAAGCTTCCGGACCCGAAGCGTCCCGATGAGGTTGGGAAAGTGGACAACCCGAGGTACTGTCACTACCATCGGTTTGTCGGACACCCAACCAAGGACTGCTATGTCCTCAAGAATTACATCCAGCGCATGATCAATGCGGATGTAATCTCCGTCGACTACGAAGAGAAGACGGTGTCAGCCAACGTGGTGTCACTCCAGTTTGGCACCTTGCTGCCAACTACAACACAGGATGGCGTCGTCGCCATCCCTAAGGCGACAATGGAGGTGGTTAACTTACCATCTACCCGTGACAATGTGAGTGGACTCATCCCACTCACCACATCTCGGGGAGAGATCCTATGGGTTCACCTCAATCTCGTCTCCGAGGTGACTCAACCGGAGGTATGCCCTACCTCCAAATCCAAAGGCAGGAAGATCAAGTCTTGCCATACGGTCTCTTCTTCAGCGGAAGAGGCACTTCCTGTGCAGACACGTTCACAACAGAACGTCCAACCCGACGAAGCTGCCATCGAGGTGGTGCCTCCTGGCACCGTCCCTGCTGTCTAGGACGAGGGCCCGTCTAAGCCCCTAGCAGCCAATAAGCAGAAGCAGATAGAGGTCCGCTTCGACAGGCCTCTACGAAAGGAGAATGATTCGGGGCTAGCCAAGCCCCACAACTTCGACATACTGGCACAACTGGCCAGTACTCCTTTCCGCCTATCTCTGTTCAAGCTCCTTCGTCTTTCCAAAGACTCCCGAGAAGCTCTCTGTGAAGCTCTGAAGGATGCTGAATCCTTTCTCAGTCAAGTCAAGCAGCCTGAAGATCTCCCGACTGTATGCACGCACTGTCATTATGCGGATGAGGTTATCCCCAATATAACCTTCACCCAACAAGACATGCTGCTCAAACACAACCGACACAACAGGCCGTTGTACTATACAGGGTATATCGGTTCAGTCAAGGTGAAGCGGATTCAGATCGATCCGGGGTCTTCCCTCAGCATCATCCCGAAGACGCTACTGTCAACACTGGGGATCCCAATGTACCGACTGGCGCCCTCCAACACAACAATCAGTGGCTTCAACGCTAGCAAAAGCGAACCACTGGGCAAAATACGACTAAAGTGCCACATCGGTAACCTCAGAATCGAGGTCACTTGTTATATCGTGGACGCTGAAGTCAACTACAACCTTCTGTTGGGTCGCCCATGGCTGCATGAGTACATGGTGGTGTCGTCCACGCTCCACCAATGTATGAAGTACGTGTCCACCAACAACGTCATCCGTACGGAGTTCGCGGACATCGAGCCTTTCAAAGGGATTGAAGCCTACTTCACCGATGCTGACTTATACAAATCACTTGACGAGGAGGAAGCCAATGATGCTGACGACGAAGCAGAAACGGCAGCAGAGCCGGACATGGAGCCTGAGGTCACCTCCGACGCTCCTTTGAAGATCTGACTCAAAGGCAAACCGCCTCAGAAGTTGCCTCCCATGAGCATTAAGCTACCCGGGAAAGCACCAGCTGCTCCTGAAGCTCCCCTGAAGATACGGCTCAAGGAAAAGCTGTCTCAAACATCGACCCCCCTCGTGGCAAAACTACAGGGGAAGGCGTCAATCACCGGAGGCACAGCGGAGGCACCTCTGAAGGAGCGTCTTAAGGACAAGCAGCCGCCATCCAAGCCGCCAGAGAAGGCCCACGTAGTCCTCTCGGACTCCAAAGCCAACGCTGTGATGGACTCTTCCGATCCTACTCCAGTGCTTACAGACGAAGAGTTGGGGGAATATATCTCGGCTGATGTAGATGCCCCTTCTCTGGACAATGTAATCTCGTGGATAAAATCTCATATTTCATCAATAACAGAGTGTCTTTTAATTATTCTAGTCTTCCATATTGGAATGCAATGTATACATTAGATAACGCTCTACGGTCTTTGCAAACACAAATAACAACCGTCCATCATGTAAATCGAGTAGTCCCGTCCCAAGGGGTCTGTTATATAGTCCCACCACGGAGTCGAGACGAAGAATCCATCATCTTCGGCAAGGTTGAGCGTCATCAAGACCTCCCGCCACTCGAGCCAGAACTAGATGCCGGCAGAATACAACTCTATCGGTACACGGACAAGGCAAAGTACCTCATCCAAAAGATGGGTTACGACCTAAAAAGCAACAAAGGCCTGAACTACGGCAAAGGTCGACGTCTCCCTCTCCGGCTTCCAACACCTAAAGGAAAGCTGCAGGACTATTACAATCGAACTCGACGGGGGGTAGGCTATGTCACGCCGCCGTCAACTCCAGAGAGTTCAGACGCGGAAGAATTAGAACATTCTCACTCGTCTGAAGCATCAACGTGGGACTCCGATACCAGTATCGGCTCAGTCTTCAAGAGGGTGTTGTCAGCCAACATGACGTCTGTACAATCTCAAGAAGAAGAAGGCGAAGACCAAGCGCCGGAATTCTTCGAAGAAGAACCCTGGGCTCAACGCCTAGAAAAACAATGAGAGTCTCGTTTTGAATTACGTGAACCTCCCACCGAAGACGAAGTCGAGCAGATCGACCTTGGGGATGGATCTTCTTCCAAACCCATCTTCAACAGCAAAAGCCTAAAAGGACAAGACCGAAAATCTTTAATCCAGCTAGCTAAAGAGTATATCGACGTCTTCGTCTGGAGCTACGAAGATATGTCGGGACTTGATCCCCAGATCACGATGCATATGCTGAACATTTTACCTGATGCCAAGCCTAACAAACAACAACAGCGGCGCTTTCGTCCGGACATCATGAACGCCATTGACCAGGAGGTAGACAAACTCTTGACCAGCAACTTCATCCGTGAAGAGAAACATCCAGATTGGGTAGCCAACGTCGTCCCCGTCACCAAGAAGAATGGGAAGATACGAGTCTGTATCGACTTCAGGGACCTCAACTCTGCTTGCCCAAAGGACGAATTTCTACTTCCAATCACCGACGTGATGATCGACAACACATGTGGCTTCGAGCGCATGTCTTTCATGGACGGGTATTCGGGCTACAACCAGATCAAGATGTTCCCCGATGACGCAAAACACACGTTATTTAGGACTCCAAAGGGCATTTTCTGCTACACAGTGATGCCCTTCGGCTTGAAGAACGCTGGTGCGACATACCAACGAGCTATGAGCACCATTTTTCGTCAACACCTTTGCAAGACATTCGAATGCTATGTTGACGACATCGCAGTCAAGAGCCGTCTCAAAGGAGATCACCTGCAAGACCTCAAGACAGTCTTCGATCTCATGCGGGCGCATCAACTCAAGATGAACCCCGCTAAATCCTTCCTAGGGGTTTCTAGCGAAAAGTTCTTGGGCTTTATCATCACGGCGAAAGGCATTCATGTCGATCCCGAGAAGACCAAAGCCATCCTCGATATGGACCCTCCGAAGAACCTTCGAGAACTTCGAGGCATACAGGGGCATCTGGCATATATCCGGAGGTTCATAGCAAACCTTTCTGGCAAATGTCAACCCTTCACTTAGCTCATGAAGAAGGGAGTCTCTTACGTCTGGACAGAGGAATGCCAAAAAGCTTTCGATGACATCAAAGCTTATTTGACGAGCCCGCCAGTCCTGGTGGCACCAGTCGCCGGCAAACCATTCCTCCTGTACGTCCGAGCCATGGATCATTCCCTCGGCGCCCTGCTAGCTCAGAACAACGACACAGGCAATGAGCAAGCAATCTACTACCTCAGTCGAACTCTGATCGGGACCGAACACCGGTACAACCCCATTGAAAAGGAGTGCTTAGCTTTGGTATTTGCCATCCAAAAGACTCGACATTATGTCTCGGGGCAGACAATTCATGTCGTTTCCCGAGTCAATCCGCTCAGGGTCCTCATGACGAAGCCAGGATCATTGAACTCCCGGCCAGCCACATGGGCGATCTTGCTAACACCATACAACATGGTGTTGGTTCCGCAAAAAGCTGTTAAGGGTCAAGCTCTGTTCGACTTTTTAGCTGTACACCCCATCCCAGAGTCCTCAAGACTCTATGAAGACATCCCGGATGAGGTCCAAGAATCAAACGTCACCGAAGAAGGCTCCGTCTGGCGAATGTTTTTCGATGGCGCTTCAAGAACAGGCCCCAAAGGCCAAATCGTCGCTGGAGTGGGGGTGGTATTAGTCTCCCACGATCAGCTGGTCATCCAGCGTGCTTACTTCCTTTCAAAGCCGTGTTCCAACAATGTTGCTGAGTACAACGCGCTCATTATGGGACTCCAGCTGGCACAACAGCTGGGGGTGAATCATCTGGAAGCCTACGGCGACTCAAAACTCGTCGTAAACTAGATCAGAGGGCAATACGAAGTTCGCCATGAAGATCTGATCCCTTACCATGAAGTTGCATTGAATATCATTTCAACCTTCACCGGGTTCTTCATCGAACACGTACCTTGTCTACAAAATCTGGAGGCTGACGCCTTGGCTGGCCTCGCAGCCTCATTGGCAGCACCCCTCGGGACTCAATACTACGTCACAGTGGTGGGTCGAGACTTGATCTGTCCTAAAAACAACCTGTGCTCACGAGTGGCCCATGCCATGTCAACGAGTGCTGGTGTTAATGTCCGAGACTGGAGATTCCCATTCATCGACTTCGCTGTCTACGGAATTCTTCCAGAGGACCCGAAAGAAGTCGTCTCAGTCAGGAGACGCTCTCTTCGATTCTACTACGATACGGCTACTAAAATGCTGTACCGACGCTCCTACGATAGACTTCTCCTTCGATCTTTGTCCAACGAAGAAGCAGCCGAAGCCCTTCGAGAAGCTCACGATGGAACCTACGGGGCCCATCAACCTGGCCCTAAGTTGCAGGACCGACTGCGACGTATGGGCTACTACTGGCCAACCATGGCCTCTGACGCTGTCGAATATGCTAAGAAGTGCCATGCGTGCCAGCTTCACGCAGACTTCATTCATACACCGTCAGAACCACTACACCCTACAGTCGCCTCCTGGCCCTTCGAAACTTGGGGCATGGACATTGTGGGACCGATCACCCCCCTTCATCGAGAGGACACCGCTTCATCCTAGCAATCACTGACTACTTCTCCAAATGGGCAGAAGCAGTTCCGCTGGCAGAAGTGAAAAGCTCCAGGGTGATCAGCTTCATCAAGCACCACGTCATCTACCGTTTCGGAGTACCCCGGAAGATCATCCACGACAATGGTCCTCAGTTCATTAGCCATGTTTTTAGCAGATTCTGTGACAAGAATCGCATTCAAAACGTGGCATCAACCGCCTACAATCCGGCAGCAAACGGATTGGCCGAGGCGTTCAACAAAACTATCATCAGGCTACTCAAAAAGGTCGTGTCATCTAATAAACACGACTGGGACAAAAAGCTCGACGAATGCCTTTGGGCCTATCGCACAACGGTACGGACCCCGACAGCAACACACCATTCTTCTTGGTCTACGGGAGCGAAGCGGTACTGCCTCTCGAGATCCAGATACCCTCACTCCGCGTAGCAATCACAAACCAACTCACAGAAGAGGACAATCAACGTCATCGTCTGCGGGAACTGGATGCAGTTGACGAAAAGCGTCTCCTAGCTTAACAAAGCATCGAACTCTACCAAGCCCGTATATCACAGGCTTTCAATAAGAAGGTCAAGCAGAGGACTTTCCAAGTTGGCGACCTAGTTCTGGCAGTCAGGAGGCCGATGGTGTTGACTCACAAGACACCAGAAAAGTTCGAGCCCAAATGGGAAGGACCTTTTATCATAAAGACGGTATACTCAAACGGTACTTACCGCCTCGCCAAATCCAATGGAGACTTGTTCATGATGCCCATCAACGGCAAGTTCCTAAAGAAGTACTATTCTTGACATCTTTCAGACATGTGCTTCCACCTGGGAATCTGTGGACCCAATCATCAGGACTCACAGACAATTCCCTTCCACAAAATCATATGCTTTCGGAACCCAGCTGTTCCGTAGCATCCTCCAGTAGAAGGACAACCACGTCCACATCACCTCTGAGTTGTCCCTCCTATACCCTACAAAGCGGAATCTTACATTCCATAAGACTACGCTACCCACCATGTTTACCACGTCCATATTACCTCTGAGTAAACATCCCGTACAGCCAACCCTTACGTTGTCGTACATTGATCGCAGAACTTCCACGTCCACATTACCTCTGAGTAGTTTCGTGTATCCCCCAGGATCATTCCTACCACGTCCATAACACCTCTGAGTAGGGAGATTCCACCACTTGAATCCTATATTTGCCATGTCCACATCACCTCTGAGCAAAACATGAGGGTTCTCTCAAACTTATTATCTGTACCTAGAAACCAAGGTGCGCAAAAGATAATTGGTCCACACAAATCATCAAGTTCATGACAGCAAAAATGAACACACCACAAAAAAACTTTATATTCTTTATTTTTAATAAAGAGTAAAAGTTTACATCCCCAGCAAGAGTTGCAAAAATACAAAAAAGAAGAGACTACAATCCCTAAACATCCCCAGGGTTGGCTGAAAGCTCTTGAATCCGATGCCTCAAGTCCGCCGCTCGAGTCTCCACAGTCGCCAGGACTCGACGTTCAGCTTCTTGACGCATCGCTTCAATAGCCTCAGGAAAAGTATCGTTCTCATGCTTCTCATCCAGCTGCTGCCGCTGCTGAGCCGGGGTAAGAGCCCGGTGAGTGAAAGCTGCCTCCTCCTTCTTCAATGCTACGTGTTCAGTGTAATGCCCCAGTCCCAAAACACGTAGGACTAAGAACGTAGACATGCCAGCTGTATTCATACGAAGTATACTCCAATATATGGAAATCTCGTATAAATACATAAGCTGTAAAATGCAGTAGAACCATAACTAGTCTCATCCACGCAAAATAAATGAATAAAAGTCATCATATAAAGATAATGAATTATCTTGATACAATATGTTGGGCGAAGACAAATCCACTACCAACAAGTAAAGGAAAAATACATAAGAAAATATATGAATTTGGCGAGCGAAGCGAAGACGATCCAAATACAATCATCCTCGAAGAAATAGCGATGATAACGGCTAGAGCTAGAACACCTGCGAAAGACAATAGCACACACCTGGAGAGATAACCAGGTCCTTAGAGGGACGTAACAAGACACATAATATCATGCCATATAAACTGAATAAATATTTCTCAAATAAATAAGTCAATCGAATTATAACATGGTCCAATACGCACCTACTGAACGAGCGTACCAGCTCTCCAACCAAACAAGGACAGGAGATGGTAAACTAATTCACGGTAACGTATCTTCCCATGCTATGTATCCAATATGGTATCCGGACCCCAACAAGGTTCAATACCTTCTCATCGAAGTAGTAAGTCACACCTACAACCAAATAAGGACAAGATGTGACAAACTAGTCCGCGACAAGTTATTGTTCCAAGTCACGGTCAGATACAAGTACCCAAACCAAAAGTACTCGTACCTAACGGATAAAGGTATCTAACCGTTCTATGTGAAATGTAGTTAAGAACAATTCTTCCTACGCATGGGCCCTGGCTAAATAGGATCAGCGTAGTCCCCCTTGGGCACCAGAGGCCCCATCAGTAAGAGCATGATGTTCCGCAGAATCGTCAGTGGCCGTCAGTAATCATGGATAATCTGACCCGCATCTCCGACGGAGCTCACGGGTTACAAAAGGAAAAGTACATCGAAGCCCATACGCTAAGGAATTGTCCTCCCCGTCCAATGCCTACTGTGTTGTATCCACAACACAAACCACTATAACCGCTAAGTCAAACTAGCATGCAATTTCTATTAACGGTTATTCCTATCGCACGGCTTGTACGTACTGGTGGCCAGCCAATCACGTACTTCCGTGTCCTACATGCGACACACAACTTCGTGTTACAACGTGTCAAGGCCAATGAATGCAACACACAAGGTGGTCCTTTAAATCTAGGTTTAATGTGAGAAAATAATACATAGCAGGAAATATAAATGAACAGTAAGTTCTAACAGTTATGCCATGTATCACAGTTTATTTTGCATAAAGAAAATAAATAATGCATAAAATATGAGCTAAAATAAATAAACAGGAAATGGCAAGGTGTCTTGCCTGGTAGGACGCCTGGTGTGCTGCGATAATCATGGTGGCATGAACTGCGACTTCGGTGCAACAACTATACAAGGTGACCTCGGATGGTGGCACGGATGGTTCCATCGGGTCCAGGACGGTCAACTTAGTTAGGGTGGACAGAGGGTTGTGCAGAATTTGTGAGAGAATAGGAAGGATGGAATTTGTCTCAGACAGAAGGATAATTAAAAGAATTCGATAAATAATATATATAATTTGGAAAAGTATTTCTTATTTCGAAAATGAATAAATAATACTTGGAAAACTTTTATTTACTAGTTAAAAATAATTTAAATAAGTATTTAAAATATAGAAAAAAAAAATCATTTTATGGTTAATACTATTATTTAGAAAATACAAAAAATAATATTTGTATGTCAAGAGTCATATATTCAAATACCATAAAAATAGTGTACCAATAGTATTTTAGGGTTTTGAGACGAAATTTTGAAAATAAATATTGGCCAAGCCTATTACAATATTTTGTTACAATACAATTTTTGGAAAATATTATATAAATATTTTATTTCATATAGTAAAATAACAAATAGTTGCTAAGAATATCAATTAATAATAGTAACATAATTATTATAACAACATATATACATATGTATACTTCATAGGGTATAAATAACAACAACAATAATAATAATAATAATAAATATTAATAGATATTAAATAATAAACAAAACCTTACACGAAAATACAAAGCAAAACACAAAAAAATCGAAGTCAAACTCTTTCTGTGGTTCTCCTGGGGAGAACCACTCGTCAACAGTAGAAAAAAAGAAAATAAATAAATAAATAAAAAGCATGAAGAAGCAGATGGAGGAGTGAGATGAGAGCGGGAGGTCGGGAGAACGGGAGAGGGGGGCGGCGATCGGAGCTGGGGGTCGTCGGGGCTCCGGCGGGTGCGGGCTGAGGAGAAGAAAGAGAGGGCGGTGCGGGAACAGCACCTCGGCGAGGCGGCGCATGGCCGGAGGCTAGGGCGCGCGGAGCTGCGTGCGTCGGCGCGCTCGCGCTGGCACGGTGGTGGGTTTCAAGCAGTGGCGGAGGGCCAGGTTCATGGAGGGCGCTCGCGGAGTTTGCTGGCCGCGGTGGAGGGCTCGATCGGGGCTTGGCTGGGCGGCGACATGAGGCGGTCGGCGAGGGGCCAACGACGAAGAGGTCGGCGGGCTTCGGTCGGCGGGTTAAGGTGAGTGGTTAGGGTTAGGGTTTTTATTGTCTCCGATTTAGGTTTTTCTTTGGTTTCTTTTCTTTTTGGGCGCGCCGCCGGCGATGGCCGGGGTGGCACGGTGCTGGTCGGAGGACGGCACATACGTTGGGAATTTGCACGACCGTGGGTGGTACGGTCATGACTTGAAGACGGTTGGGAGTAGAGGGGCGCTGGCTGGTACGATGTCGACGGAAGAGTTTCATGGGGTCGGTGAGTGGTGGTGGCTGGGTGTGGCCGGGGATGCCGACGGCGGTGGTGGTGACGACTGGGCTGGTGGTGGCTGGGACTGTGGTGACGGGGGTCGGTTGATGGTGGTGGTAACATAGGTGGTCGAGAAGAAGAGTGGTCGACGGCTGCCCTAGTCGGTGGATGCTGGCGGTCGTGGGTGGCGGTGCAGGGGGTTTGGTGGTCGAAGGTGCTGGGTGTGGACGAGATGGGTCTGTGCGGGTGGTCGGAGTGGCCCGGCAGTGGTGGCAGAAGGTGATGGGTTGGCTGGTGGTGAGTGTCGATGGTTGGGCGAGGGTGTGTGTCGGTCGGGAAGGAGAACGGAGACGGGTTGGCCGGAGGGTGGTGTCGATTAGGTTAGGTTAGGATTAGGGTTTTGGATGAATCGTGTCGGAGTTGTCGACACGGAGAAATAAATGTATTTGTAATGGATGGAATAAGAATTTGGGATGTGGAACACGGATACTGACACGAGGCACTGCACTTGTGGTGGAAGAAATATTTGTGTGGATGAATAATGAATTGGAGGAGTACCTGCCTATTTATAGGACGTGGAAATTTCCAATAAGATAAAGTTTAGGATTTGTTTAAACCCAAAATAGATAACTCAATCCATAATTTAATTTATTTCAATAAATCCAAATCAAAATCAAAATCTAATTCCACATACAAATCAATTTTAAATCTAATTAAATTCTTGGTTTAAAATCAAATCAATAAATCAAATTTCAATTATTTAACTATTTAAATAAATACAAAAATTCAAATCAAGATTTAAATGGTCACAATAACTTCGAAATATATTTTTCAAAAATATTAATAATAATAATTTCGAAAATTGCATTTTTATTTTAAAATAAACTAATAAATATTTACGAGATATATGTATGCACAAATATTCTTTACATAAATATACTTTCTAATATACCATTTTATAGGAAAAATACTTTATAATTATGACTGCGTAAATGAAAGGCTTTTCATAATTAAAACCATAAACTTGAAATGATAGCTAGAAATAATTATTACCTATATTGTTTTGAAACCATAAAAATAGAAAAAAAAAATTTCTAAAAATATGTACGCTCGCACATATTCGCACTCGTCGAGCAATTTCGAAAAATAAAATTTTTGTACACGACGTACAATACGACTACGTGACGTACAATATAAAATTTTAATTCAGTACCAAATTTAAAAAATATAGTAGAAATTTAGGGGTTTTACATTCAGCCTGGACACGTTCGGCGTCTAATAGGAGTCGGGCCCGCTGGTCCTCAAGGCGGCGGATCTGGGCGTCAATCTCCGTGATATTAGCGTCCAATGCAGATCGCGCCTCCACTGTCTTCCGCGTAGACTGAGACAACCGCTCCACTGCAGCTTCAGTCTCAGCCACTTCACGTTTCCAGACACTCACAGTGGCCTGGTAAGAAGACTCAATCTCGGCGACCAGCTTCTCCTTCTCCGCATCTATCAGGAGGGAGAGGTCATTTCGCTGGATGCGCTGTAATTCGGAAAGCCGCTGGTCCAACTCAGCCACCGAGGCTTCCAGAATGACGGCCATATGATCGTGGCCCTGGTGAAGACGGATCAGGTTGATATGAGGCAGTGCCAGAGTTCTTGCCGTCGCAAAGCTTCCGTTGGCTTCCATCACTACCGATACCCCCCTCTGCAGCATTTTATACACTGCCTCGACGATGAATTTCACGTATTCATCTGCATCCGCCAGCACCTGCGGCGTCATAGCAGGAGTTGGAGGAGCTGCTCTAGTTAGCGGACCGGAAGAAGACCCGCCGACCTCAACCTGCGAGGCTTGAACCTCGGCATCAATAGGCTCTTCATCAACAGGAGCCTGACTACTAGCCCGAGGAACCACAGGAACAGAAGAAGCCGAGACAGGCGTCGAGATAGTACCCCAAGTAGAAGGAGCAACAAAGGGTTCCATCACACCTTTACCCTTCCCAAACTCGGAAGAACCTCCGACGTCAGTGGCCATCTCATCAGCTCCCAACGTCCTATCAGCTGCCAGTACCTTCCCTGGCAGAACGGGGATATCAACACTTGTCTCATGACCCGCCCCAGGAGTCAGGACCGGCAGACGAGTCTCAGCCTCTTCATCAAATCCCTCTACAGGGACAGGATCTGTCGCTACCTCCTGATCGGTAGCCACCTCAGCTTCCGCTGCTGAGTCCGGGGTAGGGCTCGGCAATGTTACAGCCGACCTTCCCTCATCATGACAAGGAGGGGAATCAACCCTCTCCTCTGTTCCAACAATATTTGTTGCCCCCGCAACAGGCTCTAGCAACTCTTGAGCGACGTCATCTGAAGACGATGAACTCCACTCCACTTCATCATCACGAAGCCCCGCGTCCACTGGACCCTCAACGTCCAAGGCCTTCACGATGGCTGGCACCATCCCGAAAGTTGCTGCAACCTCCGCATCTCTTTCAACAAAGTCTGGAGATACTGAAACCTCTGCAGGAACATCTCCAAGACTCTCCCCCATTGGAGACATTACCATCGGAGGAATGCGCTCGTCAGAAGAGCTTGCCACCTCCTTCGGTTTACTGACACCCGGTTTCGAAGCACGGGTCTTCTTCTTCGACGATCCCTATAAGAAGAAAAGCACAAGTCACCAAAATGACAAGATGAGCCAAAATTACGGAGGACTCTTTACCTCAGCAAGAGCTGATTCCACTGGCGTTACAGACGGCATTCCCGTAGCCTTTGGAGTCGTGGCTTTTCTTAGCCTTTTTGGTACAGACGAACCGGCTTCTGCGTCGGCCCGTCTCTTTCCAATAGAGGGATCTCTCACTGATGCTGCAGCAACAGACCAATATTCCGTCAGTTCTGGTGGACGATATGACCGAGCCGCTATCAACATATTTGCCGTGGCCTCCAGCTGAGTTCCAATGATGAAACTAGTCTCTCTATCATAACCTGGAGACGCAGTATTCATTGTGCAATACAGCTTAGCTGTCGAATACAGGATCTGTGGCCGAGGGTTGCGAACGGGCGTAGTAAACTGAACACCAGTGCACCCGGCATTGTAATATTGCCAGCCCCGGGCTCCATCCAGCAAACTTCGCGACAGCCTCTACAGGCTCTTTCCCTTTGCCTCGTCCAGCACCGCCACGAGGAGTCTTGGGAGCCATTGCTTGAGAGAAGAAAGTTAGGGTTTTTGTGAAGAAGAACTCTAAAAAGCAAAGGCAAGGAGAAGAAGAACTCTCTCTCTCTTTCTCCATCTCTCGCCTATTTATAGGCTTGGTCGCACGCGTGAATCGATGAAGTGTTACCTCAGCCGTCGCCTCGGGTTCTGTGAAGAGATAACCGCAAATAAAACCAAAAAGATCATCATTAATCTTTCTTGGTTATTCACTGATGCGCGGAGTATCTATGTGCCCCAACAGTCATGCACTCCGACCGCCATGCTTCTTATTCAAAGTATTCCAAAACTTGTCCAAAAGTTTTGAAAACTTTGAAGGGGGTCTTGTAGAAGCATAGAATTTCAGAACCAGAAAGCCCATGCGCCAGACTACATGCGCCAGAGCTTGGACAAAGTACTTCACAAACAGCAAAAATAGGCATTGAAAGAAGACTTTTTATTACATATAAAAGTCTATTACATGTCTAAAAAAAGATTGTACAAAGGAAAATTTCTACAAAGAAAAGATCCTAAGTCTACAGCCAGCAGCCATCATGCGCCCTCAAATAGGCGCAGCAATCACCACGCGCCCTCAGCAGGGCGCATCCTTTTCAGCAGCTCAGTTATGTGCATCCCAGTTATGTGTATCCCTTCAGCAGCCCAGTTATGTGCCGCTCTTCCAGCCAGGCTCACCGCCGTCAAAATGCTTCGACTAATGAAGCATTTATTGAGCAGAACGAGAGTGGCAATCAACCCTCTAGCCGAGGAAGAGAAGAGCACTACAAGCCAACCTGTGGCCAGGGGAGGCTTCGAAAGAGCCTCCAAAGGCGAAGGAAGACCGTAATCGAAACCGCGGCTAAAGGAGCAGCTTTCAACACAACCAGAATGGGCTACACCCATTTTGAAGGAAGAAAGAGCCCCCAAAGCCGCAGTACCGCAATTCCGATCTACGGCTCTTCCTGCACAACGAAGACGAGGCTCGAGCATCCCTATCTTTGGATGCAACAGGCATCTTCCGCCTGCCTCGGAAGTCCTCGACTCCGACTTTTGGATGTAACAGTCACCTTCAAGTGCATCAATGAAGACATTGCGTCGTATCTTCACCCTCGGGAGCATCTCATCAACAGAATGCATCCGAGTAAACGAATTTATGTCAGAAGAACGTGAGAGAACGAGAAGCAAACTCTCTCCATGCCACTATTTATAGGTCGGGCAAATCAAACCCATGCGCCAAGTGGATGGCTCTCCGAATTCCGTGCAATGAATTTGCATTAAATGGATGAACCAGACGCTTCGAATTCAGCTAAGTCAAGACAGCTATTTAAAGCACTCGAAGATCGTAACAGTCGTACCATTAAAGACGTGTCACGAAGCAGATGCGCCGGCCAGACCGTACATCACACAGACGCGCCCTTCAACATCAAGTGCATCACACAGACGCGCCCTTCAGTACGAAGCACATCACAGGGATGCGCCCCCCATGCGTCCCCATACGCCTAGTGGAACGCCAACCGACGTGCCCACTCAGCTATCCATCGAATGTCACAAACATTAAATGCTGAACTGACAGAGTTGGCAGCACGCCTCCCGAAGTCTGAACAGTTCAGAAGACGAAGCGTCGCCAACGTCAGCATCATCATTACTTTCCTCCAACGGCTACTACCACGTGGCCACTCAACCACTCGTATGCGCCTCTGCAGCCATGCGCCCAAATCTGCATGCGCCTCAAAAGCCATGTGTCTCAGACTTTTCAGTGATCCCTAAAGACAGAAGGAAAGTCATCATTAAAGCTCTGCATGAGGCTCAAAAGCCATGCGCCTCAGACTTCTCTCTGATCCCGAAAGACAGGAGTTAAGTCATTACTGAAGCCTCGCATGCGCCTCAAAAGCCATGCGTCCCGAATGGTTCGTGACTCCTAAAGGTTACGTGCCAAAGTCTCCTCATGCGCCCAATCCTAGGCGCATCCTACCAGATCATTCCCCACCAAATCAGGGATCTCCGAGCCATGGGTCGATGACACGTGTCCTTTGACTCGACTCACCCAAAATCTCAGCAACAGAAAGATCTTCTCCTCTGCTACGTGCCGGTCCACAACAGCAGCATAAAGAATTCAACCCCTCGATCAGGGCGCATCGTTAATGCGCCTCCATCAGCAATCAACATGTGGCGTCCCCGCGTACAGGCGCATCCTACATGCGCGCATGAGCAGCCAGCCTGCAAAACTATAAATAGAGGGATCATTTTCTTCTTCCACACCTACCTACACACGGACAGAACACACAACGAAGGAACATACCACCAGAGAGGCAGATACAGACACTCAACGTCTTCCTCCTCTCAGCAAGCTCCAGCACCCAGAGCAATCCAAGTCTTCAGAGAACCGATAACCGTCGTCAGATCGTCAACGGAGTCAACGCATTACCACTCACTCCATCGGCACAAGGGACCCAGATAAACAAAAGTGTACTCCTAGGACTACATCTAACTCCTATATTGTAACACTGTTCTGTTTGTGTTGAAATTTGCAATAAAAGAATTTTAATGGCAAACAGATCTACCGACAAAGTCTCACTTTATCCTCCTTGTCCAGCGAGAAAATTGACTTCGGCAGGAACTGTTTTCTATTCTGCTCTATCAAATGCAACGCAGGGCGTTTGCATATTTCTTCTAAGTCCAACCTGGCCTTGGGATTATCTTTCATTTTTCCCTTTACGTCCATCACAGTATTAATTATGTTATCAAACACATTCTTCTCAATATGCATGACATCAAGATTATGTCTGATCAGATTGGTACTCCAGTATGGCAGATCCCAGAATATGCTCATCTTTGTCCAGTTATGATCTCTACCAAATCCATCGCACTTGTACCCAGTTGTAGGATCTTCGATAGCACTTGGAAAATCTCTAACCTCCTCCCATATCGTGGCTCCGTACCACCTTGGCGGTGGATCACCCTTCTCTACAACGCTGACACGGAATGCATTCATGTTCCTTCTGAACGGATGATCTTTTAGCAGAAATTGTCGATGACAATCAAAGAAGCACGGTTTTCCTCCGTATTTCAAGCGGAAAGCCTTACTACGGTCCATGCAATAAGGACATGAGAGACGGCCATGAGTGCTCCATCCAGATAACATTCCATAGGCCGAAAAGTCGTTGATGGTCCACATAAGGGTTGCCTTCATCTGAAAATTCTGCTTCCTGGAAACATCATACGTGTTAGCACCTACTTCCCATAACTGATTCAACTCATCTATCAAAGGCTGTAAGTACACATCAATGTTCCTCTTGGGATTGTTCGGACCAGGAATTATAACGGTTAGAAACATGTACTGAGTCTTCATACACATCCAAGGCGGTAGGTTATACGGAGTGACAATCACAGGCCAGCACGAATACTGGGATCCAGAAAGACCAACAGGAGTAAAACCGTCAGAAGATAGCCCCAACCTGATATTACGCGGATCTGAAGCAAAATCAGGATACACTCGATCAAAGTGCTTCCACGCTTCTCCATCGGATGGATGATCCAACACTCCTTCAATCTGTTCTCGCATGTGCCAACTCATATTTTCGGCCGTCTCTTTCACCATAAATAATCTTTGCAACCGCGGCGTTAAAGGCAAGTAGTGCATTGAATCGATCGGTCTTCTTGCACCGGTAGACCTTCCTGTACTAGTTGTCTTATAGCGATCAGCACCACAAAATCTGCACACATCTGCGTCCTTGTCGTCTTTGTAGTACAACATGCACCCATTGCGACAAGAATCGATTTTTTTGATCCCATCCAGAGCGATCTCACCATCCTCTTAGACCGGTAGAAGTCTTTAGGCAACTTAGCACCCTCCGGCAAGATCTCTATAATCAACTCCAACACTCGGTTGTAGCATTCTTATGACATATTAAAATCTGACTTAATGCTCAACAGTCTTGTAACCACCTCCAACGGTGAATGATCCTCACAACCAGGATACAATGGAGTCCTTGCATTCTCCAGCAACTCCATGAACTGTGCAGCATCGGTGTTCGGTGCCTCCTCAGGTGCATCATGATCGTCCGGATCGAAACTAGGCCCCGCCGCGTCAAAAATCATATTCACCAACCCATCGTCGTAAGCAGCGTTGTTGTGGACATCCACATAAGACTCATACTCCGATGCTAAAGACACAAGTTCTCCGTGCGCGCTCCACTGATAGTAATTCGGCGTGAAACCCTTCGAGTATAAATGATACGTAACTTCCACTTCTGGATGATATTTCAAGTTGCGACATCTCACACACGGACACTTAATTTTGGTACCATCCATGTACTGAGGGAACACCTTGGCAAACTGCAGGAACTGCTGTACACCCTCTATGAATTCATCTCGCACACCGTACATGTCATCAGGATGACGGTTGTACATCCACGAACGATTCCATAAGTAGTAATTCTTATCCATATCCAATTGAGGATAATTCTGTAAGATAGATCGATACATGCACATTGCAGTCAGTGAATGAATGTTAAAACAGTTTAGATATGGGTGCGCAACATAAACTGTTCATTCATTCCACATATTACAAACAAAGAATTTGAAGGAAGAAACAAAAACAACTGTGTTGGGACTAAAACAACTGTCTTGTGTGAAAGTATCGTATCCGATAGACCGATACTAATCCGATACGGTCGATACTAATCCGATACCGATTCTGATACTCATCATAACTGTCCAATATCGACCCTTTGGGTCTACAAGAGTTACTTTACCCAGTTTGTCAAGAAAGGTAAAAAATTTTAAATTAATATCCTATAGCTTGGCCTTTGGCCTGTGCTTGAGCAGTATCCTACTCAAACTATCTATCCTAACTAATAAATTAATATCCTACTTTAACATCTACTAACTCTCATATTCCTTCTAACATAAACTAATATCCTAATCTAAACTAACCCTTTAATTGAAACTAATATCTAAACAATGCTAATCATGAACTAACCACCTAACCTGGAAGTCCACACTGCTCAAGCACAGGCCAAAGGCCAAGTTATAAGGCAAAATGCAGGCAACTGCCTGTAGCTACAAGGCAAAACCAAATGTTGACGGTATATATACCGTCAACATTTAAAATTTTTACTTATCTTGACAAAGTGAGTGAAGTAACTCTTATAGACCGAAAGGATACTCTATACACTCTATGTAATACGATATACCAATCATACCTACACTTCTAGGATACTCTATACACTGTAGTAATGAATTGCCCTTACTAATGATGCTCTTAGGTAACATAATATTTAACAGATGAGATTTTCATGTTGCACTTACGCATTTGTAGCTATAAACTGCTTGAGCAACAACATATAGGTATGAAAATCGGTATCGGACTATTCCTATGAGTATTGGTATCGACGATATCAGTAGTAGACTTACTAGCTTGGGTTTTGGTCAAAATCAATTATTTTCAATTTTTCTTAGAGGATACGCTTCAAAGGACAACGTAAGTGATCAGTTTAATTAGCTCACCGGATAAAGGGGACGACCAAAAAAGTCAATATTGCTGACCACCTCCGCTAATTGCTACTTTTGATTGCCAACCACATTATTAATAATAATAATAATAATAATAATAATAATAATAATAATAATAATAATAATAATAAAGTCAACACACTAGACTATACTAGTCCGATTGTGAACTATCAAAACTAGGGGTGCAACTCGGGCGGGTTGGGTCGGGCTTGAGGTCAACCCGAGCCCAACCCGGTGAATCATAAGCCTAGCCCGAGCCCAAGCCCGGCCCGACCTCGGGTTCCACATATGAAGCCCAAGACCGAGTCCGTTGGATCGGGTTGAACTCGGGTTGGGTCGGGTACATCGGGTTTATCGGGTTCTAATATAATATTTGAAATAATTTTAAACAAAAGTAATATTAGACACATAATCAAATAACAATCAAGTCTTGATCATTACAAAATACAAACTGAAATAAGATTTAGGATAAGGAGTTGAAGAGCTTGAGTGAAGAAATTTAGGATTTAAACTTTTTATTTAAAAAGTTTATATATATATATATATATATATATATATATATATATATATATATATATATATATATATATAAGTCGGGTTTCGGGTTCTTTGGGTAACCCGACACATGAACCCGAGTCCAATCCGATTTTTGATCGGGTTCAAATATTTTAACCCAAATCCGAGCCCGAACCCGAGTATCTTCAACCCTAACCCAACCCATTAACGGGTTTACCCGATCGGGCTCGAGTTTGGCCCGTCCGAGTTGCACCCCTAATCAAAACCATTATATGAACTTTTATATATTTATAAACTTTTATCTAAAATAGTCCACATACATAAATATATACCAATTTATATATATTTACATATATACATGACTTGTGGGTCAAAATACATAGATATATATAGGAATCCATATGAAAACCAATTGGGATACCTTAACCATGACTAACCTACCCTCATTTATGCACAAAACTGAAATTAGGATTATAAATGACCTATTGGGCATTTCCACAAATACTTGGTACGTGTGTCACCCTGTGTGTGTGTGTGTGTGTGTGTGCGTGCGTGTGTCTGTGTCTGTGTGTGCGTGTGTGTGTCTGTGTGTGCGTGTGTGTGTGTGTGTGTGTGGGAGAGAAGGGTGTGTGTGTGTGTGTGGGAGAGAAGGAGGAGGAGGAATTAGGTTAGGGTTTACTGCCGGAGAGGAGGAGGAGCTCGAGGAGGAGGAGGAGCTCGACGGGGGGGGGGGGGGGGGGGGAGTCACCGCGGGGGAGAGAGTCGCCGGGACGGGAGGGGAAAAAATTTTTCGAGTTTCGATTTTTCGAGTGAGAGGGAAAAGGGACTCCTGTGCCCTAAGTAAAAAAGTTAGCGACGTCAAAAGTGGACGTCGCTAACCGTCGCAATAATTTTAATATAAGCGACATATTTTCTTAATATGTCGCTAAACGTCGCTATTCAGCGACATACTTTATCTAGTGTCGCTGAACGTCGCTATTTAGCGACGTATTGCGACGTCATTAGGAAGGAGTCGCTATATTATATAGTTAGCGACGTAATTTCTTTCCGTCGCTAAACGACGTCGCTAATAGGGCATATTTTAGTAGTGGTTGCTGCCACCGTTGCTGTTGTTGCGTGCCCCCCTTCGACTGTCAGCACCGGAGAAAAGGGGGATGCCTGGAGAAAGAGGGGGAAGGATAGAGAAGTGGGTACGTGAAGTAAGGATATTTTGGTCATAAATTTTCGGTCAAAATAGTTAACCGACAGTCATAAACGGTTTTAGTTAAAAGTGTAAGGGTTCGTGCATTATGGTAATTTGGTAGGGTACATATTGAATTATGGTAAATAAGGTGTGATGCAACTCAAATTTTCTCAAAACGGAATCTATTGACGACGGGTGCAAAAGAAGTTTTTCTTATTGTATGCTTGGATTGAAGGGGAAAAAAAAACAGAGTTAAGTGGGGTTAAGGAGAGTTATGCGAGGGGGAGTAGAGGCAATATGTATAACCTTGTTTGGATTGGGGGGAGAGTTAAGTGGGGTGTGTTTAATAACTTGTTTGGATTGATAGTTTTGAGTGAGAAAAAGATTAATAAAATATAATAGTTACTAAAATATATTTATTATATATGTAATAAAATTAATTTTGATTGAAATTTTAATTAGAGATTGTCAAAATATTTTCATAAATGAGGAAACTACAGAGCAGTAGGGATCATCATTGAGCCCGAGGCCCATGGGCGCTCAATATAGCCCGACCATTAGGGTAGCCTGGCCCGGTCCATATTGGTATTGGGTAGGGCCTGGGCTAAGCATCCGTTCGCCCGAACCTGGTCCGAGGCCCGCCTGATACAAGCCCGTTCGAGTCCGGCCCTAAAAGTCCGTCTAAGTTCGGTCCGAAAAATCTGATACATTCATATAAAAAAATATAATGGACTTCCATCACTCGTGAAAAAGGCCATGCAAGGTATGGTAAGCTAACAATTTTTAGTATTGCTAAGCAGAGAGGACAGAAGGATGAAATTATATCAAAGATTTTTTTTTCCTGAACATAAAAAAAACGTAAATGTATTCTTTCTCTGTGAGAACTGGCCTCAGTATCTAGTCCATGAAATCAAGACCCCATTAGCAAATGCATTCTGCAGTCAGCTGTCACATTCAGCTACTCGTGCATAAACTATATCAAAGGAAAATAGAAAATACAGATGCACAATGAACAAAATACAAAATTTTGACATTCATAGATATATGCAATTGGAGCCAAATATCAACAGAAAAATGGTTGCTGTCGCAGGCTTCAAACAACTGTTGATTGGTTCTTATCCAAGTTATACACACTTTTATACATTCCATCTTGGTCACAAGTTCTTGCAAAGGAGAAAAAAACGTCTCTCGGAACAAAACACAATTACCAACTCACAAATAGTAAAGTTCTAATTACCAACTTAAATTGAACATATATTAATTAGTGAATAATTAAATTGAATCATTTGTACCGTAAATAATTAGTGTCATAAATTCGTTTTGTTTTCCTTGTGAACACATGTAATAATTAGGTCCGAGAAAGCCCATTTGAACTTTTTCGTAGGGCTAGCCCGGTCCGACCCGACTTGGCCCGAAAAGTCCGACCCTTGTGGACGGGCTTGGGCTTCATAAATAATAATTAAGCCTGATTCGGCTCGGCCCGAAATTTCTCTAGGGCCAAAAGAGCCCGGCCCATGTCCAGCCCGAGCCCGTACTTTATGGGCTTGGGTGGCCCGGCCCGGCTCAATGTCGATCCCTACAGAGCAGCATGTTGAAAGCAAGAAAAATTGGAGGAAAAAATCATAAACTTTTATAAGACAAATAAGGAATATTTTTGTCTTTTTAAACAAAATCTTTCAAACTCCCTCGTTAATCCTCTGATTTGGAGGGTTAAAAAATGGACAAAAGAGGTTAATCAAACCCTCACTTAACCCTCTATAACCCTCCCTCATAAACTCTCACTCTCAAACCACGCATGGTTTTATTTTTTTCTCACTTAGCTCTCTTAACCCTCAATCCAAGTAGACACTTAGTGTTACTTTGGGGGGAGTATTTTTGCATGCGATAGACTCGCCAGTTGAGTTAATGCATGACAATATAGACCATTCACTCTCACTTGGCAGTATGGAATATGGGTGAGCAAATACCGACCGCTATCGAAAAATCGAACGAATACCGATTAAAAATATTTCAAAAAATTGAACCAAAATTATGAGCTGATACTGAATTGCCAAACCAAATAAAATATGGTATAATGGTACTGGTAGCGGTTTGAATGTAATACACACACTAACATTTGGTTTTTAATCTTTTGAGCTTGTGTTTTTGCGTTTTCATATAATTTTGAAGTAAATTTTGATGTACTTGAACTTATACTAAGGATTAAATTTAGTGATCATGTTTGATCTTTTAAGCTCTTTTTAGGTGTTTGCGACTTGTTACATATTGTTATAATAAATTTGATTAATTGTTTGGTTGATAGAGACTTGGCTTTTTAAATGTTTCCAAAAAAGTTAAAAAAAATAATTCTAGGTTAAGATGTTCCATAATAATAATAATAATGTGTTGATTGATCGAATGTAATCGCTAAAATACCGCTACCGAACAAAACCGATCGATTACTGATTTAACCGAAACCGAAAAAATCGATTCTAAATAGTACGATATTGGCATTAATTTTTAAATATTGATTAAAAAATTACGAAAAAAATTCAACCAAATACCAACCGATTATACGGACGCTCACCCTAGTATGGAATTCCCATTGGCTTCATCTCCTAGTATGAAAGGACTGAAAAAATAATTGAACAACATAACTTATAATATTTTTAGGACTGTCCTTCCAATTAGCAGATCCTTCAAAAAATATGATAATCCTAAAAACATTGTTGTTCAATGAACAAAATTTTATTTAAAACTGTCAAAATATTTGACAATCCTACCAATCGGAAGGATTGCCAAAATTGTTGACAGTCCTGCTAATTGAAAGGATTATAAAAAAAAATTGATAGTCCTAAAGAAAATATGATGTTCAATGAACAACATGTTTTATTTAGGACTATCAAATATTTTGATAGTCTTTCCAATTGGTAGGACTGTCAAAAATATTAACAGTTCTAATTGTATATTGGAAGGATTGTCAAAAACATTGACAGTCCTTATTGTATACGGTGGTTCTTCCAATTTTGATAGTTGTAATAATAAAGTGGTTCTATTCTGCCTTATGGTTTCACTATTTTGACAATTTCTCATAATAAAGTGGTTCTTCCAATTTTGACAATTTCTATTCTTCATATGCTAATATTAAGTCCTTCAAGTATTTAGAAATGTTGAAAATTTCTACGGTCTTGAATCTTTCCAGCCGCGATTGTGGCAAAATTTCTTGAAACCCTAAAATGGTTTCGAAACTTCAAAAATTCGTCCAAAGTTCATCCTAAACCTATTTTATGTTACTACACTATGATATTTGGACATTAACAAGGATTGGAAAGAAGATTTACAAACACAAAATTAGAGATGAAGAAGATGGAGGAAGAAGATTTGTGTCATCTCAAGGACTGATTGATGCTTAGAATTGGAGGAGGCGGAGAAGGAAGAAGTTTAGGGTTTTCAATTGGAGGAGGTAGAGAAGGAGGGAAATGATTTTGAACACACACAGAGAGAGAGAGTAGAAGTTAGAATGTTTGGATTTTGGGGGGTGGACACTGGACAGCCCCTCTAGTAAGTTTTTTGCTGCCTTGAATAAAAATTCTTCTAAATTGGATTAGTCCTGAATAACTTTTGTAGTGCCTTTACAATGGTTATTTATAAGGGCACATTAATTTTTGATCGGGGCTAGCCCCAGGTTTTGGGGGAATTTACTCAGGACAGTCCATTTTTTTGATCATAGGGTTGTCCCAAACCCAACCACCTCCCCCCCAAACAAATTTTTTTTGTTTCATTTCCAAATTTCATTCTCTCTTCCAAAACCCTAATTCCTCTCCTCTTCTTCTTCCTCTTCTCCTCCACAATTTCCTCCATCCCTAAGCAACAACTTCTCATCTTCTTCTTGTCCAACATCTTCCTCTTCTCCTCCACCATCTTCCTCTTCTACTCAAGACCGATGGCACCCAAACCCGCGTTGACTAGAACTGTCCAATTTTCTGGCAGTCCTACAAACTGATAGGACTGCTAGAAATAGTGGTAGTCCTAATTGACAGCAAATGAAACAAAGGACTGCCCGGAATTCCTGGCAGTCATGACTGTATGTAGGACTACCAGAATTTTTGGCAGTCCTGACTGTATGTAGGATTACCAGAATTCCTGTCAGTCCTGGTAAAAAAATGAACCTAGAAATGGGATAGTCCTAAGTAATTTTTTCAAAAAAATGAACCTAGAAATGGGATAGTCCTAAGTAATTTTTTCAATGGCAAACTTGTAAATAAATAAAACTTAGAAATGGAATAGTTTGATCAAAATATGATGTGCCCTTATAAATAATCTTTATAATTTATCTATTTCAAAGGCTAATTATATGGGGACATCCAAATATGATCATGGCTAGCCCGGATTGTGGCTAGCCCAATTTTTTTTGTTTTTCACAAGGCTAGCCCAATTTTTATATCATGGCTATCCCAAATTCCTCCCCCCCCTAAACCCATTTTTTCTCCTTCATTTGCAAAATTCCTTCTCTCTCTTCCAAAACCCTCACCCCTCACTTCTTCTTCTTCTTCCTCTTCTCCTCCACCTCTCCTCAATCCTCAACATCTTCCTCTTCTCATCCACAACTCCTAAATCCCCAACATCTTCCACTTCTCCTCTACCATCCTCCTCTTTTGAAGAAATTAATTCAAGCACCCAAATTCTTTCTCAATTTATTTCCAAAACTCTAGAAATTAATTTAAAAATTTCAAGCATCAATTACATTGTTTATTTCAATTCTTTGTAGCCCATTTGAATGAATTAAACTACATAAGGAGTGGAAAATTACCCATTTAAATTAAACCCAAGTATGAACGAATGAGAAAATTCCGCGTCGACAAGACTGTCCAATTTTATGGCAGTCCTACCAACTGAATGGACTGTCAAAAAACTGGACAGTCCTAAGTCACAGCATGTGAAACTTAGGACTGCCCATTCTTCTGGCAGTCCAACATACAGACTGGACTGCCAGATAGTTGGACAGTCCAAAGTTACACATGCTGTGAGTTGGACTGCCCATTCTTCTGGCAGTCTAACATACAGTAAGGACTGCCAGAAAAATGGACAGTTCTTTGTTTCACATGTTGTGACTTAGGACTGCCCAATTTTCTGGCAGTCCATTCAGTTTGTATGACTGCCAGAAAATTGGACAGTCCTTGTTTACACTAGTTGAACAGCAATATTAAATATTAGGGTTTGTGCATTATGAGGAGCCTTTGGGTGCCATCAAAATTAGAAATGAGAAAAAAATTAGAGTTTAATTTTTGGGTGTTATCTTCTCATTTTATTCATCTCCGTTAATTGAAAATCGAAATTCGAAATGGGAAAAAAATTAGGGTTTAAACCCCATTATACTTGGAGATAGTGAAAATGAGTTGAGAAAAAAATTAGGGTTTAAACCCCATTAAAATTCTCATTTTTGTTGTTTTTGTTCTTCCTCTTCTTCTTTTTCTTGTTTTTCTTGTTTTTCTTATTCTTCTTGGATGAGTTGAGGAAGAAGAAGAGCAAAATTAGAAAAATTGACTTTTATACCAAAGGGTGGGATAGCCATGATCACTTTCTTCAATGACAAACTTGTAGATAAACCAAAGTTCAAAATGGGCTAGCCATGATAAGTTTTGGATGTACCCATATAATTAGCCATTTCAAAGGAGGGGCCTAAGCTAAAATGTTCCGTTGGAAACGGATAACTTCTGGAAATGCAAATATAAGGTTCAAACTCAAACAGCCATTCGTTCATCTCCTACTCCGCACACACTCTCTGAAGAAGAAGAAGAAGAAGAAGAATGAAAGTGCTTCTTCCAGCTGCTTCTCCAACTTGTTTTCTTCCTCTCTCGAGATCTCCTCCAAACATTAATGGTAATCTCTCTCTCTTCTTCTTCTTCTTTTCCATTCATTTATTCATTCACCGACTCATTCACGTACTCTGTTGCGTTTGCAGGAACAGTTCTTGTAAAGAAACCTTCCCTTTCTTCTTGTTCTTCATCTACGTATCGGACGCGTGTCGGTAACCATCTCAAGGGTTCAGCCTCCTCATCTACAAGACCCTCCCATTTCCATGCCCGAGCCCAAGGTATACATACATGTATATTGACACAATACGACAAAGAGGTATATATTCTGATCAATAACAACACCTAAATGTGTTGGAGTGGGTGGGGTTCCCACCTATGTGGAGAATACCCCAGAGAGCGACAAGCGCCATCCGTGTGTCGGAGAAGCTTGGGGAGTGCATGGATTTTATTTTGGTACATATATGGTAAGGAAATATATGATTGGATTTCCATATTTACTTTGATTATATATTTATGATTGGACCCTTCATATAGTAGCTTTCCATATTATTGGGTTTCCAATTATGGTAAGCTAATTATGATTGGATTTCTATTAAATATATGATTGATTTATATTGGAAGTTTCCATATATACTGGCCTTCCATGTATGGGTTACCAAAGGCTTATAAAAGGGTGATGCATGCTAGTTGTAAAATCATCTCAAAACAAAGAGTGCTTTACAATCTTTGAGAGAGAGAGAGAGGATTAAGGACTATTGTGAATGAGAGATTGCTTCGAATAATTTTTCGGCATCTCTTGTTCTTCGGAGTCCGCAATCAAAAAATTTCTTCTTTCAAGTGAGTTGTGGTGATCCGTGTTGGATCGGGAGGAGCTTGTAGAGGGTGTATTCTCTTTATTCCATTAGTGGAGGTTCTTCAGGGTTGGACTCCGATCGTCCCGTGGTTTTTTCCGCAAGGGTTTTCCACGTCAAAAATCTTTGTGTCTGCGATTGTGTTTGGCGTTTTTGGTTTGTGTGCTTTTGCTCGGTTCTCTCGCAGGACTTTCTGGTTAGGGGGAACGGTTTCCGCGCTTCGTTCCCAACAGAGTGGTATCAAAGCTTTGGGTTCAAAGAAGTGTCAGGAGTTGACAGTCAAACCAGGAAGCAGAGATGGACACGAAGCCGGTGGCATGGTGAACCTGAACGGTACCAACTACCATTATTGGCAGAGCAAGATGAAGGATTTGCTGTTCGTCAAGAAGCTGCATCTTCCAGTATTTGCATCCGAGAAGCCCAGTGACAAATCCGATGAGGACTGGAACTTCGAGCATATACAGGTGTGTGGGTACATGCGGCAGTTCGTTGACGAGAACGTGTACAACCACGTTGCCAATATTGAGCATGCGAAGACGTTGTGGGAGAAGCTAGAATCTTTGTACGCGAAAAAGACCGGGATAAACAAATTGTTCCTGATCCGGACGATGATGGGTCTGCGGTACAAAGATGGTGCATCCATTACGGATCACTTGAGTGAGTTCCAGGACGTGGTGGACCAGCTATCCTCGATGGAAGTCAAGTTCGATGACGAGGTTCAAGGACTTTGGTTGCTATGTACATTGCCAGACTCGTGGGAGACCGTACGAGTATCTATGATCGCTTCTGCTCCGGAAGGCGTGGTCAGTCTGGAGTTTGCCAAGAGCGGGGTACTGAATGAAGAGATGCGGAGACGTTCTCAGGGCACTTCATCCACATCCCATCACTCAGAGGCACTAGTTTCGGAGAGCCGCGGAAGGGGCAAAAGCAGGGGTCCAGGTGGTGGCAGAGACAAGAGCAGGGGTAAGTCCAAGGGTCGGTACGAGGACTCGGAGTGTTACCATTGTGGCAAGAAGGGCCACATCAAGCGGAACTGTTTCGCTTGGAAGAGAGAGAAGAAGGACGACAAGGGGAAGCAAGATGAGAACACTACAGCGGCGGCTTCGATACATGGAGGCGATGTGATCGTCGTAGGTGATGAGGTTATCACAAACCTCGCCTGCGATGACAATTCTTGGCTGGTGGACTCAGGGACTTCAGCGCATGTATCTCACAACAGGGCACTATTTGCCACTTATACGACAGGCGACTGTGGAGTGTTGAAGATGGGCAATGGAGATGTGTCAAAGGCAGTTGCCGTTGGAGATGTGCATTTGAGGACGAAGACGGGTGCAGTTTTTGTTCTCAAAGATGTTCGTCATGTCCCTGATATCCGTTTCAACCTGGTATCGGTTGGAAGGTTGGATGATGAGGGATTCTTCAGTCTCTTCGAAAATAGTCAGTGGAAGCTTTCCAGAGATTCGATGGTGATTGCCAGAGGAAGCAAGAAGTCCGGTCTCTACTATATTGAGGGGAGCGCACAGGGGGCACAGGAGGTGAACGCAGTCAGTGATGCGTCTACCGAGTTGTGGCACAGGCGGCTCGACCATATCAGCGAGAAGGGGATGAGCTACTTGGTGAACATGAAGGTGATTCCAGGGCTCAAGTCTACAACGTTGGAGAAGTGCACGCACTCTTAGCTGGGAAGCAAAATAGGGTGTCTTTCCAAAGTCACCCAAGTTCAAGGAAGCCGGCGTTGCTCGAGTTGATTCACTCGGATGTCTGCGGTCCTATGAAGTTAAATCTATTGGTGGTGCTTCTTACTTTGTAACTTTTATTGATGACTGTTCCAGGAAGGTTTGGGTCTATGCCTTAAAGACCAAGGATCAGGTGCTGCCTACTTTCAAAGAGTTTCAGGCCTCTGTTGAAAGAGAGACGGACAAGAAGTTATTGTGTGTTCGGTCCGACAATGGCGGCGAATACATCGGTCCCTTTGATGCTTATTGCAGAGAGCAGGGGATACGACACCAGAAGACTCCGCCAAAGACACCTCAGCTCAATGGTGTAGCGGAGCGCATGAACAGGACACTGATGGAGAGGGTGCGGTGTTTGCTGTCAGAAGCAAACTTGCCGGACAGTTATTGGGGTGAGGCTCTTCTCACAGCCGCTTATGTTATTAATTTGTCTCCTAGTGCTCCTTTGCAGGGTGATGTGCCTGACAAAGTATGGTACGGCAAAGAGCCGTCATACAATCACCTGCAAGTGTTTGGCTGTAAGGCCTTCGTGCATGTACCGAAGGACGAGAGGACCAAACTTGAGCCGAAGACGAGGCGATGCGTCTGTGTCGGCTACGGTCGGGATGAGTTTGGCTATAGACTCTACGATCCGGTAGGAAGAAAGCTCTACAGAAGCAGGGACGTGGTGTTCGTCGAGGATCAGACCATGACCAACACTCAGGATTCCGAGACGCCTTCTGAGGCTGAGGAATTGCCTGAGTTAGAGTCATTTCGCTTTGAGCAGTTTTCAGAGGACATCGCAGAGGATCCCATTATGGGGGAGCCAGTACATGGAGTTGCTCCCAACCTTGATCATCAGCCTGTTGATGGTGGTCAGGGTGTCCCTCAGGAGGATGAGCATGCCGGGGAGGCAGTTCCTGAAGGGGAGGAGACTGTTGATATACAGCCAGCACCAATGGCTCTACTGAGAAGGAGCGACAAAGATCGTCGACCATCTACGAGATACTCACCGGATGAGTATGTGCTATTGACTGACGGGGGAGAGCCCGAAAGCTTTGCAGAGGCTATGGAAGACGAACACAGGCAGGAGTGGATGAAGGCCATGCATGAGGAGATGAGTTCCTTGCACACTAATTCCACTTATGAGCTGGTGTGGTTGCCAAAGGGCAAGAAGGCTTTGAAGAATCGATGGGTGTTTAGAGTGAAGTAGACGGATGATGCTACTCGCCCTCGATACAAAGCGAGGCTGGTAGTCAAAGGCTACGGTCAGCGAAAAGGCGTGGATTATGATGAGATCTTTTCGCCTGTCGTCAAGCATTCGTCTATTCGGGTGGTGCTAGCATTAGCAGCCAGTCTCGACTTGGAGGTCGAGCAGATGGACGTGAAGACGGCATTCCTCCACGGTGATCTTGAGGAGGAGTTGTACATGGAGCAGCCAGAGGGAGTCTGTGAGAAGGGCAAGTCACATTTGGTCTGCCGGTTGAGAAAAAGCTTGTATGGTCTGAAGCAGGCTCCGAGGCAGTGGTACAGAAAGTTCGAGTCGTTTATGGGGGAGCATGGTTATGCACGGACGACGTCGGACCATTGTGCATTTGTGAGGTATTTTGCCGAGGATGATTTTATTATTTTATTGTTCTATGTAGATGATATGCTATTAGTGTGTCGTAATGCCACTAGGATAGAGGAGTTAAGCGCCAACTGGGCGCGGCCTTCTCTATAAAGGATTTGGGCGCAGCGAAGACTATTCTTGGGATGGAGATCAGCCGAGAGAGAGTCCAAGCTGCTACATTTGTCCCAAAAGAAGTACATTCACCGGGTACTTCAGCGTTTCGGTATAGACGGGTCGAAGAAAGTGAGTTGCCCCCTTGCGGCTCACTTTAAGCTCACTTAGGAGCAGTGTCCATCTACCGAGGACGAAAAGGAAGATATGGAGCGGGTTCCATATGCCTCAGCTGTGGAAAGTCTTATGTATGCTATGGTGTGTACGAGGCCAGACATCGCTCATGCAGTTGGCACAGTTAGCAGGTACCTTTCAAATCCTGGAAGGGTACATTGGAGTGCGGTCAAGTGGATTCTACGATACCTTCAGGGCACTGCCGATTGGAGACTTTCTTTTGGTGGTGACGAGCCGAAGCTGGTTGGGTATACTGACGCTGATATGGGTGGAGATGTAGACACGAGGCGATCGACTTCGGGCTATGTGATGATGTTTGCTGGAGGAGCGGTATCGTGGCAGTCGCGGTTGCAGAAGTGTGTTGCCTTGTCAACGACATAGGCAGAGTACATTGCGGCGACGGAGGCTTGCAAGGAGTTGCTGTGGATGAAGAAGCTACTGCAGGAAATAGGACTGAAGCAAGAGCAGTATACTTTGCTTTGCGACAGTCAAAGTGCTATTCACCTTGTGAAGAACCAGACATTTCATAGTCGGTCCAAGCACATCGAGACTCGGTATCATTGGATACGGGATGTGGTTGAGAAGAAGGATGCGGCGCTTGAGAAGGTTCATACTGATGACAATGGAGCGGACATGCTCACGAAGGTTCTTCTGAGGGGGAAGTTTGAGTACTGCAGGCAGATCGTCGGGATGACGACCTCCTCCACATAGTTGTGAAGAGAGAGATTTGTTGGAATGGGTGGGATTTCCACCTATGTGGAGAATACCCCGGAGAGCGACGAGCGCCATCCGTGTGTCGGAGAAGCTTGGGGAGTGCATGAATTTTATTTTGGTACATATATGGTATGGAAATATATAATTGAATTTCCATATTTACTTTGATTATATATTTATGATTAGACCCTTCATATAGTAGCTTTCCATATTATTGGGTTTCCAATTATGGTAAGCTAATTATGATTGAATTTCCATTAAATATATGATTGATTTATATTGGAAGTTTCCATATATATTGGCATTCCATGTATGGGTTACCAAGGGCTTATAAAAGGGTGATGCATGCTAGTTGTAAAATCATCTCAAAACAAAGAGTGCTTTACAATCTTTGAGAGAGAGAGAGGATTAAGGACTATTGTGAAGGAGAGATTGCTTCGAATAATTTTTCGGCATCTCTTGTTCTTCGGAGTCCGCAATCAAAAAATTTCTTCTTTCAAGTGAGTTGTGGTGATCCGTGTTGGATCGGGAGGAGCTTGTAGAGGGTGTATTCTCTTTATTCCATTAGTGGAGGTTCTTCAGGGTTGGACTCCGATCGTCCCGTGGTTTTTCCCGCAAGGGTTTTCCACGTCAAAAATCTTTGTGTCTGCGATTGTGTTTGGCGTTTTTGGTTTGTGTGCTTTTGCTCGGTTCTCTCGCAGGACTTTCTGGTTTGGGGGAACGGTTTTCGCGCTTCGTTCCCAACAAAATGATGGGTTTGAATTCGCCCAACATTAACATGGTACTAGACCAACCATTTGGGGGTTTTGGGTCATATTTCCGAGCAGCTGGCGTGGCAAAAATGTGGGGATTTTTTGACCCCTTTGCGATTTGCACATAAAGAAAAAGCAACAGAGAAGAGGAAGAAGAAGAGGAGAAAACGCACAAGAACGCACAGAATTTAACGTGGTTCACTTTTCATATCGAGAAGCTACGTCCACGGTCGTTGCAGACGAAATTTTCACTATATTCTGAAGACCTTTTACAAGTTGCGTCATAATACTCCTTTTATAGGCATAGGATATTAAGATGACTTAATTACATGTGAAAAACCCGACATATCCCTAGAAAAAACTCTGCTCAGATGGACTGGATCAATCCGCGGTCAGTGGGATAAACGATCCAGTCACTTAGCGATCAAACTGGTTGGTGGTGTGTGTGTATGTGTGATGGTGGTGGTAGTTGGGGGGGGGGGGGGGGAGGGGTTGGTTCCATCCAATTAGGCTCCACACAACCTAACAAAAAACTCCGATCAGATGGACTAGATTGATCTGGTTAGGTGTCGTGAACAATTTATCCGAAATATTATTTTCAGTCACAAGGGACCGGAAATTCCGTCAGGTCAGAATCAAGGTCCCTAATATCGTATATCGGACCATACGGGTTGGGTTGGGGTGGGAACCGAATACCGAAATATATACCAGACATATTGGGATATATGTCGAGCATAGTGCAAGAAACATAATCCCGATGGTTCTGTCGAGCGCTTGAAGGCTCCCTTCTTGCCAAAGGCTTCACACAGCAATATGGGATTGATTATGAGAAAACCTTCTCCCCGGTGGCTAAACTGAATACAAATACTGATGCTCCTCTCCTTAGCAGTCAATCGTCAGTGGGCTCTTCATCAACTGGATATCAAGAATGCCTTCCTCAACGGGGACCTCTCCGAGACCGTGCAACCTCCTGGTTTTGAGCGTACGGGGGTGTCTTGGTATGCCATCTCCGAAAATCTATCTATGGTCTATCTCCTCGGGCCTGGTTCGACAAGTTCAGCCAAGTGGTCCAGCAGATTGACTTCCATTGTAGTGCTGCGGACTCCGGCTCCTGGAGATATAGGGATAACAACTCACTTCTTATACGATATACATGTCGAATTATAGAGTATTAAAAATAAATATAATATAATTATTCTTTAGTTTAATTTAGAATACGGTTTTATCCATACATACATATTCTAACACACTCAAACGCTAATGAAATATGCTTTTTGTAATTGGTTATGGATCTGGAGGAGCCAATTCTTACAAGTTAGGCCGATATGTTGACCGCTTTATATCGCTCGGTGTTGGGATGCCTTAAATTCTAATTAAATCGTATGCTCCCCATGTCAGTTTAGCTACACCATTAGAAGGACGCTTTTGAAGCGAGTCCGACGAGGGACGCTTTTGAAGCGAGTCCGACGAACACGAATTCTTTTGGACTATATTGTAGTTTGTGTACCCGAAATTAGTTGAAGGTATTTTGGGGATATTCCCCTATTACTTGTCCTAGCTAGTTTACGGTTTCTGGGGGGCTTATAAATAGCCGTCAATCTAGTCAGTTTGTATAGGAAATCATCTAAAAATAATGAAATAAGGAATCTTATCGACACGTTGTAACATCTAGATCTTCACATGCTAAATCATTGTGTCGACATGGTTTTCCCCATTTTTTTTCTTTTCCTTGTAGTTTTTTTCTTTGTCGATTGGCCGGAAAAGAGAGTCTGAATGTCAGTATCATCCGGTATATGTAGTGGTCAGTATTGGATTGGGATAGCCAGAAATGATAGATATGTTAGATACATGTTGAGAATCAATAAGGGACTTTTAGTCCCACATCGGAATATGTAGTATGTAGAGGAGCTAGACTCCCTATAAGTAGTGAAGTAGTCCATCAATAAAATCATCCAACCATTATTTTCTACATGGTATCAGAGCCATAACTCTCTCTCTCTCTCTCTCTCCTCTCTCCACAAAAAAAAAAAAAGAAAAAAAAATTTTAGCCGCCCCCCCCCCCCGGAGCAGCGCCCCCCCGACCCCCCCCGGAGCAGTACCCCCCCCCCCCCGACCCCCCCCCGGAGCAGCCCCCCCCCCAACCCCCCCCCCCCCGAAGCCGCAGCGCCCCCCCCCCCCCCCGACCAGCACCCTTCCCCCCCTCCCACCACCCGCCAGCACCCTCCCGCCCCCCCTCCTAACCCTAGCCTCTCTTGCCATGGAAACCTAACCCTAGCTCTAGCAGCCCCATCCAAACCCTAACCCTAACCCTACGCCGTCAAAAAAATAAAAATAAAAAGAAAAAGAAAAAAAAAATAAAAAAAACAACGGCGTATTTCGAAGACGAGTCGAGATGTCAATTCTTTATTTGCACCGACTCTGTTCCTAGATTGCGCCGTTTGGAACTAACAAATGTTTATTTTGTTATTCCTCCTGCACATCGGGATCTATACAGAGACTGATCATGTCTTCTCTGGTGTCCTGACGTGTTCACTTTACATGCGCGCGCCGGTGCTGGCCAAGTTAGTAGCGCATTCGTAAAGTCTGTGACGTCGAAGAAGACGACGAAGACGACGAAGTTGGAGAAGTTGCCGACTCCGACATCCAAGAAGCCGACGAAGACGACGAATCGGTTTCACAGTTGAAGAGGCCATAGATTCGATCAGTGGCAAACTGACGGCCGACGAGATGAAGGCCTTGGTTGATGATATCTTATCAAAGAGATTAACCGAGGTAACCCCACGTGTGATCCATACTGATGTGGATCCCTCCCCTTACAAAATGGGAAAATTAGAGAAGCTGGAGACGAAGTTGGAAGGAACGTCCAACTACTTGAAGTGGTCGCGGCAGGCGATGCGGACGCTGAAGGGACGTGGCTTGGTTGGCTATGTCACTGGCCAAGCCCAGGCGCCAGCCGATCACTCCGCAAATGAGTTTGCTGTTTGGGAGATTGTCAACAACGTCGTGGCTGGGTGGTTGACTGCCTCATTAACCGACCAGGTGTCGGGCAATGTCGAGGCAATGGAGGCTGCTGCTGATATATGGTGGACTCTAAAAGATATGTACTCCGGCTCCGGCAATCCTATGCGAGTCTTTCAACTGCAAGATAAACTCGATAGGGTGGCCCAAGACGAACGTACCATCTCTGAGTACGCAGCCCTGTTGAAGAAGTACTGGTCTGATCTAGATCATTATGATCCTCTTGGGATGGAAGATGCACAAGTCGAACCGGCATTCGCGAAGTACTTTCAGACGTTCCTGGCTTATATTTCGCGGCAGCGTATGATGAAATTCCTGAAGGGACTACATCCTGTATTTGAGCAGAGACGGAATATCCTCCTATCCCAATCCACGCTTCCGACCTTGGAAGAAGCTATAGCCGTCATGACACAGGAAGAAGCTCGACTGAAGTTGATGCCCAACAAGGGTTCCTACCAGGGGGAGCGAGCCGAGGTTGAAAAGTCTGCCCTTGCTGCCTTCAATCAACCTCTATCTGTTGGTGGTATTTGCCACAATTGTGGTGACTCCGGACATTACATCCATTTTTGTCCAAAACTCTTGCGAAATCAGTCTACTGATCGAGGACGGGGTCGTGGCGGCCGACGGGGTAATATAGGAGGATATGCTGGTAGACGGGGAGGACACAAAGCGAATCTGGTGGAAGAAGGGGGAGAGAATCTACTGGCTGAAATAATCCTGCTTGAGAGGGAGTTCCTTGAGAAGTTGCGAGGCACGAAGCTGGTTTCGGCCGACAGTCCTGGGGCGTCTTCGACGTCGGAAGATCCCATCACTTACTTTGCCCAAACCGGCACCGGTGATTCTGCACGTGCTCTTGCATCTGTCCATCAGCCAGGATGGATAATGGACTCTGGGGCATCTCGCCATGTCACGGGATCCCGTGGTGCGTTTCAGGACTATACTCAGCTACCATTGCCGGAGAGTATTCAAACCGCTGATGGTACATCCTGACCTGTAGTGGGTACAGGCACTGTCGCATGCACCCCTTCCATCACTCTAACCAATGTCTTACATGCTCCATCTTTTCCTGTCAATCTTTTATCCATTAGTGCCATTATACTTGATCTTAACTGTACTGTTTCCTTTGACATTCCTAAGGTGACTTTTTAGGAGAAGGGGACAGGACGACGACTTGGGACTGGCACATGGCATAAGAGACTGTGGTATTTAGACAGGACTGGACTGGATAATGCATTGACATCCTTGGTAGCAGACGCACCACCAGAAGCTTCCTGTCGCAGTGTTGAAGCCGACTTGCTACTCCACCACCAGCGTGTCGGTCATTCCTCTTTTCCAGTTATTAGTCGAATGTATCCGTCCTTATATCAAAGGGCTGATAAAGAGAAGTTATTTTGTGATGCTTGTGAGTTGGGAAAACATACCAGAAGCTCGTATGTAAGCTCGGGGATTAGGAGTTCAGCTGCTTTTGACATGATACATTCGGACGTATGGGGCCCTTGTCCTACAACCGGAATTAACGGTTTTCGATGGTTCGTCACCTTCATTGACTGTTATACCCGCGTGACATGGGTCTACCTTATGAAGAATAAAAGTGACGTCCTTGCGGCTTTTCGGGACTTTCATCGCCGGATAGAAACACAATATGGCACTAAAATTAAGTGTTTCCGGTCCGACAATGGGACGGAGTATACTAATAAGCAGGTTGCTGAGTATTTTTCCACCCATGGAATACTACATCAAACTTCATGTGCTTATACTCCGGCACAAAATGGTGTGGCTGAACGAAAGAACAGAACCTGCTGGAAGTCGCACGGACGATGTGCTGGCTATGAATGTCCCGAAGCACTTATGGGGGCAGGCTATTTTGACGGCCTCGTATCTCATCAACAGAATGCCATCTCAAGTCTTGGACTGGAAGACACCATTGGAGATGCTTACTGGGGCAACTACATACACTGTTCCACCAAAAGTTTTTGGATGTGTGTGTTTTGTCCAAGATAATAGGCCCGGCGTTGGCAAACTGGATCCTAGAGCAGTTAAATGTGTCTTTGTCGGTTACACGGCGACTCAGAAAGGATATGTCTGTTGGAGTCCAGTCGAGCGGAAGATGTTTGTCAGCATGGACGTTACATTCAGAGAACTCGAACCATACTATGGTTCGGATGAAGGTTCAGCATTTGGTGACACATCTAACACAGGTGGTGTTCGATGTGAGGGGGAGATAATAAGCCCAAATGTGGTCGTCGGATCGGTTCCGTGTCCGGTTGTAGAAAACTGGACGAAAGGGGGAGAGCACAGTGACTCAGATACAGAGAATGAAGAAGAAGATACATATGTTACGCAGGGGGAGCAGCAGACAAGGGAAAAGGAGCTCCAAGTCTACAGAAGGAGACAACAGAAGTCCAGTACTGTGCCTATGCCGTGCCCTGTACCTACTGTACCAAGTCCCTCGTCTACTCCTGCTCCAACTCTTGAAGATGTTGCCCCCGCACTGAATCACTCGGATTCTGATGCGGATCTCTCCGACTCGGATGGTATGATCTCTCCACCACCTATTGCTCCCTTAAGGAGATCTTCTCGTATCAATGCGGGTAAGGCTCCTAGTCGTTTTGATGATTATGAACATGATATTGCCAACTTCTTATCTTATTCTAACATTTCTTCGAATTATCGAGCCTTCATTGCATCGTTAGACTCTACTTCGTTGCCCAAGTGTTGGCAGGAAGCAAAGAAAGATCCAAGGTAGAAAGCTGCAATGATGGAAGAACTTGGGGCACTGGAGAAAAATAAGACATGGGAGCTGGTTCCATTACCCAAAGGGAAGAAAGCTGTGGGATGCAAATGGGTGTACACAGTGAAAGAGATGCCAGAAGGAAAAGTAGAGCGGTATAAGGCGAGGTTGGTTGCAAAAGGATTCACACAGTCATATGGCATAGACTATGATGAGACGTTTGCCCCAGTAGCAAAAATGAGCACCGTGAGAACTCTGGTCTCCATTGCAGCGAACTATGGGTGGAAGCTATACCAGCTGGATGTGAAGAATGCCTTTCTTCATGGGGACCTGCAAGAAGAAGTGTACATGGAGCTCCCGCCAGGGTGCTACGCGACGGAATCAAACGGAGGGACGTCGCAAGGAAAGGTATGTAAACTGAAGAAGTTGCTATACGGGCTCAAGCAATCTCCTCGAGCCTGGTTTGACAGATTCAGAAAGGCTGTCACAGGCATGGGATACCGTCAAACAAATGCAGATCATACGGTCTTCTTCCAGCATGCAAGAGGCCACATTACTATACTTGCTGTATATGTGGATGATATAGTGATCACAGGTGATGATGAAGTCGAGATCGCTAAGCTGAAGTCAAAACTCGCGAAGGAGTTTGAGGTGAAGGATTTAGGGGCGATGAGGTACTTTCTAGGTATCGAAGTGTGTGAAGGCGAACAGGAAATTGTTCTATCACAAAGAAAATACACATTAGATCTGCTGAAGGAGACAGGGATGCTGGGATGCAAAGCAACAGTCACTCCAATTGACCAGAAGTGCAAGTTGGGAGCAGAAGCGGGAGAGCCAGTTGATCGTGAAAGATATCAACGACTTGTAGGGAGATTGATTTATCTGGGGCACACTCGCCCTGATATCTCATTTGCAGTAAGTGTAGTGAGTCGCTACATGCATGATCCAAGAAAGGGTCATATGGAAGCAGTATTTCAGATCTTGAGATATCTGAAAGGAACGCCGGGAAAGGGGCTATGGTTCAAGAAGAATGGACGCATAGAAGTTGAGGGATACTGTGATGCAGACTGGGCGAGCTGCATAGACGACAGAAGGTCTACCACGGAATACTATGTTTTTGTAGGAGGAAATCTGGTCTCATGGAGAAGCAAGAAACAGTCAGTGGTAGCACGGTCGACAGCTGAAGCAGAATACAGAGCAATGACTCTGGGAGTGTCAGAGTTGCTGTGGGTGAAAGCATTGCTGACAGAGTTGCAGCTGGATAAGGGAGCACCATTGCGTCTTCTGAGCGATAGTCAAGCTGCAATAAGTATAGCTAACAATCCAGTTCAGCACGACAGAACGAAGCACATCGAGATTGATCGATTCTTCATCAAGGAGAAGCTGGAACAAGGGATACTGAAGATTGACCATGTCCGCTCAGAAGAACAAGTTGCAGACTGTCTGACTAAGGGTCTTAGTTCATTAAGTCTGTCGAAGCTATATAACAAGATGGGGATGATCAATATCTATCGCCCATCTTGAGGGGGAGTGTTGAGAATCAATAAGGGACTTTTAGTCCCACATCGGAATATGTAGTATGTAGAGGAGCTAGACTCCCTATAAGTAGTGAAGTAGTCCATCAATAAAATCATCCAACCATTATTTTCTACAATACATATTGGAACCGGCTGATATTGTGAACCTTGCCTTCAACCCACAAAAAGGGTGTTTGACCACGAGGCAAGTTGGAACCCCCAGTACTTTGGTGCATTGGTTGATACTTAATTAACATGTATTATAGAAACTCATTATTCGAATCTCATCCGCTGCACCATTTTAAGCAATTAAAAGAATCTACCACTGGATGAATCCAACTTTCAACCTAAAAAAGGGTGTTTGACTTGTGGCGTGTTGTAATAGTATAAATATGTAACCCTCAATCCTCACCAAACCTGAATTGTGGAGTTTTTGTGCATTGGTAGAGACTTAACATCATATTATAGCAACCAAGGTTCAAATCTTATCTGGTGTGCCATTTTAAGTGGATTAAAATATAAGTATATGGTTCCTCTAATCCAGCTCTCAAACCACAAAAAAGGGTGTTTGATCTGCAGTGTGTGTTCCAATAATATAAATATTTAACCTAAACCCTTACCTCAATTATGGAAGTGTTGAGACTTGAAGTGATTTTATTGTGAATGGAATAACAACATATATATAGGAGAGGCTAGCCTCCTCTCCTATCATTCTAGCCAATGTGGGACTAAAGCCCAATAACATTATATATATATCAACAACACTCCCCCTCAAGATGGGCGAAAGATATTCACTAAGCCCATCTTGTCACATCCTCTCATCATGTTGATAGAACTAAGCCCCTTTGTCAGTCCGTCTGCTACCTGATCTTTGGTTGGAACATAGCCCAGCTCTAGTTCTCCTTTATCCAGTTTCTCTTTGATGAAGAATCTGTCAATCTCAATATGTTTGGTCCTGTCATGCTGTACTGGATTGTTGGCAATATTAATAGCTGACTGGTTGTCACACCATAGCTTCATCTTTGCTCCCTGGTCCAGCTTTAGCTCCGTCAGCATATTCTTCAACCACAATAGTTCTGTGACTCCCAAGGCCATCGCTCTATACTCTGCTTCAGCTGTTGATCTGGCCACTACTGACTGCTTCTTACTCCTCCAAGAGACCAAGTTGCCTCCTACAAATATGCAGTATCCCGATGTGGATCTCCTGTCGTCAGCACAGCTAGCCCAGTCAGAATCACAATAGCCCTCAATGCCTACATGATTATTTCTTCTAAAGATCAGTCCCTTCCCGGGGGCTCCCTTCAAGTACCTCAGAATCTGGTACACTGCGTCCATGTGACCCTTCCGGGGGTCATGCATGTAGCGGCTTACTACACTTACCGCAAAGCTGATATCAGGTCGAGTGTGGCTTAAGTAGATTAACTTGCCCACCAATCTCTGATATCTATCCCGGTCAACTGGTTCTCCAGCTTCAGCATCCAGTTTAAACTTCTGGTCTATCGGTGTCGTAGCTGGTTTACATCCCATCATCCCTGTTTCCGTAAGCAGGTCCAGTGCGTACTTCCTTTGAGAAAGAACGATTCCCTCATTATCTCGAGCAATCTCAATCCCAAGGAAGTATCGAAGGGGGCCAAGATCTTTCACCTCGAACTCCTTGCCAAGTTTTACTTTGAGTTGGGCGATCTCCTGCTCATCATTGCCTGTGATAATCATATCATCTACATATACTGCAAGCATGGTGATATGGCCTCCACTCCGTCTGAAGAAGACAGTGTGATCAGCATTGATCTGCTGATATCCCATCCCTATCATTGCTCTCCTGAACCTGTCAAACCATGCCCGAGGAGACTGCTTCAGTCCATAGAGAGACTTCTTCAGTCTGCAGACCTTGCCTTCTGTCTGTTTTGTGCCGAATCCTGGTGGTATCTCCATGTACACCTCCTCTACTAGATCTCCATGAAGAAATGCATTCTTCACATCCAGTTGGTGTAGCTTCCACCCTCCATTGGCTGCCAGGGAGATCAAGGTCCTGACAGTGCTCATCTTCGCCACTGGTGCAAAGGTCTCGTCATAGTCGATGCCGTACGTCTGACTGTATCCTTTGCCACCAGTCGAGCTTTATAGCGCTCAACCTGTCCATCTGGGTTCTGTTTCACAGTAAAAATCCATTTACATCCAACTGCTCTTTTCCCTTCTGGCAGTCTCACCAGCTCCCAAGTGTGGTTCTTCTCAAGAGCTCCCAACTCCTCGTGCATTGCCGCTTTCCACTTTGGATCGTTCTTGGCAACCTGCCAATTGTTAGGTACAGTAATACTATCCAAAGATGCTATAAATGCTCCATGAGAAGAAGATATATGATCATAAGAAACAAACTTAGCAAGATCCCAACCATATCTGTCCGGAGGATTTCCCGCATTGCTGCGAGTAGTCCTTCGTGTAGGTAGTGGTATGGGAGGAACGATATCACCTGAGGAGGGTGGTGGTGTAGATGAGGAGGATGGTGGTATAGGTGTCTCAGGAGTTGGGACAGGCGCAGGCAAGGGACTTGGCACTGACACTGTAGGTACTGGTCCTGTAGTCTGCTTGTTGTTTCTCCTGTTGTAGGTCAGTAACTCCCCCTGAGCCGTAGGTGTAACACTTCTCGTCTCCTCCCTCTGTTCCGCTTCACCTTCATGTTCCTCCTCAACCGTGTCTCTATGCCAAACTTCTAAATCGGTTACCACCAGGTTCTCCAAGTTCTCTATCTCCCCCTCTCGCCTTATACTTGTAGTATGAGGCGTGTTATACGAAGTTCCATCCTGGCGGTAATATGGCTCATGCTCCCGGAAGTGGACGTCCATACTAACAAATTTCTTCTTCTCTACTGGACTCCAGCATACATACCCCTTCTGAGTTGCTGAGTAGCCCACGAAGATGCACTTGACTGCTCTAGGGTCAAGTTTTCCAACGAATGGTCTGTTGTCCTTCACAAAACACACACATCCAAACACCTTTAGTGGAAGTATTCCACTATTATTACCTTGTAATACTTCACATGGAGACTTCCATCCCAGGACTTTTGAAGGCATCCTGTTTATAAGTTGAGCTGCTGTCAACACCGCATATCCCCATAGGTGTTGTGGGACATTCATGTCGATCATCATACTTCTTGCGGTCTCCAGAAGATGTCGGTTCTTCCTTTCTGCTACTCCATTTTGTGCTGGTGTATATGCACAAGAGGTCTGATGCTGTATTCCATGTGCTGACAAGTACTCTGCAAGTGTCCTATTGGTATACTCCGTCCCATTGTCAGATCTCAGTATCTTCACCACTGCATTATACTGAGTCTGGACATATTTATGAAAGTCCCGAAAACAAGCAAATATATCACTTTTGTTCTTCATCAAATACAGCCAGGTGACACGAGATGCACAATCGATAAACGAAACAAAATACTTATACCCATTCATAGTGTTAGTAGCACATGGGCCCCAAACATCAGAATGAACTACCTCAAAGACTGAAGAACTCTTATGACCATTTCCAACATATGAACTCCTAGTAAGTTTTCCTAACTCACATGCATCACATACTAATTTTCTTTTATTTGATTTTGCATACATATCTGGATACAACTTATTTAGAGTATCAAAGGAAGAATGCCCCATCCTCCTATGATGAAGTATCAAAGTGTCTTCAGTCTTCTGCTGCAGTTCCTCCATTCCAGCCTTCTCTGCCATAGACACCAATGCTGAGTCCAGTCCGTCTTGATCTAGGTACCACAGTCCATCATGCCAAGTGCCAGTCCCAAGTCTTCGTCCCGTTCCTTTCTCCTGGAAGATCACCTTAGGAATATCAAAAGAAACAATGCATTTTAGTTGGAGAATTATAGAACTAATAGACAAGAGACTGACTGGGAAGGATGGAGCATGCAAAACATTGGATAACCTTACTGAGCCCGTACAATTAACAGTACCCTTACCGACCACTGGTTGGAAAGTACCATCCGCAGTCTGAATGGTGTCTGTCGATGCTAGGTGAGTGTACGAGGAAAACTTACTAGCATTTCCGGTCACATGCCGAGATGCTCCTGAGTCGATAATCCAGTCTGACATTTTAAGGGAAGACATAGATGCAAGAGCGTGAGACTCGTCAGTACCTTCTGATGGATGGGCATACATAGCGGCGTTGCCTCTGAAGAATGGAGTGGATGCCTCCTCTGCTACGCTCCTCCTGTCTCCTTCGATTGACGCTTTTTGCTTTCTCTCCAGCAGGTCCAGTAGCGCCTGATCCTCCTCAGTAAAGGCGCCGCCAGCTCCTCCATTCCCATCTGCCACCAGCAGGTTTGCCCGATAGCCTCCTCGACCGCCTCGTCGGCCTCCTCGACCACGTCCACGTCCAGCATATCCTCGTCCACGTCCACCACCTGAGTCTCCCTCCTTAGGTGGTTTGGTACAAGCATATCGATGGTGGCCCATCTCCCCACAGTTGTAGCACTGCCGATTCTGTTGCCAGAGCTCTCCCTTGGATCCTGTATCCCCCGAACCGGTAGCTGCTAGTGCTGACTTCACTTCGGGTAAAGCACCTGTCGATGATGCGCCTGTCCCTGTCTGTAATCTGATCCGCGTCTCCTCCTGAATCATGGCTGAGATAGCCTCCTCGAGACTAGGGATCGCTGGCTGGGCGAGGAGTAAGGCTGTCCTCTGTGTGAATGCTGCAGTCAGTCCCTTAAGGAATTTCATCGTCCTCTCCTGCAGACACACCTGTCTCTCCTTGCACTTTGGGTCCCCGCAGCTTGCCCGTTTGGAATGGTGATCATAATCCAGCCAGAGACGTTCCAACTCCGTAGCGTACTCCTGCACCGTCTTCTCGCCTTGTACGGTGTCGTCAATCTCCCCTTTTATCTGGAAGATCCGTAGATTGTTACCTATGCCATCATAGGTTCTTCTCAATTCTCCCATACGTCTTTCACCATCTCAATGCCATCTACTGTGGAAGCAATAGACTGGACTAAGGAGTTGAGAAGCCAGATATAAATCACCATATGAGTGGATTTCCACTCGTCGCGTCCTGTCGAGCCCTCTTCCGGCTCTGTCTTCTCGCCTGTCAAGAATCCCTCCAGGTTCTTACCTGCAAGGGTTCTTCTCACCCGCCGTGACCAACTCAAATAGGTGGCTGGTCCATCCAACTTCAGATCGATGGAGGGTAGTTCCAACTTTGGCGGTGCTCGTGTCGTGCTTTCACCAGCCGACACCTTTATCAACTTCAGCAATGTCGCCACATCGTCAGCATCCAGCTTCTTGAGAATCTCCTCCATCGATGCTTCTTCTCGATCACTTCACACTTGCTCCACGACTCACGCTCGTCCTTGCCGTCCTCTCCTAAATCCGAATATGTCTGATTTCATCGGATCTAGGGATTATAGGCATCTCCTTGAGATTGATCTCAAGAACGAGCGTGAATCTTGTACCCGCAATAGCGGTACAATGAATCCTGCAGCCGTAAAAACGGTACAGCAACGAGCGTGAATCTTGTACCCGCAATAGCGGTACAATGAATCCTGCAGCCGTAAAAACGGTACAGCAACTTTCAGGCTGACCTACAGCGTAGGTGCCCTAAAAGTGGTGTGCTCGAAGGCAACCACGGCAGCAGCAGCAGCAGTTGCAAGCCGCAACAGCGGCACAGCAACGGCAGCAGCGCGGCAGCGGCGGCGGCGGCGCGGCAGCTGCAGCAGCCGGCGGCGGCGCGGCAGCAGCTGCAGCGGCAGCGGGCGGCAGCAGCTGCAGTGGCAGCGGGCGGCAGCGGCGGCGTAGAAGGGGGATTAGGGTTAGGGTTTGTGTGGAGGAGGGGTCTCTAACGGTATTCTAAGCAATTTTAGGCTTTGATACCATGTTGAGACTTGAAGTGATTTTATTGTGAATGGAATAACAACATATATATAGGAGAGGCTAGCCTCCTCTCCTATCATTCTAGCCAATGTGGGACTAAAGCCCAATAACATTATATATATCAACAACAGGAAGTTATCTGACACGGCACAGATTTTACTTCTACTTACTGCTGCTATACTTCTTTCATTTCAGCTGGCACTATGCCGATATCTGTTGACTTGGCAAAACAAGATGTATTGGCAGCCTTGTCCCAGATTATCGATCCGGATTTTGGAACGGACATTGTTTCTTGTGGATTTGTTAAAGATTTGCACATAGATGAACCAATGCAGGAGGTGACAAACGAAATCACTATGCCAAGTTTTGCCATGATAATACATGCTGAGGATGTTATCTTTCTTTTCTTTTTTTTTACTTCTCCCCCCCCCCCCCCCCCCCCCCCCCCCCCCCCTTTTTTTTTATCCCAAACTGTTTTCTTATGATTGTGAGATTCTTTGTTTGTGTAGGTTTCGTTCCGATTGGAGCTCACAACACCAGCATGCCCAATCAAAGACATGGTAATGAATTGTCGTAGTTATATTCACTAATTACTTTCAGTTCAATCATGGAATTTTATTATGGTATTTGCAACAGAAACAACATTTTTGTAGGAAGTAACTTATTGTGTTTGTAGCCGCTTACTTGTTGATGCTTCATAGGAATTGTAGACATTGCCCTATTTTGGTGTTTTATGACATGGATGGACTAACACCTATCTATTGTATACATTTTGCAAGTATAGTAGTGGCTATGTTGATCAACTTCATGATATCCAATGCTGAAAATTGGCAACAATGTACACAGATTGTCGTCGGTTTTCTATTAATAATGTTACCATAGTTAGTTGGTATTTGCTGAAACTCACTCAACACTATCATTTTCGGACTCCAATTTCTCTTGTACACATGATGAGTTCTAGAACTAACAGCTTACTTACATGTTTCACAAGAAACAGGAAAGAGGATATCAAAGCATCTTGGCGACAAATATTTAATTCAACTGAGAAACTCTTAAAAGTTTTTAGTGAGATTCTAGCCACGCCCCCAAACAAATAGATATATGGGCATTGGGCAGCATGACAATGCCACAGTTTCTTGCAATTAATTAGCATTATTATCAAATTACGGGTTATCACAGATTCTATGCCAAGTCTGTTTGTCATCCTCTCTTCATATCGGTTAGCACTATGGACCTATGGTTCTGCGCATGTTAATGCATTGCATCACATGTAAATTTACCAAGGCTAATTGTACCAGTATATTGAGACAGTTGTGGTGTTATTGTATATATATTTTAGTAGGGGGTAAATTCTTTGTTCTTGTTTTATAATTATATATTTATACTTGGGTGTAGGAATACAAATGCTTTAAAGTCTTTGGAGTATGAAAGGATAAGTAGTTTTGTAGGTTCTTACTGGAGTATGGTACAAACTGGCAGTAACTTTTAAAAAAACATGGGTGTAGGAACACAAACCCAGTAGATGGTATGTGGAAGGGAGGTTTGATTCGTTCCGAATATTAAAAGAAGTACAAAAAGTTTGGTTGCAGAAAACTACCCCCAGTAAACTTTCTCTATTCCAACTTGGTTTCCAGAGTGAAAAGCTTCATAAAGTGATAGTCTTCAGGAAGGTCTACGAGGATATCAGGATTCTCATGTAGCAAAAAAAGAGCAATCATTGCACTAAGAACACTGCTAGTAATAGGGTCATTTTGGCTAAACGGGATATACCTTTCAGTCCGAACGTAGAAGGTTGACCGTGTATTTGCATTTCTTGAGAATAAGGCCCTCTTGACTGCCCCCTGGGATTTGATCTCCAAACGAAATTCCTCAATTTGCCGCAACCACCATTTTTTTGCTAGTGAATTGACCTTCTATTGTCTTATTTTAGTATTATCTATTATTTTTTCAAACAAGATCTTCTATTGTCATAATAAGTGGAGGACAACTATTGAGGAAAAATGAAGAAGCTTATCTTTTAATAACAGTAAATCTAGACGAGACAATTATCTTTTAATGTAACGATGAATTACATGAGGTTAGCTAGAAAATTCATGCCTGGCATTGCTTTTACACTTCTAGCTTGATTATTAACTTAGTTATAAATGAAAAATCCCCATTTATTATGTTATTCTTGTCGAGTTATAAATATACAGTTCTATGACTTCCAATATTTACTTCCTAAAATCGTTACAAATTCATTAGACCTTTAACTATTTTATTTAGGGAACATTTACCTTTTAAAATTTATAAGCATACAAGCTGAGTGCTTCTTCTGCTTGTATGTAACCAAATTTTCAATTGTTTATCTTATTAGAAAACACATGTTACTTAAATACCTGCCTACTGCATTACTGTGCCAACAGATGCTTCCTTCAAAATGCCTAAGCCGCTTTCAGTTCTTCTCAGTTCGAACAACAGGCGAATGAGGTTGTGGCAGAACTTCCTTGGGTTAATAAAGTCAACGTCAAGATGTCAGCGCAGCCTGCAAAACCTATTTTTGCCGGGGAACTTCCCAAAGGATTGCAAAGGATTTCAAATATTGTCGCAGTTTCGAGTTGTAAGGTGAATTTCTTTTAACTTATTTAGTTCCATTTATTGTATTGTGTAGATAATAATAATGACGTCATGTATCAACTAACATATCTAATTAGGTCTGGCTGCTAACTACCAGTCATCTAAGTTAAGTACAATTAGATTGATTCTAACTCACGGTGATACACAATCCACATCTCATGGCCATGTTTTATGGATGTTGAGAAAGTGTCATTGAAGGAAGATCCACATAGGAATTACAATTACAAAATTTTCAAGCATTCTACCAAGGTAGGTGTTTTAAAAATAAAATAAAATGAATGTTTGTTGTTTCGAAAGAAAAAAAAAACTATCAGCTTGCTCTCTTCCTCATTTCTCACTTTATTCGAGTATCTTACACTACCCGTGTCTCTCCCTATCTCACACTTCCAAACGACCCAGAAGTAGTAGGCACCAATGAAGGTGGCTTGCTGTTGTCATTAGCGTCCTCACTTCCCACCATATCACTCCTTTCCTTTCGCGTCCCTCACTTCAATCACATCAGCTGGAAGGGGGATAGGGAGAGAGAGAACGGTCTTATTAAAAAGCACCTTTGTTATTTATTATTTAGTTAATTGTATTAATCTCCATTTTAGTAAGTGATGAACTTTGGACCAATTTTTTTACTTCAAAAAAGTCAGAATTATCACTTATTTAGGGGTAAATGTCGAAAGTTTAGTTTGTATTTTTTTTTTTTCAAGTTTTGAGAAAATGCGAGGGGGTTACAGTTCTTTCACCCTTTTCTTTGCCATTATTCAATCACACTGTGTTAAATAATATTTTACATCCAAATAACAAGGTACATTAACTTCACTTATTTATGCTTTCTTCATGATTGCATACATTGAATTTCTAAATCATGCAGGGTGGTGTTGGAAAATCTACAGTAGCTGTAAATCTTGCATACACATTAGCTGGTATGGGCGCTAGGGTTGGCATATTTGATGCTGATGTTTATGGTCCAAGTTTACCCACAATGGTTTCTCCTGAAAACCGGTTGCTAGAAATGGTAATTTTTTCTCCAGCTGACTGCTACTTTATTCATATTATTGAAGTCATGCACTTGTGATCTTGATTCTGCTGCGTTTTAGAACCCAGAAACAAGGACCATACTTCCAGCCGAGTACTTGGGTGTTAAGTTGGTATCTTTTGGGTTTGCTGGACAAGGACGTGCAATAATGCGAGGGCCAATGGTCTCAGGTGTCATAAATCAGCTACTAACAACTGCTGAATGGTATGTTATGTCTACTTTTAGAGTAATGCAAATTATAATGTCTTCACATCTATTTTGAATCTCTTAAAGCACAAAGCATTACGTCATAAATCATTCTTAATCAAGAGGTCAATATTCGCTCTTAGCCAGTAGAGTATTTAAGAGACTGCGAGTCTGTAACCATATACTTAACTACAAACTGTGAGTTCATGACCAAAGTTTTGACTACTGTATCATGCACGTTAATTCGAACAGTCCCTTATCTAACAGTTTGCATGAGGCAATCATTTCTCATTAGAATAAATCCACCTTCAACCTTTTCATATCAGAACCAATCCAGTCCAACACATAGAAGAAAGAACCCGAATCAAGAGTCTACTCATCCTGAAATCTTACTGCCATCAGTTATTAGAAGCGAATCATAACTTTTCTCATCTTCTGCAACATTGTGGCTATATCTATGATTCCTAGCAATTAGTTTCTAAATTGTTCTTGCTTTTTCAACTTTAAGACTGGGCTTAATGTATCTTTTCTTCTTTGAACAGTTACATATCAAATCCCTGTGTACTGGATTTGGAATTTGACCTAAAGTAACTCCCATTACTGTTTTTTTTTCCCCATTTTCAAGACTCGGCTTAATGTACCCTTTCTTCTTACAATAGTTACATATCAATTTCCTGTCTTTTGGACTCTTCTCCTTTCTTCTTTCCCCCTCATTTGGCAAATAAACTTAAACCTTGATCATAATTATTGGTTATGTCAAATAATTTTTAATTTTCTCCTTGTTTACAAATTAGTTTTGAGACTGCAACATAAACTGTTTTTCTTCATATTGCATATCATCTCTATAAGTATTTGTAAAAGGTTGGCGAAGAACATAAGATGAGTTACATGAGTATGGTTTGTTCTTCATTATCAATCATAACATCAATTCTATTTTGATTTGTAATGATCAAATTGAACTCACTAGCATGTGGATCAATTCTGTCGTGTGAAGGGTGTAACTGTACAGGCACTACTTCAATATAAGTTGTTAGTGAGTGATTCTTCAAATATAAATTCTCCAATTTTAACCATAATCTAGCAATTGTCTCCTTGTGAAAACTACTTTCAGAACGTTGTTCAATAGACATGTATAAATAGCTGACATGGTTTTTGTAGAAGCATGAAAAAAGAGGGATATTGCTTTTAATCCCACATCGGAAAGGAGAAGAAGAGAGGTCTCATTCCACTCTATATATAGAGCTCTCTTGCCTCCTTTGAAAAGGGCACCAAATAAATAAAGAAAAGGGAGCCCGTTATCCAGGGAGCCCGTTCGAGCCACAAAAAGTTGCAGTAGTTCTTCTCTTCTTCTGAGTTGGCTGCAAGTTCTTCACTCGCTGTCAAGGCGAGAAAAAGTTAAATTCTAAGTACTATGCGCCTTCGCGGGCTAGTACGAAGAACTCCAAGGCGGCACGGGCCATGCGCCTCAAACGTGCTATGCCAACAGCAAACCAGAAGCATGCGCTCACAATCATGCGCGCTGCTAATGGTAAGCTGTACAAAGTTGACTCGGGTGCTTCTGCGCCAGAAACGAGCCGACCCTCAAAGTCCTTGTCTCACTTGGGCGCATCTGCTGCGTTCGCAACCAAGTCGTGCAAGGCAAATTATGTGGTCTTGAACCCTCGCGCCTACATTGGTTGTGCGTCTGAGGCTGGTTCAAGTCACTATAAATGTGGTTTCCCCACTATTGATCTGGGCGCGCCTTATGCGCTGGATCGGGGGCGCAACATTCACTTGATCACCCCGGCGCTTGGTCTTGCCATGCGCCTGATGGGGGTGTAAAGGTGGCACTCTCCTCTAATGATTTGCGTAATGTGATCATTCACAAATGCCGATCAGGAGAGCCGACCGACAAGCATAATGCGCCCCTCACAGGGCACACTTGTGCTACGGTCGCCATCAACTGCTGCTGCCGCAAGACAGTGGCTCCACCACCAAGGCAGTCTGTGTTCCAGCAGTTGCAACATGCTGTGCCTGTCCGACATCGTCTCAGAAACATGATGCCAATTGAAGACTTTGTAACAGTCTACTCTCAACTAGGCCCATCACTCAGATGTCTCAGCTAGCCGTGTCATCTCAGCTAGCCGCGTCGTTTCAGCCCGGCGTGCCTGGGGCTCTTCCATCATAATGAGGCTTAGGCACATCAAACCCAAACCATGCATTCAACTTGGCACTCGATGTCGTCTTGTAGAAGAATACTACCAGCAAGCGGCTCGAACATAAACTGCTATGTCCATTCCAACTCGACGAATCTCAGTCTTCTGAAGGAGTTCACCGTCAAAGCTTCTTCGAACAAGGAGAACCATCACCCACAGTACAACGTCTTGCCAAGGAGGAGGATCAGTCGAATCCATCTTCGTCGAGATGTCAAGAAAGAGACAACAAAACTCTCTCAAACTGTTGCTATTTATAGGCCAGGGCAAATCAAACCCATGCGCCAAGTGGCAACCTTTCCGAAGTTAGTGCAATGAACTTGTATTTATGATGATGAATTTGCCCCCTTCGAATTCAGCTAAGTCAGAGAGCCATCAATGCCCCGAAGAACTCAACAGACAGACCAATAAGGATGCGCCATCAGCACCAAGCGCCCCGTATGGATGCGTCCAACAAAGCACAGATCCATGCGTCCTGGTGAACACGGACCTATGCGCCTAGTGGGGTACAAATCTATGCGCCCACTTCGGCTCGTCACCCACCAAGCAATTAATGCGAAAGTGACAGAGTTCGCAGCACGTCCCCCGAGGACTGAACAGTCGACAGCTTTATACAGAAAACGAAGCGCCGCAGACGTCAACATCATCATTACTCTCCTCTGACGGTTACAAGCCACGTGGCCGACCAACCACTCGCATGCGCCTCCGCAGCCGTGCGCCCGAAGATTTGCATGCGCCTCAAAAGCCATGCGTCTCTGACCTCTGATCACAGAAGTCAAGTCGTCGCATGTGCCTCCCCGGCCATGCTACTGAAGCCCCGCATGCGCCTCAAAAGCCATGTGTCCAGACTGGTTCGTGATTCCTAAAGATTAAGAGCTAAGTCTCCTCATGCGCCCGATTCCAGGCGCAGCTCATCAGATCCTTCTCCACCAAATCCGAGATCTTTGAGCTACGGACATGCGCCACGTGTCCTTTGACTCAGTTCAGCCTATGAAGGGGTACTAACCACCCAAGATCTCAGCAACCGAAAGATCCTCTCCTCTGCTACGTGCCAGCCCACAAATGCAGCATGAAGGATTCAACCCACAAGTCATGGCGCATCATCCATGCGCCCTCCTCCCGTCAGCATCAGCCACGTGGCGTTCCCACGTACAAGCGCATCCTACATGTGCGCGCATGAGCAGCCCAACCTGCTGCTTATAAATAGAGGGATCATTTCCTTCTTACACACACACACACAGACATACAGAGACGCACAGTCAAAGACAGACGTAACCAGAGCATCAGAGTTATCACCCACAGAGATCGGAAGAGACACTTAACGTCTTCTTCCCCTCCGCAAGCTTCGACATCCAGAGCAACCCAGACCTTCAGAGAACCGAAAACCGTCGTCAGATCGTCAACGGAGTCAACGCATTACCACTCGCTCCATCGACACAGGACCCAGATAAAAACAAAAGTGTACTTCTAGGACTACATCGAAGTCCTACATTGTAACACTGTTCTGTTTGTAATTGAAATTGCAATCAAAGATTTTAATGGCAAACAGTTTTAGCATCCATCTTATTCAGATCCTCATCAAGATAGATGCAGGTTTATCCCCCTTTCCATATTGGGCCTTCTTCAAATTCTGATGGGGCTAAGAATAGCCAACATGTAGACTTGCCATAAAATCAAACTGATGTTTCTGTCAAACTTCTAATGTCTAATTCTGTTGATGGAGACATCATAAATCGGAAAGACCGATGGCCAGTTACGTCAAAACCTAGAACTTGACGAAGAAAATAGATCAGGGAATGAAAAACAGAAAACACATAAATTAGGTGCTTTGGCCTTTGGCCTACATCACAAGCAAATATTGGAGAAGAATGTACTAACAAAGAATTCACCCAATCTCACCTATCGGCCCAAGCCCTCCTCTTCCATCACAATCCTCCAATTTCCCCTCATTCCAAGTCTCCACAAAATTTGTCAGGGTGGGTCATAAACCAAAGTGGGCCGGAGGCCTGTAAAATATTATTTTGAAGTTTGGACGAGCTTGTTCAAATACATTGATGATACATTCTGTGATTGTATTATTTTAAACAACCTTCTGTGTTATGTTTGTGAGAAGAAAACTTTCTATTGATTATCGATTCTGTTCTTTCTAATTGTAGAGATTTATGTGGGAGTAGGCATGGACATGGAGAGATTGAAAAGAGGAGACTATGGATACTCCTAACTAATAATATTTAGAGTAAGGATTTGGAGAAAACCCACATATTCCCTATTAGGGCTTCAATCTTATTATAATAGATGAAGAATTAAAATGAAAGACTAAAACAACCCTAGAAACCCTAGAAAACAATACCTAAAGTTGACCAATTAAATATTTGGTTGATCTCGATTTGCTGTACAAGTACAAGATCTTCCAAACTCGGATCCCAACTGGTTGATTGGTCATTGGTTCACTTCTTAGTTCTTAATTCCTCTATAATAATATTATTATTATCAATTTTCTTGAATGCAACATTACACAGATTTTGTGGTCCTGACTCTTGCACCGTACAGGGGAGAGCTAGATTACCTTGTTATTGATATGCCTCCAGGAACTGGTGACATTCAGCTTACTTTATGCCAGGTTTTACTTTATTCTTTCAAATATATGGACCTATAATTCTTTGACAAGTGCACCAATATGTCTTCCGCTACTAAGATCCATTTAACTGTTTAGGTAGCTCCATTGACTGCAGCAGTTATTGTTACCACCCCGCAGAAGCTTGCATTCATTGATGTCGCCAAAGGTGTTCGCATGTTTTCAAAGCTCAAGGTCTGATATCAGTAATAGACAAATTCAGTATTAATCTATGAGAGAGAATATACAAGCATTGAGCAGTACTTACAGTAATGTATTGCTAGCGATCGGTTTCAACCCAAATTGCAAGTTTTTTCGATTATGACTACCTCCATTTTAGTATTTTTGTCAATAGTTTGTTGCTCTTTGTACCAAGCATGGACGATGTATTCAAAGACTGAAGTTTTGTGGAACTGTCTTTTCTGAAGGTTCCATGTGTCGCAGTAGTTGAGAATATGTGCTATTTCGATGCTGATGACAAGCGCTACTACCCTTTTGGTAAAGGTTCCGGTGCTCAGGCATGTGACTGAATCCCAATAGATGGTTCCTCTTCTCTGATATTCTTGAGTTTATTTTACAAATTGATGTATACAACTGCAGGTTGTCCAGCAGTTTGGGATACCTCATCTTTTTGATCTTCCCATCCGACCAACAGTATGTGCTACATTCCACATTTCTGCCGTGTCTTTGTGTCTCTTTCACATATATGCCATTATTTAACTATTTCAAAATGTTAATAATCCAACTGCAACATAGAAATTTGATGATTTAACTAGGTAATAATTCCAATTTCAGAGAATGATCAATACCTACCAATCTCTTTACTTCAAATCCATCCAATCACCTCAAGTTAGTATATTTAATTAAATTCTAATAAGCTTCATTAACAAAGAATAGCAGATTCCGTAGTATTACAAGTATGTCTGCGTCATGAGATCCAATCGATTCCTCAAGATATAAACACTAGTCATCTACACAATACCTACCAATCTCTTTAGTTCAGATCCATCCAATCACCTTAAGTTAGTATATTTAATTAAAATCTAATATTAATAAGCTACATTAACAAAGAATAGCAGATTCCATAGTATTACAAGTATGTCTGCGTCATGAGATCCAATCAATTCCTCAAGATATAAACACTAGTCATCTACACGATACCTTTTTAGTTAGTACCTGATGTGTATGTTATACTTGGTGTTGTAATATGGTTTGTGTTCAAATAAGGAAAGCAAGGCTGGTTTTGGTAAGGGTCTTCGACGGTCATGATTTGCTCCAAACATTAAGTAATATTATGAGAGCCTATTAAAAGAATTTCCAAACCCTAATTAGGTGTGCTTGAGGAAATATTAGAGAGGCTTATTCAATTGAAAGAAAGTTCTAATCTAAAGGAAGTAAGAGGAGGAAGAGAGCTCGTCGGATATCTCATAAAGAAGAGTTTGTGCATCCGTTACATTTGTACGAATTCTTGTAAGGTGTTCTCCCTTTATTCAGTAAAGTAATTCTCCTCTTGTCCCGTGGATGTAGGCTGATTTTGGTCGAACCATGTTAAATAGTTTGTGTTCTTGCTTGCTATTATTTCGGATTTTGTGCTTTGTCTATTTGTTGTCATAAAGAGACGTTCAGTGTCGTCCGGATTCTTTAAACTTGGTGATATTAGTTAAATAGGTATTTATGGTAAATCCATTTCCAAGGTGTTGGATTTATTGTTCTTTATCGTGATTGCATAACGTGCAAGAACTTCGTCACATAATAGCACAAAATAGAAGTGATAAAACTAATTCTAAGTACCTTATGGATAATTCAATGCATAAGATCCAATTACTTAAAAATATTGTGATATTTGTTTATCGGGTGGTGTCCCTGTATCAGCAATTAATATCTATAAGATTGGATTTCACAGTTGTCAGCATCCGGAGATAGTGGCATGCCAGAAGTGGTGGTGGATCCTCAAGGTGAAGTGGCCAAGACTTTTCAAAATCTTGGGGTTTGTGTTGTCCAACAATGTGCTAAAATTCGTCAACAAGGTATCCCATCTTCCAGCATCAGTTTTACCGTATTTACAACCATTTTACTCGGACCTTTGCATATCTGGAATTGCTTCTAGATACTGTACTAAAGCTTGCCTTGAATTAATTGTTATATTTACAATTCGTTATTCTTGTTCTACTTGGCCTTGCTGTTATCTGAAGTGTTTTTTCATTCAGTTTCAACAGCAGTATCCTATGATAAATCTATAAGGGCAATTAGAGTGAGAGTACCAGATTCAGATGAAGAGTTTTTGCTGCACCCAGCAACAGTAAGAAGGAATGATCGCTCAGCTCAAAGTGTGGTATGAAAATACTTTTTACATAAGTACATAATCTTATAGCCATTCTTTGAGGTCATTTGTTAAGTGTTAGCAACATTAATCTTACCATGCAACTGAACGAAGTGACATCAACAACTCCCAGGTGTTAAAGAGCTACATAGATTGATATACCATGATCATAATATTTTACCATGCAATTTTTGGTTAACACTTTGAGACTGGTAAAAGTTTGAAATATGCATCAAGCAAGGATGGAGGACGTTTAAACATGTCAACTCCAGTGAATATAAGCCTGCACTGTTCAACATATACTTCGTTTGATACGGAACTTTAAGATTCTTCATTCATCATAATACATATGTTCATATTCTATAAATTTCTTTATGCTCAATATACTTCCCATAGAAACTCGTACATCAGTCTTAAAATGGGTGATTTCTGTCAATAGGACGAATGGACTGGTGAGCAAAAGCTTCAATTTGGGGATGTCCCTGAAGATATTGAACCTGAAGATATTCGGCCAATGGGTAACTATGCAGTCTCAATAACATGGCCTGATGGGTTCAGCCAGGTAACTTAGTCCATCAGAATTCTTGTAGAATGTGATACCTTGGCATGAGATAATCTGGTTGATTCTGCGTGGACTACATGTGTCATGTGTATAATATTGTGCTCAATTGGATTATGCTTGTTATTGAGTAGGGTTGGCAATGGGGCGGGTAGGGGTCGGGGACTATATCCCCCATCCCCGAGTAGTGTTTAAATCCCTATCCCCGTCCCCATTTTCCGTCGGGTTTTATTTTTTACCCCCATCCCCATCCCCGTTAAACAATGCATTCCCCGTCCCCATCCCCGTCCCCGCCCCGTTAGCACTTTCGGGGCCGAATTTTCTCATCTTCGTCTCTCGTTCGATTAACAAATTTTCATGTACATTATATAAGTTTAAAAAATTATTTTCATTCAAAAAAACTACATGGCATATTAATAATGGTTTTCATAAAATAAATATATATATATTACTAGTTAGATCAAGAGAACATACCATTTCCAAAGGGTTGCACATATGGATATGGATATAAGTAATCGGGGTCGGAGATTTATCGGGGCGGGGAGTACTATACCCATACCCGTCCCCGAATCCGATCGGGGATTTTTTTAATCCCCATCCCCGTTTTTAAATCCCCAAACCCGTCCCCATCGGGGTAAAAAAATCGGGTCCCCGTCGGGTTCGGGGGGATATTGCCATCCCTATTATTGAGTTATTGGCGAGAGAATTTCCAACTATATGCCATTAATTTCATGTGCTTCAACCAACAATCAGATCATTATTAATTTTCTAATGTTGATCCACTAACCAATATTTATGCAGATTTGATCAATATTTTAATTTGATGTTATACTGTTAACTTTAATTACTATAAAATGATAATTATGCCCTTGAATTTGCAGAAATTTATAGTTACTGCACGTTGCATGACAGAATAATCTTTCAATTTATACTAGCTCAATGCTTTCTGGTTATTGGCTGAAATTCAGTTACTATTGTTTCTGTAATTTCTAAAGTTGCCTTAAACTTCTCAAAACATATACATTGACTCGATATTTCACTTTTTAAACTGTCTCCTATATGGTGTTTTATAATTCTAACGAGCTTTCTTGTAATTTGCTTCTCATTAGACATGATCTTTGCGAGAGTTCAGTCAACTGCCTATCTAACTAGCCCTTGCACGACATTTTCACTAACACGTAAACCTTTTGATTAGTCAAGGTTGCAAATGTTCTTACTAAATTGTCCATCTCATCTCAAGTACAAGCTATCACACTTAATAACACGATGAGTATGGAATTCGAAAGTTCTAATTGCTTGAAATTCTTCAAATGCAGATAGCACCATATGATCAGTTGCAGATGATTGAGAGACTTGTTGATGTTCCTCAACCATCAGCCGCGAAAGTTGGAGCCCTTTAAGTAACATCTTGAATAGGTAAAGAATTCTTAACAGATGAAAGGGCATCCAATGCAGTTGGTCCAGTAACAGCTTCCAATATCTGTTATGTCAGTCTTTCTTTTTTTTTCCCTTCCTTCTCTATCATTGACTTGATCTACAAATTGTACTCAAAAGTTGGTGATTGGCATTGTTGTATTGAAAAATCAAAGTCATTGTAATGTATAGTACACAATTTTGTTTTGTTTTGGTGCAGTGTTCTCTATAAATGTTCAAGAGATCTGGATATATTGATTCCTCTATAGCTGGTAAAATATGACTTAATTCCATAAGTTGCTTACATGTTTCCAAAAAGGGAATTGATAAAGGCACTTCACAATTTGATCGGGGCTAGCCCATTTGTAAGTTTGTGTTATTTACAAGTTTGCCATTGAAAAAATTTATTAGGGCTAGCCCATTGGGGAGTATAAAAGTCAATTGTTTTATTTCTCTTCTCTTTCTCTTTTCCTCTCAAATTTTTTTCTAATCTCAAATTTTCTACTAAACCCTAGATTGAGAATCCTCTTCTCCCTACAAAAATCTTCCTGTTTTGTAACCGTAGAGTGGTTATCAACGAATATTCGTAGTAGTCGGTATGTTTTCGACTACTATATTGCAAAGTTTGTTAAATAATCGGTTGATTCCTAATTTTTTAATGTTCTTTCATAATGTAGAAAATATGGAAGAAATTGGGACATCAAATGTAGCAATCGATCATCCCGGTCCTTCCGAAGAAGACGACATTCTCTCCGAAGAACCCGTGGTTGGTCCCCGACGTTGTTAAATTTTTTCGTACCCTAGAATTGGACTGCCACATCACATGGCAGTCCACAAAGTACATAGGACTGCCAAAAAGTATGGCAGTCCAATTAAGTACGTATGAAGTTAAGGACTGCCTAACTTTCTGGCAGTCCATGAAGTACTTAGGACTGCCAGAAAGTATGGCAGTCGAGTTAAATACGTATGAACGTAAGGACTGCCTCACTTTCTGGCAGTCCTAAATAATTCAAGGACTGCCCATAAATCTGGCAGTCCTAAAGTTGATGATCGATTCAACTGGACTGCCACACAAGTTGGCAGTCCATGAAGTACTTTGGACTGCCAGAAAGTATGGCAGTCGAGTTAAATACGTATGAACTTAAGGACTGCCTCACTTTCTGGCAGTCCTCGATACGTCAAGGACTGCCCAGAAATGTGGCAGTCCTAAAGTTGATAGTAGATTCAACTGGACTGCCACACATTTTGGCAGTCCATGAAGTACTCAGGACTGCCAGTTGTTGTGGCAGTCTAGTTTAACAGGCTGAATTGGATATTGTATTTGGTTTTGTCATTGATTTAGGTATTTAAATAATTGTAAATTTATTGTAGGGCACCCCATCGCCTATGTGCACAGATTTGAGCAGTAAATTCTCGACAGATGTTGTCTTTGAAACTTACGCCGAATCATCAGAATGGTGCAGAGAAGTTGGAAGGCAAACCAACACAACCCTTGTAACTTCAAGGTCGCTACGGTGTCGGCCGAAGCGTCAAACTGCAGAGATTGGCTGTGAAAGAGGTGGGACGTATAGGGTGCATCGTAAAAAAAGTGAACTTCTCCCAATAATAGCTGGGAAGAAAGAGGCAGGCTCAAGGAAATGTGGTTGTCCATTCAAGCTAGTGTTGGGGTGCAAGACTGGCGAGAAGTGGACAGTTGTGGTACGTAATGGGATCCACAATCATACTATTCCGGAGACGCTAACTGGTCATGCCTACGCCGGAAGATTGAAAGATGATGAGAAAAAGTTAGTTACAGAAATGTCAGCTTCCGGAGTTGCTCCAAAAGAAATTTATTCTGTGCTGCTTCAGAAGAATGAGAGGAACAAGTCCACTATGAGGACAATTTACAATGCACTAGCGAGGTCTAGAACGAGGAGTCTAAAAGGAAGAATGGCGATGCAACAAGTGATGAAATTGCTCGCCAAAAATCATTATGTGGAATACCATAGAAGACTGCCGGTGAGCAATGAAGTCGTTTCTCTGTTTTGGTCTCATCCGGATTGTACACAGTTGGCACGGTCCTTCGCCGATGTTTTGGTTCTTGATTGAGATGAGCCTGAACATTGTAAAACACCAACACAAGAATGAACATCTCTTGTCTGATTTAATCCACGTGGCGTCCCACTACGCATTGACATTACTACTTGATGAGATTGGTCGTGCGAATTCTGTCGGTTTAGATGTCGAAGTATGTGGTTGTACACATCGATATTCTCTCGGGCTCCCTTGTGCACACGAGATCAACGAATATCGACGTCAAGGTCGACCTATTCCAGTAGTGGTCGTTGACCAGCGTTGGAGACAAGTTAGAGCTGAGCTATATTTTGAGCTGGAGTCTCATCTTTCATTCTATAGCAAAATACTTGGGCAAGAAGATGTCGGCGAACTGTTGACAAGCATTCCATGCGACACCCAGACTACTGGACCAGAGCATTACCTGGACATACCTTCTGGTGCATATCTGTTCGCTAACAATTACAAGATCCCAATTATCGTTTTTTCCAATCACAACAACAACACGTTTTTTCCAATGTGCGCTCCTCCGAAGGACTACAGTATATCCACTCTAAATACAATTGGACTCGTCGGAGATCACTTCGTTATCCCGCGGTTGATTGGGCACTCTCCTATTCCTCCTCCTGCGTCACTTTGGTGGAAACATGCACCGGAAGAAGCGCTCGCTTGGGTAACACCCTTCGAAGATGCAATAAATGTTTACAAGAAAATCACGAACTTCGTGGAACCTATACCGCGGCCGGAGGGCCACTATGATGTATTAATTGACTGATGTACAGTTGACGAAGCGTAACTTTTTGCATAGACTCATGTATAGTTGACAAAGCGTAACATTTTGCATAGGCAGCTGTATAGTTAACATTTTGTATCTTACTGCGTATCTATGAGTATTTTGTATCTTACTGATTAGCAGCGTTGCATTTTGTATCTTACTGACGAAGCGTCGCGTCTTGTGGAATTGCTTATTAGCGTATCTATGAGTGTTCTTTCAGCTATCTTACTGCATCTTGCATTTTGTATGTGGACTGTCCAGTTCCTAGGCAGTCCATACTAACAACAAGTCCTGATAAGGACTGCCCAGATTCCTGGCAGTCCACATATGTATGTGGACTGCCAAAAAACTGGGCAGTCCTTACCAGGACTTGCTGTTTGTATGTGGACTGCCCAGTTCCTGGGCAGTCCATACTAACAGCAAGTCCTGATCAGGACTGCCCAGTTTACTGGCAGTCCACATACATATGTGGACTGCCAGGAAACTGGGCAGTCCTGATCAGGACTTGCTGTTAGTATGGACTGCCCAGGAACTGGGCAGTCCACATACAAACTGCAAGGTAACATTCACATAATACGCAAGATAACATTCACATAATACGCAACATAACATTCACATAATACGCAACATAACATTCATATAATACGCAACATAACATTCACATAATACACAGACTTGCAAGGTAACATTCACAGAATACGCAAGTTCTAAGAGTCACAGCAAGTTCTAAGAGTCACATAATACGCAAGTTCAACCATTTACAAAAGTTTTGCAAGTCACCCAACTACCAAATACATTCAGCCTTATACAAACTACATAGTCATTCAGTATCATGACGCATCTTCGTACGCCGCTCATCGATAAAAGGGTAATCAGCTGCGATGTTCTGCATCTGGGTACCAACATCTTCATAATTCTCCCCCTTGCACTGGATTAGACTTTTCCCCAATTTTTTCACTTTCGAAGCCTGCATGAATACATATCATAATTTTAGGAACCAACAAATTACCACAACATGGGTTAATTAAACAAACTATACTAACCATCTTCTGCAATGCATCATATAGTGCTGACTTGGAAGGTATGGGTGCTGCTACCGGCACTTTCGCAGTTCTCTTATCAGGATTCAACATCATACCATGTCCAGCATTTCCATAGTATTCCATATAGTCCTCACTGCAATCCCATATCTCCACCGCCGGAGTTCGTATGGTTTCACCGAGAAGATGTTCTTGCCAGTCAGCGAAAAAGTACGACCCCCAGGGGTAGTACGGTGGGACGTAGGTCGACGGTTTCTTCCCTTGGCCGGCGGTCCTCAATTTCAACGTACTCGGGATAGTCTGTACGTATCCAAACTGACGAAGAACTCTATTTGGGATGTGAGGCTCCTCAATTTCATGACAAAATAGCGGACCTCTAAATAGTGCAACTGGTTGCACAGGACGAGTGCTATTTCGCAGATCCTTATATGGATGCCAAATAATCTACAACATGCATTCATTACTTAAGGAGTTACTAATTAATATGGAATACTAGAGTGGTAAGTAAATGCTAGTTCAAGTTACTATTGTTTCACCTCCTTTGCAGTCAGATCTTCTAGAGCAACACGTAGGGTAGCCAACGTATGTGGATGTCTGGTATCTATCTTAGCCGGCCTCCACCTACACATCCTGGGCATCTGCTCGTCATAATTTCGATTAAGAGTAGCCCTATTGAGCGTCGAAAAATGCTCATATATCCACGCCTGAAAATGTAAAATATAGTGCTGAATATCGTTATCGACATAATTTTATACAATTGTATAGACACAGTATGCTAGGGTTTGCTTACATGGAGCAGTGTTTGACAACCAGCTATCGTCTTCGACTCGACTCGAGATGCAGCACCTAGTTCACGGTAGAGGTGTGCTAGTATATCACTTCCGAACGATATTTCAGCCACAGCGTTCAAGTCCGTAAAATTGTTTAGATATTTTGCATGTATCGTTGTTCCGGACTTGTCTGTAATGCCGACGGCTCCTAGGATGAACTGCATGTATCCACGGGCCACGAGGTCGTCATTACCATTGTTGTCGTCATCGTCATCGGAGTCATCATTGAAAGTATTCCTCAAAAAACTTAAAGGAACTCCATAAGACTTCTTAAATTCCGAGATTGTGATAAGGGTCTTGGACTCGACACCAAGACAATTGGCAGCCAAATCTACCATCTCATCATACAGTTCGAAGTCGCCCTCGGAATAGTCCATCGACATTTGACGACCATCAACTCTAAGCCCTAAAATGTGGTGGACATCATCGAGGGTGATTGTCAACTCTCCGTCTGCGAGATGGAAGCTGTTAGTTTCTGGATGCCAGCGCTCCACAAAAGCAGAAATCATTGCGTGGTCCAATATCTGATATGAGTATTTTGCCAAATACTGCAATCCGGTGGGGGTGATTTTTTCCTTCACACTCTCTTTCAACTCATCAAATCCCCACGTACTACACATCTTCGCATGGTTTATTACCCTCAAAAGGCGCGAGCTTTTCTGCATAAAAACAAAAACAAAGATCCAATATTACATACATCTATTATTCCGAATAGTTAATCTATATAATAGGTAAGTAACTTACCGGATCCTTCCATATTTCATAACAAATGTGGTTCTCGATTGACTTCAAAATTGAGCAACCAACTGGGCCCGCATCTTCCTCTTCCTCTTCCTCGGGTACTTGAGAAGGACCCGATCCGGCGTCATCTGTCATTCGGGCAATGGGTACATCATCATCGTCGGAGGAATCATCACGATGAGTCGCCGCCGCTTTCGTCAAACGCTTTGCAACACGTTTCATTCCACGTGTTCTTGTTTCTGAGGCTGGTTCGGGTTCTCTGATTGATAGCCCTTTCTCGACATTTCTACCAGCTTCACGCGCCTTGCGATCCGACGCGGTCGGACGTTTTCTTTCGGGCCTGGCCTCAACATCCTTCTCCTTTGTCTTCTTTTCATGACTATTATTGAATATTAATTACATATTAAAATGTAAGGGATGCCCACAAATGTGGCTATTCCACTAGTGCAAACATTGGGCTGCCCAATATTCTACTAGTCCTCAGTGTATAATGGACGGCCAATTTGAATTTCAATGAGCAGTCATGTCTCAGGACATGTGTAACTTGAGACTGCCCACATTTCTGGCAGTCCAAGATGCAGTTAGGACTGCCAGAAAAGAGGGCAGTCCTAACTCACATCATGTGTAACAAAGGACTGCCCACTTTTCTGGCAGTCCTAACTTTATGTTGGACTGCCAGAAATTTGAGCAGTTCAACATAGAGTCAGGACTGCCATAAAGGTGGGCAGTCCATTGTTCCACAAGTTATGCCAAATGGACTGTCCAGTTTTCTGGCAGTCCAACATACGATCAGGACTGCCAGAAGAATGAGCAGTCCATGGACTGTCCAGGACTGCTCATTCTTCTGGCAGTCCAACATACAGTCGGGACTGCCAGAAGACTGGGCAGTCCTAGCCGACGCAAAATTTTGCCGAACACGTTTGCTACGGTCCGATGCAATGGAAATAACGAATGTAATTTATCCTTCAACTGTCTCAGATAATTTCTACGGTTATTGAAAGAAATGGAGGAAGATTTCGCACCTTGTTTGCGAGGAAGGTTTCGGGGCCATCGTTCTCCTTGGAAGAGAGAAGAGGACGTGGGGAAGAAGACGAAGATGATGAAGCTGCTCACCGAGTGGTGGAGAATGGAGTCAGTGTTAGGTCTTAGGAGGAAGAAGAAGAGGGAAGTTAGGGTTCTTGAGGAAGAAGAAGTTAGGGTTCGTGAGGAAGAAGAAGAGGGAAGTTTGTGTTCGGGGGGGGGAGGGCGGGATTACTTGGGACAGCCCTGTGATCAAATTAATGGGCTGTCCTGAGTAAAGCCCAAAAAAATTTGGGCTAGCCCCAATCCGGACTAGTTCCGATCAAAAAATGAAATGCCTTTATCAATTCCCTTCCAAAAAACTATCTAAACCTTCAAGTGAAAAGCACTGTTCTGGTAAATAACTTGCGTGAAAATCTACGAGAAAGTTATTTATTGTATATATTGCAAGTGGTCACTGGGGATGGCCCATCAGCGCACGTGAGGGTTATTACTTATTAGAACATCACTAGTAGATAGTAGATGGAACACAAAAATGAATGTCCAAATTTGTATTAAAAAATAAACGCAGAATGGATTGAGTTTGTATGAAAATAGTAAACAAATAAATGTGAGGTCCAATTCTTTTTTTTTTTTCCAAAAAAAAGTAATATAAAATATAGAATATAGAAATGGGCTCCAAATTTAATTTTTACTATTCTACAAAATGAGTCCATACATTTTGAATATGGGCAAATTACGTTAACTACTTTTGGTGTATTTATTTCTTTGGCAAATTACGTTAACTATCCCTATGTTTTACACTTATTACAGAAACTATCCCTACTTTAAAACTAATTACGCGGACCACCCCTATAGTTTCTATTTTCTATAAAAATATAACACTAACTACCCCTATGTTTTATAAAATTTCTAAAGGAGAGGGGTGGTGAGTGTAATTAGTTTCAAATAGGGGTAGTCTCTGTAATACTCATGAAACATAGGGGGGTTGGTGTATTTATTTCTTTTGAATATAGAAATTCTGAGGCCCAGATTATAGCTCTTGTGATTGGGACGGAACTATCATGGGACTCTAAGCGAACCTTGCTCATGAATTTGTAGATTTGTTAAAAGAGATGCGTTTCGTCTTCTCATTTTTCTTTGTCGAAAATGCATATTCAAAAGTGTTGCTTAGAACCGAACTCGAGTGGCTCTTGTGGTTACCAAGGAGACGTATAAGACCCCGGCTGGATGACGGAAGATCAGTGGATCGAGCCACGAGACGTATTATTCCTTCCATTTATTTGGTGGGAGTTGGGGACAGTGGGCCCAACAGGCCCAAAAAAGAAAGAAAAAAAAGGTGTTGCTTAGCACCTGTTGTGATGAACTGACTAAACGAGCTCAACCACTTTCAAGACTAGCCTAATCAAAGAGACTAGGATAGGAGAGCCGGGTCGCCTTGGGTGGGGCTAGGAACCCACCCGGCTAGACCGAGGCCGAAGAGTAAGCCGGACCCGGTCGGGTTTTTTTGCATTCGGGTTTGCGAGTTAACAGGTCCAATAAACCCCTCCTCCCAATGTTGTTGTTGCGACGCCATTACGAGTCTTCCTCTTCTTTTCTCTAGAGAGAGGAATGTCTCTGTTAACTAGCCTCTCTTACTCCCCACCACCATCAGCACTTGGTCCCTCTTCTTCTTCCTCCTTCAATCATCACAAGCCAATTTCTGATCTCCATTATTCTTCTTCCTCTTATTCTTCTGTCCGTACCGATGGACGCTCTCGCCGCCGCCTATCGACAAGATTCCGGAGGAGCCACCATTCGGCTGTAGCCCGGTCAACTACGGTGAGTTCCTAGCTCATCATTTTTCTCTTTCGGGATGTCGGAAAGTTGCGTGCTTTATTCCTTGACGATTTGCGAGTTAGCTTAAAGTTTGAATCTTGGAAGAGGGTTTTGATTTTGTTGGATGAAAGTTCGAGTTTTGGAGGCGGATTTCCTTTTGTTTGGATAAATTGTGGGTATACTTAGGGTTTTACAAGGGGTTCGGACCCGACACTGATTGAGTAATCTGGAGGAAACCCTTGGGCTGTAGCTCGTCCAATTACAGTCCTTACTAGTTTCTTGCTGATTTCATTTTGATCGTCATAAATTTGCGTCCTTTATCCATGATTAAGTTGTGGGTTAGCTTAAAGTTTGAATCTTGGATGTGGGTTTCAAATTTTTTTTTTTCTTCACCTGGTTAATTTATGGGTATACTTGAACTCATCGAGTTTTGGATTGTCCATGCTTCCTATACTATGATTCGTTCAAGGTTGATCACGATATCGGCTTCATTACTTTTTATTTTGGTAATTTATAAAGGCACTTCACTTTTTGATCAGGGCTAGTCCATTTTAAACTTTGTATTATTTACAAGTTTGCCATTGAATAAATTGATCAGGGCTATCCCACTCTTTGGTATAAAAGTTATTTTTTTTTCTATTTTTTCCCTCTTCTTCTTCCTCAACCCATCCAAGAAGAAGAAGAAGAAGAGAAGGAGAAGAAGAAAAGGAAGAACAACAACAACAACAACAACAAAAATGTTAAACCCTAATATTGGTGGAAACCCTAATATTGTTATCCCTAATTTTTTTCTCATTTCCAATTTCGATGGCACCCAAAGGCTCCTCATAATATACAAACCCTAATATGGGAGGAAACCCCAATATTGTTGTTCAACTAGTGCAAACAAGGACTGTCCAATTTTCTGGCAGTCCTACAAACTGAATGGACTGCCAGAAAACTGGGCAGTCCTAAGTCACAGCATGTGAAATAAAGGACTGTCCATTTTTCTGGCAGTCCTTACTGTATGTAGGACTGTCCAGTTTTCTGGCAGTCCTGAATACAGTAAGGACTGCCAGAAAAATGGGCAGTCCTTTGTTTCACATGCTGTGACTTAGGACTGTCCAGTTTTCTGGCAGTCCATTCAGTTTGTAGGACTGCCAGAAAATTGGACAGTCCTGGTCGACGCAGAGTTTTCTCGTTCGTGTATACTTGTGTTTAATTTAAATGGGTAATTTCTCACTCCGAATGTAGTTTAATTCAAATGGGCTACAGACAATTGAAATAAACAATGTAATGGATGCTTGAATTTTTCAATTTAATTTCTAGGGTTTTGGAAACAAATAGAGAAAGAATTTGGGTGCCATCAATCTTCTTGAGAAGGAAATTTGGAAGAGGAGGAAAAAGAAGAAAAAATTTCTAGGGTGGAAGAAATTTTTAGGAATTTTCAAATTAACTTCTTGCTTGGGGATGGAGAAATGGTAGAGGAGAAGAGGAAGAAGAAGAAGAGAGGAGTTAGGGTTTAGGAAGAGAGAAAAATTTTTACAAATGAGAGAAAAAATTTGGGTTTGGGGGAATTTTACTTTGGGACAGCCCTAGATCAAAAAAAGGGGCTATCCTAAGTAAAACACAAAAAAATCTGGGCTAGCCCCAATCCGGACTAGCCCTGATCAAAAAGTGAAGTGCCTTTATAAATAGCCTTTATTTTAAGGGTCTGCTTGGTAACGGTATTTTCACCGGTTTTGGGGTATTTTTAAACCAACCGTTTATGAAAACCCCTGCTTGTTAATTTTTTTGAGGCACTGGTTTTGGTCGGCTCAAAAACCCTCCAAAACCGGTGTAATGGATTTTTGGGTGGCTTTATAAACACTCCAAATCGGTGGGTCTTGAGCGGCTCTATTTTTTTATTCCATTTTTAACCTCACAAAAATATATATAATTATAAATTCAATGCAGTATAATTGATAAATTCGGCCCGAGTTCTTCCCGAGTTCGGCTGCTTGTATTTCCAATGTCATTAATGCAGTATAATTGATAAATTCAATGTATAACTTGCACACTTCTTCATTTAATAATTTCTATTACTTTGGGTTAGCTGTAGGGGCCGGATCCCAGCTAGCGGTAGTTCGAAGACTAGTACACCGTGTCGCTTCAGGCTATTTACGCTTGTGTGACAGAATGACCCTTTCGGCTTGTACCCAAAATAACTTCCATTAATAAAGTTCAAAGTTTTGAGTTATAAATTGATTTACTAATCATGCTACATTATGAATCTGAAAATTCAAGTATGCCGAGCTCTCGACGCAGATTGTTAAAGCGGTCTTCAGCCAATGATTTTGTGAAAATGTCTGCTAGTTGATGATCTGTGTCAACAAATTCTAAGCAAATATTTCCGTGTTGTTGGTGATCACGTAAAAAGTGATAACGAATCTCTATGTGCTTTGTGCGTGAGTGACATATAGGGTTCTTAGTCAGGTTAATAGTGCTAGTATTGTCACAATAAATAGGAATCTTAGTGTAGTGCAGATTGTAGTCTTCTAAGGTTTGCTTAATCCACAAAATTTGAGCACAACATCGTCTTGCGGCGGTATACTCAGCCTCAGTAGTTGATAGTGCTACAGAATTTTGTTTCTTGCTAAACCATAAAACTAAGACTTTTCCTAGGAAATGACACGTACCGCTGGTACTTTTACGCTCTATTTTGCATCCTGCAAAATCCGCATCCAACTAACCTATCAGGTTAAAGGATTTGGTTTTAGGATACCATAAGTCGACTGTTGAAGTTCCCTTAAGGTATCAGAAGATACGCTTAATGGCACATAAGTGTGATTCCTTAGGATTTGCCTGATATCGTGCATAAATGCAAACACTAAACATAATATCAGGACGACTAGCAGTTAAATACAATAAACTACCAATCATATCTCGATACTTACGCTGGTCGACAGGTTTGCCACTTTCATCAGTGTCAAGCTTTGTTGATGTACCCATTGGAGTTTCGATTGGCTTTACGTTGTCGAAGTCGTACTTTTTCAGTATGTCCGTATATTTAGCTTGATTGATGAATGTTCCTTTTGAGTGTTGTTTGATCTGGAGTTCTAGGAAGAAGTTCAGCTCTCCCATCATACTCATCTCAAATTCACTCTGCATACACTTAACAAAATCTTGACAAAGTTTTTCATTAGTAGATCCGAATATGATGTCATCAACATATATGTGCACAAGAAGAATATCATCATCTAAAAACTTGATAAATAAAGTAGTATCAACTCTTCCTTTTGAAAAACCATTTTCAAGTAAGAAGACACTTAGGCGTTCATACCAAGCACGCCTTTTTGAGTCCATAGAGTGCTTTCTTAAGTTTGAAGACGTGATCAGGTTTTTGAAAATCTTCAAAACTAGGGGGTTGTTTCACAAAAACTTATTCTTTCAAAAATTCGTTTAAAAATACACTTTTCACGTCCATTTGAAATAATTTGAAATCATTAAAACATGCATAAGCACAAAACATGCGAATAGCTTCTAGTCTAGCAACAAGAGCATATGTCTTGTCATAATCAATATCTTCTTCTTGATTATAACCTTGTGCCACTAGACGTGCTTTGTTGCGTAGAACTTGTCCATCTTCACTTAATTTATTTCGGAATACCTATTTAGTACCAATTATCGATTGACCAATAGATTTAGGAACGAGTTCCCAAACTTGATTTCTCTCAAATTGATTAAGCTCCTCTTGCATGGCATCAATCCAAAATTTATCATTAAAAGCATCTGCTACATTCTTAGGTTCTACTTGTGAAATGAAGGCTACATTAGCTGCTATTTCAGTATCTCTACATGAAGAGCGTGTACTTACACCTCTTGATATATCACCTATAATAAGCGTCTCTGGATGATCTGGCAAGAACTTTAATAACTCGAATTTATGAGTCAGATCTTCCACAGGGCTTTTATCGGTTCTGGCTTGTGCATCTTCATCATCACTGTCGCTGGATCTGTGACTATTGAGCTCATCAAAAGTAACGTTAATGGATTCTTCAACAATCATAGATCTTTTATTGAAAATTCTATATCCCTTACTCTTAGCAGCATATCCGAGAAATATCCCTTCATCTGCTTTAGAGTCGAACTTTCCCAAGTTGTCCTTGGTGTTCAGGATAAAACAACGACATCCAAAAACTTTAAAATATGAAATATTTGAAATTCTTCCAAACCAAAGTTCATAAGGTGTTTTCTTCGAGATATGTCGAATTAACACCCTATTTAAAACATGACAGGCTATACTAACAGCTTCTGTCCAAAAATATTTAGGAAGATTATGCTGATTCAGCATGACTCTAGCCATCTCGCTTAGAGTACGGTTCTTCCGCTCCACAACACCATTCTGTTGAGGAGTTCTAGGACAAGAAAACTCGTGGTAATATCCAGTATCATCACAAAACTTTTTGAAATCAGTATTTTCGAATTCGTCACCATGATCACTTCGGATACGAGTAATCATGAAGCCTTTTTCGTTTTGTACCTTTTTACAAAATATCGGAAATTCAAAAATTGCATCACTTTTGTTTGATGAAAAGTAAACCCAAGCAAGAGAAATCATCAACAATAACAAAGGCGTAGAGCTTACCGCCAAGATTAGCGACTCTACTAGGACCAAATAAATTCATATGTATCAACTGTAAAGGTCTAGAAGTACTTACAACGTTGATGGATTTAAATGTAGACCTATGTGCTTTGTTCTTTTTCCAGTCTGCACATACCATATCTCTCTTGAATGATATCTCAGGGAGTCCTTTTACCAACTTTTTAGTGCTTGGCCGTGAGATAGTGTCCATATTAGCATGTCCTAGCCTCATATGCCATAGCCAGCCTTCATCTAAGTTTGCTACTAAGCATCTTCCTGCATTATTAGTACTCTCTAGAAAGAAAGCATAAATATTGTCTTCTTTAATCCCTTTATATACGGGATTACCAGATGACATGTCATATATTGTACATTTATCTTTTACAAAATTGATGCCATAATCCTTATCTGCCAAGTGACTTATGCTCAGTAGGTTATGTTTCAATTCCGTAACTAGACAAACATCTTTTATTACAGGATAAGGAGATATACCAACAATGCTATTTCCAATGATATCACCTCTCAGGTTGTTTCCGAAGGAGACGTATCATTCTTTCTTCATCGATAGCGTAGCGAACAAAGATGCATCACCAGTCATGTGCCGCGAACATCCGCTATCGATGATCCACTTGCTTTTAGCATGAGAGGTTGAGGGTCCGCCTACAAAACAAGTAGATGAATCCTTTGGTATCCATTTATTGAAGGGTCCATGTTGATTAGTCTTAGGTCTCCAAATCAGTATGTAATTGTCAACAAGCTTTCTTGCTAAACAATACTGTAATATGTGCCCATGAGTACCACAGTACGTGCAAGTAAGTTTTGAAAACGTGTTCGTTAAATTTGTGTTGACATGCATATGTGGTTTCTTTGAAAACCTATATGTGAAAACATGGTGATATTCGTGTTTTTTACGTGCTTTCTGTGGTTTAGTCCTCTTAGGTGTATGCTTAGCATTAGGACTAATTTTAGGCTGTGTCACAGGTATAGCCTGTTTGTCTAACTTGATCTCTAACTTTTTAGAAACCGCACAAGACTCTTCATATTTAGCAGTCATATCAATGAGTCTTTGCTCTGTGACTAAGTGCCTGTTCTTCTCTATGTCATATAACTCTTGTATCTTGACATAGTCTCTTTCTTTCTTTTCAATTTTGAGGATAGTCTCGTGATAGTCTACTTTAAGCTTGGCTATCTCATCCGTGTTAGCTTGGCTATCTCATCCGTGTTACCGGTAGTAGATGTCTCTCTAATATCTTCAACGAGATTTGACAATCTAGCTACTTCGGTTGTGCATGCCTTGACCTCTTTTCGAGATTGCTTATACTTGTCAAGCACATTTCTGTGTTCTTCAAGTAATTCGCTGAAGGCATTTTCTAGCTCATCGAAAGTAAAGTCATCATCTAGAGGATTTGAGGATACCTTATCGAAAGCCATAAGACAGACATTTGCAGTGCTGCAAGGTCTATCTTCTTCCTCTGATTCACTAGCATCACTTTCATGCCAGATACTTGTATTTGCATACTTTCGACCAGTTGTTATTCGACTTGATCTTGATCTATCATATGGACTGCTTTTCTTTGGAGTTGGGCAGTCCTTCATATGCCCTGACTTCTTGCATCCAAAGCAGATTGTTTCTTCTTCATTGCTTTCATGGACATCTTTCTTCCTTCTGTTTGATTTCTCAAACTTTAAGAATTTTCTGAAATTCTTCACTAGCAGGGCTTGTTCATCACCACTGGATGATTCTTCATCAGAATCTTTGCATGTTGACCTTCTGGCTTGAGCTTTGAAGGCGATAGATTTTTTTTTGGGGTTGCTTCTTCAAACTCTTGTAGGTCCAGCTCATGGGTCATCAGCTTGCCCATAAGTGTTTCCAGAGTCATGGTGGTGAGATCGTTTCCTTCAATGATTGCCGTTGCCTTTGGGTTCCAGTTCTTGGTTAGAGCCCGTAGCACTTTTCTGATCTTCTCGTGATTACTGTAATCCTTACCAAGAGATTGCAAAGGATTAGTAATATCAAGGAAACGAGTGAACATCTGTGTAATTGACTCGCCGGATTTCATTTTGAAAGATTCATATTCCTGCGTTAGTCTGCTGATTTTGGATTCCTTCACTTGGAAAGTACCTTCATGAGTTACCTTAAGAAGTTTTCAAATCTCATGAGACGTCTTACAGGTTGAAACTCGATTGAACTCCGTCTTGTCAATTGCACAGAACAGTGCGTTGATGGCACGTGTATCTAGAATAGTTTTTGCTTTTTTGTCTCTGTATATTTATCATGAGGCTTGTCTATAAGTACGACATCAACCACTGTAGGTGCCGGTTTCTTATAACCGTTAATAACTATAGACCAAAGATCAAAGTCAAGAGGCTTTAAGAAAAATATCATACGTATTTTTCAGTATGTATAGTTTGTTCCATCAAATAGTGGGGGTCTATTTGTGGATTGCCCTTCGCCGTTGAATATTGATTTCACGGCTGCCATATATACTCTCTGAGGTTGTTATATTAGAATATAATCCGTTCTGATATCAATTGTAGGACCGTTGAGCACCTCTAGAGGGGGGTGAATAGAGTGAGTGGGAGTGCAGCGGAATAATCACCACTTAACAATTAAATGCAGATAACTATGGCAGTGAATAAAGAGACAATAAATAAATGTAGCAAGAGATCAGAGAATCAAACTCAATGAACACTGCGATATATACTGATTTTCCTCTTGGAGGACTAATCCAGTCGCAAGTGCTCTTGTCTGTTGTTAATCTACTATTCACAAGCTAATTGAGAGCTTGCAGTCTCTTTATAACACCGTGCTTGGTGATAAGTGTACGACCAACTTCACAACACCGTGCTTGGTGACGAGCGCACGACTGGCTCCTAAAACAGAGATAATTTTTGAACTTGAACGATCTCTTTACAACTCTGAGAACCAAAGAACTCTAAATCGAATCGATATGACTGGCTTTGGCTAAGAGATGTATAGGTGGAGTATGAAAGATTTTAGAACACTGAAAAACACTTTAGGAATAGATAGAGAGAAGAAATGATGAGTGATTTGAAAAGTAAATTTTTTTTCTATTTATAGGTGTTTTTGAGAACCGAACTCGGGCAGAGTTCGGGTGGAGTTCGGATGCAAAGATTTCGCAAACGAACGTTGCATGCAGATTTGGAGGTAACAAACATTTGAATTTGAAACGACCGAACTCGGTCCGAACTCGGACCGAACTCGGCCTGAGTTCTGTCTAAGTTCATCTAGTATTTAAAAGAATGTTTTGTCAAATTCTGTTGCATAAGATAGATGGAACTTTTGGTAAGTGGACTTTGAATGAATGGATAGGCTTTATAGAAGAGTGGACTGTGAATAACCTAAGCCAGTAATACTCAGTCGATTTTACAATTTGTATCCTAGACTCAATAAAGGATCAAATACATAATAAACTGTAAAATGACTCAGACTGATTCCAGTGCATAAGTACTTCGGGATGATAATTTTCATGCTTGCTGATGTTGTATTACACTCTCTGATATTGAATTTACTTGACCTGAAATGTTAGCAGTAGTTTGTATATTTTGTGTATTGACTTAAGTCATTTGTTGATTTATCAAAATCGGGTGTGACCATTTGGTAATGGACCAACAATCTCTCCCATTTTGTCTCGTGTCAGCTACGTCCGACATGATATGACACAGGACGTGTCCTAAAGTATTTTGGGATATATTTGTTGTGTCAGGTATTTGTCTGACATGACACCGATTTTTGGGATGTCCATGCTTCCTAGCCTATGATCCATTCAAGGTCGATCATGATAACGTCTTCATTAGTTTTTACTTTTTAGCTTAGGAGTACTCTTCTGGGTTACTTAACAGTCGCCAGGGTCATCTTCTGCTGGTTCTTTCGTCACATCCGAGATTGACCCCGGATCGAAAGTAGCAAGATCTTCTTACCAAGGTACTGGCAACACCTATATCTATTCTGACCTTATTCTGCCGCTTTTCCTCGGGAGTGTTGTCTTGGCTTGTGAAAAATCGCCAATCGAGTTGGACTGCTACGGTCGAGTCTAAAGAGAGGCTCTCATCCGTGCTTCTAGCATGCAAACCATACCCGAAAGGTAAATGCAAATGATTAGGCCGCCAAAGTAGGGCACGCTGGGTCCCGCTGTAAGAAAGGTCTCGTCATTCTGGAAAATGTCAGCTTTTGATGGAAAAATTATTTAGTGGCTTTATTTTTCATGTGGAATTTTGTATTTGCTTGTATATTTGGATCTCACCTTTATTTTGTATGGTATGATCATCTAGATGGATGAGTGAACTTTCTTGAACTTTTGATTCTAAAAGAACTTCTCTATTGTAGGTAGGAAGCACGAACACTCCAAAAGCCAGAGCCATGTATGTGTCGCATAGTGTATGAGACACTTATATTTTCAGAGTAATTTACTCTAAATCGATACGTTTTTTTTTGAGTTCTTGATCTTAGTGGATTGTCATGCATTTAACTTGGCATCGTCGATTTGAATATGTTCGAGGCAACATAATTTCGTTTGCGGGAAAGAGTAGAAAAGAAGAGGCCGAACACCCACCAAGTATTTGATCGTGCCGAGAGTCGGAGCGCTTCGCAACGTTTAAGCTTCAGTTACACGAGCTCCTGCAATGACACCAACACTTAGTCGTAATTTCTTCTTTAATCCTTCGTTTAGAAATCCGTAGAATACATTCAGAAAACGACGCGAAAACACATTCATCAAAACCAAGCGGCGAAAACTCCAAGAAAACCATACAACAGTACGGTCCCGTCGAAGGGACTCTTATATAGAGTTCACTCGCCGAGACGCAGCCTGCTGTATCTATGACTTATTCCATCAGAAGCCGTTCATTAGTTGGATCGATTCTCGTAACATTCGTCCAAATCGATTTTGATCGATGCCGCAAGGTGTTATCGTTTACCAAGCTCAGCGATCGAGTCAGATGGCCATCTAAGTTCCCTACCGATCTGACTCGGCGCAATCATATTACGGAGTCCGCCGCCTATCAGAAGCAGGGCACTACACGGACAGGGTCGGGCCCCGGGCCGGGCTGAGGCCTCGGAGCCGGGCCGGGCCGGTTTTATGGGTCGAGATACGAGACCCGACACGTCCCAATATACTGTGTCGTGCCGGCCCGGGCCCAAGATTATTCGGGCCGGACCGGCACACGGGCCATTTTTTTGGGCCGGACTCGTGCCGGGCTGGGCCAGCCCAGCCCAATTGACAGGTCTACATATAGGACAAGACATGCACTCCAAAATACACTAGGATACACCGAAGCGGTGCCATGTTTGTCACTGTTTCTATATCATGTCATATTCTTATTCATGCAACATTTTATGTGGTTTACTAGGAAGGCTCATCTCATCTGTCTTTTGTTCTAAGTGGATGTTCTTCCACAATCCGTCTTTAAATTTTAAATGATAAACAATTTTTTATGTTTAATTTTAAGGTTGTATTTTGTACAAAAATTTCTTTTGCAGCTTGGAGGTCTGGGTATACTCTTATCATCTACTTTGCTTGAAATCCTATTTATGTTACAATTTCTTTATTATTATTGGTGAAACTTAATTTATGGGTAGTCTTCAAATTGAACTTCGATATATTATTATTTCTTTTGTACTTGCTTATTGGACTCGCTCTTCTATCTTGGCAATATTAGTATGGGAGTAGCTACTTCATTATCTGTTATTGTTACGCTCTTGACTAGTGGCCTAGTGTCTAGCATTATTTATACCTTTCATGAGGCTCTAAAGTTTTTCTTGTTTATTAATTTCAGATCACAGCAGCTGTGAAGCCAGAGCCACTAAAGATTATGATATCTGGTGCTCCTGCGTCTGGTAAAGGAACACAATGTGAGCTTATTAAGGAGAAGGTAAACTGATCCTAGTTAGTTATCTGCCTACATCAAGATCTCTCTCAACCTCCATGTCTGTGCTTGTTTGTTGTCACAGTAATTTTTCTTCTTATTTTGTATCTTTCACTATAACAGATTGTTCATTTCCACTGAGGACTGAGAAGATAGTATTTACTGACAGTGACCAACTAAATGACGAAATCCCCTTCTCCAACAATTATTCTTTTGCTCTCTACTTTCGTATTGTCCCCTTGATTTGCCAACATTTCTTCTTCTTCTTCTTCTTCTTCTTCTTGCATGGACTTCCATTACTGTGTCAGAATTCCCCCGTGTCAAAATCTGTTTCAGTGTTGATTTGTGTTTCATATCTCTGCAATGAAATGTAGGATTCTTTGTCTAATTAGCCCATAAGGTCCCTTTTAAATCTAGTACTGTGTGTGTTTAAATAACCTTCTTCTTTTTCACTTGCTGTTTACATATTTTAACGGTCCATCCCATGAAATGATTTGGAATACTTGGAGAAAGAACAGATCTAATCAACTAGTTCTCATATTTGTAGTATGGGCTGGTTCATATTTCTGCCGGAGATTTGTTAAGGGCAGAAGTTGCATCTGGGACCGAAAATGGAAAGCGGGCGAAAGAAAATATGGAGAAGGGCATGCTAGTTCCTGATGAAATTGTTGTCATGGTATCTTGCTTCTCCATCTCCTGCTATCCCCGTTTTCCCCTTTCCTTATTATCTAACATGCACATACAATCCTAGATGGTGAAGGAACGGCTCCTACAACCAGATGCTCAAGAAAATGGTTGGCTTTTAGATGGATATCCAAGGAGCTTGTCTCAGGCGAAAGCCCTGGAAGATCTTCACATCCGACCAGACCTTTTCATTCTCCTTGACGTAAGCAATGATATATTATACCAACATGTTTTGAGAATAAGAGCCAGTTTTACTGGCCCTTCTCAGCCCCTTCCTACTGAAGGCCTCAACCATTTTGCTCAACCTTGGTTATTAGGCCAACGCGTCTAAGTAAAACCTCTGTTATTTCATGAACAAGCTTTACTCCCTAACATTGGTAAAGTTGCTAATTTTCAAGAAAACTAATACAAAAATATGGTTGTTGAACTCAATTGCTTTTTCAGGTCTCTGAAGATGCACTCATAGAGCGGGTTGTTGGCAGAAGACTTGATCCTGTTACTGAAAAAATATACCATTTGAAGTATTCGCCACCTGAAAATGAAGAGATTGCTTCAAGATTGACCCAGCGTTTTGATGACACTGAAGAGAAGGTACTATAACTACCAGGCCACTTTTTGCAGAATATATATGTGATTTTCTTTCTTTTGAATGTCTCTCTCTTTTCACTTTACATTTAATTGTAAATTAAGTTTAATGACTCGTTGTTAGAATATTTAACGTTAAGTTTTTCAATTTGCTTGTCAAGGTTAAGTTGCGATTACAGACTCATCATCGGAATGTGGAAGCTGTACTTTCTGTATATAAAGATCTCATATTCAAGGTACGCAAAGTATTTTTCTTTTTATACTCAGTAGCAGGTTACGACTGGTAGTTACTTGAAGAAATTAATTGTTTCTTTGTATATGTAAAAAGAGCCTCCTTTTGCATGCTTGCTGTACTTCACATTTATTCTTCAAATGGGTAGAAGCAGCAAAATCAAAGAGGGCGGAGAGGAGGAGGAGGAGGAGAGGGGGGGGGGGGGGGGGGGGGGGGGGGGGGGGGGGAGGAGGGGGGGTGTTGAATATGTTTAAAGAAGAGAGGTGGTTCTGCTCTGAGGCTAGGGGGTTTCCATGAAGTTACTGGGAGATAGTAACAAGTGATGCTGGGATCTTCGTAGCCATATATATTATATGAGAAATACTTTTAAATGTGCCGCAAACGGACGTAATGGAAACAAAACAGAGAAAATGTCTTGTGGGCCCCCACATGATTGGGGAACCTATACCATGCATGCATTTAAGAGAGTGTCCATTTCTGCAGGTATTTCTCATATTATATGTAAAGCATTGGAAAATGCAGTCAGTATATAAAGAGAGGATATTGCTTATCTTCAGTCTGTACCATAATATTTAGGAAGAAGTTGATATGCTTGACAAAAAACTTAGATGGCTGGGATGACTGATTTTTTTTGTTAGGCCTAGTCCAGTCCATTTTGGAATAAATTAATTAATTCTAACCACTGGTAGTGGCCAAAAGATGGAGATTTTGAGAGGTATTATGAATGTCTATAGTAAAGTAAATAGCACCTGTAGGAAGCATATGAAAGCATTGGGAAGAAGGTAGGAATGAAAACATCGTATTGATGATAGTCAACATAAAACATCGTCGGATCTCTATGAAATGAACCTTACACTACACACATTGGGACTTCCTTCAATAGCAACACATTGCATCTTCCTACCCCGTTGTAGACAAAAGTGAGCAAGGATGGATGGCTAGGTTGCTTGGAATTGGCGTGTTGTACCGATACCACCCGGGTGCAATAACAATTGAGCAAGGGTGGGCCACGATTTTTCTTGGAAGCAAGGTGCCACATTGCTACTCCTGTCGTAAAAATAGACAAGGAATTGTAGGGCATAGGAACTAACGGGGAAAGGAGTTAATATATGAGAGTAGGATTATGTTAGCTATTTGAAATATAGGAACATTAGCGGGCAAAGGAATGGAGTTAGTGAATACAATGAGTAGGAGAAAGATAAAAATATAGTTTGTCTACAAGAAACTAAGTGGGTTGGTGAAAAATTGAAGAAAATTTGAAAATACTAGAGAGGAAAAGAGACAGAAATGGGGTAGGAATAGTTGTGAATAAAGAACATTTATTGAACTTATAATGATACCAATAGGAAAGTGAAGTTATCTTATTCAATTTTTCAAGTATAATAATAAGAGGTGAAGTTTTTTGTGGAGTTGTCTCTACCTCCATAGTCAGTCCTATTATGATCAAAGGAGGCTTGGGTGATGATGAAGAGTTATTAATAGACCCGACTACATAATTAAGAGCTCGTGACATATCTGGACGACCACATCACAATCAATGGTTTTTCTGCATTTCTCAGTATCGTTTTATTTTTGTGGTAATTTGGTCACTTCCTACATAATAGCTATTACTGACAAATTGTACATTGAGCCAAGTTCCGGGCCTCATTTTCAATTGATTGCAGGTAGATGGAAATGCTCCAAAAGAAAATGTATTTACCGAGATAGATGGTGCACTGTCTTCTGTCCTCGAGCAGAAGTCGGGAACTGATTCAGCATCAGTAGTTACTGGAATGGCGAGTTTGGAAACATCGCTCGATAGTTGATCTGCAGGACGACTATGCAAATTGTGTCCATGTTGGTTGAGCATCAAATAGAGAGACAATTAAAATTTATTAAGCTGATGCCTGAAGCCATGTCTTCTTGGAGGAGCTGGTTGAGCCTCTGTTGAAGAGATCATTTATGTTTGTTTGCATATAATAATCTCTGTTCTTTTTCTACAGATCCTTGTGGTATAATTATAATCCGATTTTTTTTAACTTTCTTTTGGGAGACATTCCTTGTATTTGGGTCTTTGTTTCTCAATTATAATTAATGTAATATCAAGGAAATCCATTCCATCATTAAACATTAAAGAAACATTTTCTTTGACATCTATCTTTTGTTAGGAAGTATACTACTTTTGAGAAGCCCAAACCCTTGTTAGCAATCACCCGAACAAAACTCGTATTATACGCGAATTTTTCCATATCTTTCATAAACGTATAATACTTGCGTACTTTTGACAGATCCAAATCAGTACGTAAATTTTCAGCATGCGAAGTTTTAAACGTGTTCTGTATAAATTATTGAAAAATTTGGCACAAAAAACGTATTGGGAACCTGTTTAATTAATCAAATTTGACAACATATTTAAGAATGTGAAGTTTTTAACCTTAATATTTCAATTTTTCGAATACTTGACCGAATTTTTGAACGTATTTTATTTGTACTGAGCCGATTTATACTCTTACTTTTGTCGTTCCGAATTTTTTCCGTTTGCCGAATTGCTAACAAGGGCCCAAACTAGCCTTTTATTGCACCGATAGAGTGTTTCAATCTTTACACCGATCTCAGCTACAGAATTGTGCACCTCTAGTGCATCCTTATTTTCTTGTTTTTAATACAGGTCTCCTTTGGATAACCTTGTGTGCAGATCATGTGATTGGCAATAGAAAATATTAACTATCTAACATGAATTTGTGTATGTATTCGAAAGTGTACATTAAGCTACACTACAGATGAAACTCAAAGGAGACCTGCTGAAAGTAGCCTATCTAATCTGTACTGTTTGCTTTATATCTTCCTTAGTAGTGAACAAATTGATAATGAACAACATGCATGAACACACACAAAAAAGGTCGATGAACAACAATAAACTGCCTGAGCTATGCTGGGAATGCACATGCGAAAGAAATCTGATTATATTTCCTTCGCTAATTATCAGATTAATATTGCTACACACAAATTGTTAACTGTGCCACAATTATCATATAAGCAATGGTATATTTGGATTGCAGAATATTTTCATCACAATGACATGCAAGGCTGACAACAATCACGTTTGTGAAATAGATTATGCAATATTTGAAATGTCCTTGTCCCATCAATCTCATTCATTTGGACAAGCGTGCAATGATCCTCAAATCATTTTTGGAGGAAAGAAAATCATTAAGCATCATCCAGACATTACATCCAAAAGTTTTCAAGATCACCCAAGCATCCATCTAGAAAGATAAGCACCTCATGGAACACTGAAGTAATGGATCTTAATCTTAGTGAAAGGTGCGACTATATCTCACAAACTCAAGCATGTACACAAAAATTTCCAATTGTGTTTACAAGTACAACTATTTATCATAGCTCACTTGACAAATCTCAACAATTTTGAATATAATTTCAGGCCAAACTCTAGAAAATAGTATCATCCGTGTCACCCGCTCATAACTTTTCATAAAATGGTCGGAAATAATAGAAGAATTATGTTCAGGCAAACTTTCCACTACACACTTGGTTCAATGTAACGGGTCTCACTAACTGCCCCACATCGGACCATTCTGGAAACCTCAAGGAGCCATATGCTGGTGGTCTATGTCCATAAGCATTTTGCAGTGAAAAAAGTATCAAATGAGCCTCAGCTCATACTCTCCAGCCATAGTTATGTATCTCACCCATGGGAGAGCCTGGTATCCACTCTTTTCAATAATTTTCAGGTACCGCACCTATAAGATGAATAGTACAATCCAAAATAAGCGAACACTTGTCAAGTATCTTTTAGGGCCAGTTAGAGTAAATGTGGGGAACGTAATATGGAAAGAACAAAATAAATAAATAAGAGAATAAATCAAGTTTCAGTTACTCAGCATTACCAAGACATGGATAATAATCAACCAAAAACATATGACAAGCACCATTTACAGATCTTAAGGCCTTTTATTTTTCCAACGTTCTAAAGAAAAGAGAAATTTTTATTTCCTGCAAAAGGACTCCAAGATTATCCTTGCACCATACAGGTAATATCTTTCAGAATATAAATAAATCAAAAAGTTGTAGTCAAAAGACAATGTAGAAGTTTGGCCAATCAAAACAATAATATATTATCATTTATATTCCTCTGGTCAACAGTCAGTTTCTTTTTTGGCTTTTTATTGGCAGTAATCAAATCCTACAGTTAATCAATGAACACAACAAGACCAGGTTGGAACTTATTTAATTTAAGCGTGAGACAGCAATAACACAGTAAAGTTGAGGCAGAATGGTCGGAAAGAAAAAAGTACCTGAATTCCAGATACCGTAAAATATGGTATCTCAAACTTTACACGAATGGGAGCCTTCTTCTCTGGTGTCCCTTCTTCTGAAGTTACACTGGGAAGACTGAATTCTGCCCTCATCATATACTCCTGAAAATCGTTCACAGAAATATCAGACCCATGAAAAAGTGTGAACCGTGAACTATAGGTATAGCTTGGGTGAGGGGAATAAGCTGAGAGCCAACCCCAGCCCAATCCATCTCAAATCTGGTTCAGGTAAAGTCTGCTTGAATTAATGACAGCTTATGTAAGTCAACAGATAATTGGGAGTAACTTGTCGGCTAACATTATTTATTTTCTGAAAACAAGAAACAAAATAAATCAATTACCATAGTACATAGGAACATTTATTTTTTCTAAAAACAAGAGCCGACCAATGGCAACAAATATATAAGTAATCTTTAGTCACTTCTGTAACAACAAATTTTCTAAAAACAAGAAACAAATAATATCAAATCAATCATTTATATAATGGACAACTGGCATAAATTGGTGAACCTGCTGCAAATGAAGAAGAGAGATGATTAATACTTGATTCAGAGTAAGAGAAGAGCTAGTCTGAAGCTTAATCTATGTACTGTATTGTATTCTTGCTAGATGATCATGTATCGTGGTATGTCTTGGCTATCCTCCAACTTATTAGTATAACCAAACCTCTTTTTTTGGGGGTTAGAACTTAGGAAATTATCTGAATTTCACAATTCCTAAATAACTATATTATGTTAAAAAAAAGGGCATCTTGGTGCCACGAGTGTCCCGCTTACGCAGGGTATGAGGGTCAAGACGCATGCAGCCTTACCTCCATATATATAGATAGAGGTACTTTCCATGACTAGAACCTACATCCTCCAGGCCCTCAAATAACTGTATTATATGCTTCACATAAATATTTCTATGAAACCGGCTACTGCCAAGCTCTTCTTCAGTGTAAAAAAGGTAAATCTTGATTTAACTAATAAGTAATAACTTCTAAGAAAGGAATTTAAAGAGTTAATCATAGGAGGAGGATAATCAAATGTCTAAAATGTTATTTTCGTGAAATTACAAGAAAAATCATGTTGATGGCCACGAAAGTGTTTTTCCATGTATGATCAGTCACCAACCGCCAATCACAAATGTGAGAAGATGTTTTCGTCGACAATTTGAGAAGGGTAAAGTACAGACGTGTTTATTGAGTACATCAGACCGTAAAATAACCACAAAATTGAAGCAAAATGGGCGGAATGTTGGGTTAAACATATCCCAAAAAGTGAGAAAAGCTGAAAATGAGAATATTGGATGGTCGAGTGGTAATACAATAAAGAATAGAAAAATAATAAGAATATAGAAACCAGATCCAAGACCTGCAATGAAGACTGATGATCTATGTAGGTTACGATCAATAGGACTGTAACTAATTGGAGCTGCAATTACCACAAATGGACCCAAATGAATCAGGATAGAGACAGTAAAACAAGATATAATGTTGAAACATAAGAAAGAAGGTGATGCTTACTTGATATGCTAGGAGAAAGACGGTTCATGTATAAGATCCAAAGGCACATCATAAATGCATTTTTAAGAGAGAAAGAGAGAGGGATCAAGCATATCCCAGCCAAATTTTATTAATAAAGGTAAGATAGTAGTACATATAGTAAGAAGTTGAAGGATAAAGTTTTACAAGATATAACTCAAAATAATTGAAGGTAACAAAGTATTTACCAGAGAGTCAGATCAACACATGAAAATCCGTAGAATACCACAGTGGAAGTCCAATTGTTGTCAACTAATCAGATTCTGGATGCTACTCATGGGAACTGAATCTAAATTCTACCGGTACAGAATTTTATGATGGATTATTTATATTGAAAGCACTCAACTTCTCGAAGCAACTACATTGCATAAGAAACAAATCTTTGGAGGTTTAAGAAACAAATCTTTGGAGGTTTACTCGTCTCCACACCCACATAAGAATTGAAAAACTTATATAAATTAATAGCAATATGTATGTTTTTCCTTGGGAACTTCCAAATCTTTCACTGATGTGTCTAAGTTGTTAGGTGGGATTAGTATTTTGGATTCAATATGTCTACGCAGGGGCGGAACCACTTCCCCTGAGTTTTCATTTCCTACTATATAGATATATTGATCCAATTATATACTTGACGTTCTATGAAAAAATCACAATTGAGTGGTTGTCTAGTTAGTAAGCACATATGGTTTTAACCAAGCGGTCTCAAGTTCAATCCTCTTTAGCCTGTCAACTTAAATTTGTAATCCCCCTCCAAGACAATTTGGTTTAAGGGACCCGAACCAGGCCTTAGTCAAAGCATTTCCTTTTGACACCAAGCCAGCAAGGCAATGTGCAGAGTAGGTCAGTCAAGCGTGGGCCTTAGCCAGAAAAAGTTACAGCTGCATTATAAACTCCCAACAAAAGCTTCAAGCATCCTTCAGATCAGTCAAGCGTGGGCCTTAGCCAAAAAAGTTACAGCTGCATTATAAACTCCCAACAAAAACTTCAAGCATCCTTCAGACATTCATGACAGATAGGATTGTTTGTAAGAAGTTGAAATAATACCTTTCCTCCCGGAAAAGATTTTATTTTCCAGACTAATGCATCATTTTCCGGTGCATATGCAGCAGAACCCATGGATGTCCGCACATTAGGGTTGGTAGCATCTAGAGGCACAGGCAGTTCGATTTCAACATTTGTTGCAGTGCTGCATGGAAATAAATATGATATCTGTGAAGTTCATTACAAAGATACTCCAAAAAGCATCACCAGACCAAGAACTTGGCAGCAATGAAAACTGAACAGTACCTCCGCTCCTTAAACTGGCTCCTTGCCTTTACCATGATTTCAATACGACTTCTTGAGTGTCTCTCTACTTGAGCTTCCACCCAGATTAGAGGTTTTACCTAAAGGTACAGCAATGCTAATAATTGGATACAATGAACACAAATAACGGGGGAGATTGGCAAAAAGAAGTTTAAGCTTGGTAAATTTTACAAGGTATTCAGTCAAAAAACATAATTCTAGTGCTCCTGGCATCGGCCAGCTGTTCATTATCAATCCACTAAAATAAGTAAAATTCAACATATATAATTTTGTAACCTTTTTCCACATCTGCCTTTGCTATATAAGAATGTTAATAGTAGTACATTTGCATCTAAATCCAAAACAAATTTTGATCATATCTAAATCACTGAATGATATATAATTTATGTTGCAAGTAAAATCTAATAGATTAAGAATTATAAATAAAAAAAATTGAGTTTCAAATATAATCCGATTTATAAAACTAACAATTATGAAGTTAGAAAGTGTACCTGAGTACTAAGTCGATATGTCATCAAATCAAACGCTCCGTCAGGTGGTATGAAGGATATTGTCCTATCATTCTCAAAACGAGCCAAACGCACACACCTTGGAAGAAAGTGAACAGTCACGTTGCATTTGGAATACTTATCTTGGATCTTAAAGATTATCATTTTCATGAATATATTGAAATAATAAATTGGGATACAGAACTAGATTATAGAATGAAACTACATACTGGTGAAATTTAATGTCATCCAGATCTATGGCTTTTCCCTTTGTCGTCCTCCCTTGAGCCTCCAAAAGTACCCTGTCATTTAGCCCGAGCTTACATTCTGGCATTCCACTGCATAAGCCACAATTTATTGAGTCATTATTTTTACACAACAAATTTGAGCTTATGAGGTACAGAAAGAAATTATTCAATCGATAGAAACTTGCACGAAGAAATGTATGCAAAAAATAACGCTCTATTAAAATTGTTTCAGTTCAGCAATGTAAACAACAATTTAAAAGAATTTCAAGCTGAAAACTTTTCATTTTTGCGGATGGGTCAATCAAAACGATAATGTTGACAATATTAAATCCTAGTTGGATCCCCTGAACAAGTAGTTTCTGTGGGTGTTTGGAAAAAATTTCAGTTATAACTCAAATGTTTCTGGTGGAGAAATCCACTGGTTCCTCTTCAGTTGTTTCTAATGTTCCTCCTGTTAAATCTAACCACTTTAACTATGAAAACAATTGATACATAAAATTCAAGTGAACTTATTAGTGATTGTGTATGTATGCAAATATTGGCATTACAATCAAACGGAGACCAGTTGTGTGTTGCAGATTGCAGAGGAAACAAATACAATAGGTAATGGGGTTTCATACCAACTGGTAAATGGTAATAGGATGAAGCAGAATTGCATTTTTGTTTCTTTACTAGGACTTTGAAGACTTTCATCCACAATTTTCGTGTTACTCGCTTAGGACTTGCACCATTTTTTCCTGTATCTTGCTCTACTATTTATACCTTCCCCAATATAATTAATAAATTTTCCCTTTAAGGATCCCAATTAAAACCATAGTTTGTAGTATATGCCGATACCGATCCGATACGGCCGATACCGATAAGAATTGGCATGTTCCGATCCGATACCGACCGATACCCGATACTGAACGATATCGACATTGGGGGTCTCTTTTTCAGTCAATTCGGCAGAAAAAATTGAACGAAAAAGACCAATCAACAATGGTGTAAAAGTATATTAAGGTTGTAAAAGAAGAAAACTTATCTATCGCATGTAAAAGTAAATTAAGGTTGTAAAACTTATCTCTCGCATGTAAACCAATCGGCAAGGGTGACTACTATTTTCATTCAATTTCAAAACTACTAAGAACAACACTGAAAATACTTAAAATTATGTCTAAATGTATCAAATATATTTTCTAAAATGTTAATAATTTATTAATAATTATTTTCTTTCCGATACCAAAATATTTGATACTCCGATCCGAAACCGTCGATAATGCCAATCCCGATACTCATAGGAATGGTCCGATATACCTATCCTGCGAACCTTGATTAAAACACCAATTTTACTATCTACTAGCAATATCAATTCTTGCCCATATTGGGGATACCTTAAATGGGCATTTGCTTTTATAAAAGGAATCTCCAATAGATCTTCAGTTAGATTTTTCTTGACAGATGGTTGTAATTGTTGATCAAAATTTGAAATTTGAAATCCATAAAATAAAATATACTATCAAACAGTACTCTAAAGTTTGCCACAGGATTTGAACAAATAGCATAAGAATGAGGACAATAAGACTTCCTTTTTAATTTCTAGGCTCTAGCAAAACCCATCCCCTCCAAGACCCCACCCAGTTGATCAACATTCAAGCAATATCCAATTTCCTAGGCGCTGAAGTCCATATAAAAACACTACTACTAGCAGGGAGATATTTTTCAGAAACAACAGAATTCCCTGACCAATAAATAGTGCCTATTCCCCATTTTTTACAGATTTATCAAATCTGCGTCTTGAAATCTTCCAAAAACCTACAACTGATAAAACCTTTCAAGGAAAACTCATTAGGACAGTGCTTCCAAGATAGACCTGCACTAAGATTCAACAGCACCGTCTGAATGCTAAAAGCCTATAAACCAGTCCCAAAAGACATGAGGGAAATATAGGTGCTAGTACGTAAAAACAGGTACTCAATAGGACACAGTAAGAGGAAAATAAAGCTATATCATTACTCGTACCAAACCAATTCTTGTATCACGTTTACTTAGTTGTCTTTTGATATTAGCACCTCTTTTGGAGCCATAACCCAATTGAAGATGAGTGTATGAGTGGAAATTACATTAAATGCAATCACACATTGCAAAATAATATTTAATTGTCTTTCATTGTTAGATCATAGGACCCAGGCTCAACCAATTGAATTCATCAGGCTTCTCATCGTATACTACAATACGTTCCTAATTTAGTCCCATGTTTTGTTTATTTTATAGATAATGAGTCCTGAAATCTTTACACAAATTCAAAAAAAAGACATGCAAGAAAGCAATGATAAATAGGCAAGATCGGCTAACTGAATAAAGTATATATCAAGATTTAAAAAATATGATATACAGATATAAAGACCTTAAATATTCAGTATTTATTGACCCTCATAGATAGAGAAGTCAACACTCAGAGACCAAGACATTTTAGTTGACCAAGTAAGGCAACCTTTGGTAGCTAGCTTGGCTCTCTGATAACAAGAGCCTGTTTATGTCTATAATTTCAGTAGATGATCGGGTTCACACACTACATTGAGATTATTAGAAGGGTTTATCTACTAACTGAGGGATAATGCTAATTACATGTATATTCTTCACAATTACTTGAATGTGAGTGTACATACAAATCAAAATTAGAGAGTTTGATTTCCATACTGATTGTATTTTTTGTTCACCAAGAATCCCATCATCCAATCATCATTTGAGCCCCATGCTCGTCTTAAACAACGCAAGAATTAGGTCCATAAAATTAATCAAGCAATTTATTGATACCCGCACTAGCCGGCCCCAAAATTTTGGGATGCAGGTAGGCATTGTTGTATTGACCTTCACACGTCGTGATTTGCTAACTGCTTATGAACAGGAAGAATGCAGAAGCCTGCTCACTAATGAATGTTTGGACAAGATTTCCAAACATGGAATCCTAGTAGCTGTTTAGGTAGTGGATGAAGAAGACAAGAAAGAGAAATACTCCGAGAAATTTATCAGCAGTTGGTCACTAACTTAACTTACGTTCTTAAAGAACTTAAGTTCTAACTGGTTTCCATCTTCCAACATTGCGTATAAAGTTCTAACTCATCTTTGATGCTATACTCTCTAGAATAAAGTGTTGCCAAACTTGATTCACAACAATAACAAAATTATTACAAGATGAAAAGTTCTAAATTGAGTAGAAACAATAATGTTCACTAATGAAAACTAATTACATCATATAAGTGGACTCATCTCAAGTCGATGTTACTTTTAACATTAATATAGTGTAGAGATTTGTTTATAAAATATTTAACGAGATAGCCCTCTTTGCATGAATGCATATAACCTTCTCTTTCTCCTTGGTACCCTACAAAATAAGCCCTTAAGGACCTTAGTATTATACTGAGAAATTCAAGCGAGAGTTTGAACATCCTAATCTCTGGATCTCCGGATGCTTAGATCGCTCGTGATCTTCAGCTCCCATGGTAACATGAAATCTTTCACTTTGTAATAGGGGGCTTTGGTTTATATCAAACATGTACTCTCAGGTTAATGAGTGTTAAACATAATGCAAGTACCTGAGGCAATGTATGGGCTCTCGAGGAGGATGACAACAAAAAGTTACCAAAGTAAAGCACCGAGAATGGCAAGAACATTATGCCCAAAGAGAATTCAAATGTTGTACCAAGGGATGAGGACCTGAACAGGAATGTTGGGTCCATTGCTCCTCCACCAGTGGGTAATGAGGAGGTTGTGGACACAGCTCAACCTACTCCTGACAAAAAGTAGTTGAGGTCAAGTTTGAAAGGACTGAGATGCTTCGGAGAATTGGACTCAGGCGATGCTGGAGCCGAACTCAATGGCATTAGATACGGGATCGTGAAAGACACATCCAAAACAACATATGTTTTCATCTGAGATGCGCCTTGCATGTTTATTATGGGCATGGATAAGTCACAAATGTGAGTATAGCAGTTTTAAGATTCTACCTTATCAGCGTACTAGAGCCTAGAAAGATATCAGTAGCATCTTGTCGAACTAACCAACAGTGTTCTCAGCTCAAAGGATTAATATTTAATAGCAACATTACTATCACCGTTGAAGCTCACATTTTCATGTAGAGGCCAACGTTGTTAGCTGATGCATCCAAAATATCAACATGTCAAGCTCAGCCTAAAAACAATATCAAGGCTAAAATTCATTGTCATGTTATGGTCAATATAAGCAATATATCAAGAGAAACCCACTACTCTGGTTGGTTGGTATCTGATATATTCTTAAATATTTTTATCATCCATATGGAGCATATCGAGTTAAGCTTAGTGTTCTAAATGGCGGCCGCCTAGGCGGTAGGCGGTCTCTCTCCGCACCGCTTTTCGGTAGACGGTGGAGTAGGCGACCAACGGAGGTTCGCGACATAGGTGGAGGTGAGACGGCATAGACGGACGCCTAGGTGGAGCAATACCTAACAAGATATTTTGGCCAAAAAGGTTTTGTAAGCATTATGGGCCTATGGTTCACTTTTACAAAACTAAAACTTTATAAATTTTCGTTCTACGACTTAGTTATGCATGGAACATACTTAAAATATGCATATTATGCAAAAAAAAATTAGTAAAACAGCAACGGTAGTAATGAGAAGGGGGAGAGGAAAGAGAGGAAGGAGGAGAATGAAGTGAAGAAGAGGGGGAAAAAGTGGCTATGATGAATGGGAAGAGAGGCTAGTCCCTCTCTCTCTAATATCTATGGTTTTGAAATGACCTAAATATCCCTTGGATTCCCGTGCAATGAGCCACTTGGCTCACTTTATGACACACATCCCAATCTTAAGGACACCTAACCCATATTAGGTGACAATGACTTTGTGCAATTGCATAAATTAAATAGGGACTCATATGTAAAGGTCTAATGTTATACCCTATTTTGCATAATACGTTATATAAATATAAATATTTTAATATTCAATAAATATTGTTGCCATTTCCTTGATCTGTATATTTACATGAAAGTATGCATAATAGTTTTACACAATTTTTTTATTAAAAACCTTTACATAAACCTTTACATAGGAGTCCATATTTAATTTATGCAATTGCACAAAGTCATTGCCACCTAATAAGGGTTAGGTGTCCTTAAGATTGGGATGGGTGGCATGAAGTGAGCCAAGTGGCTCATTGCATGAAAATCCAAGGGATATTTAGGTCATTTCAAAACCGTAGATACTAGAGAGAGAGAGAGGGACTAGCCTCTCTTCCCATTCATCATAGTCACTCCCCCCCCCCCTCTTCTTCACTTCATTCTCCTCCTTCCTCTCTTTCCCTCTCCCCCTTCTCATTACTACTGTTGTTGCCGCAGCTACTGTTGCGACTGCTGAAGCTGACCGCTGTAGAAGCATGAAAATATCTATACTATGCGCCCACATAAAGAAGTGACTATGCGCCCACGTGTAGCAATTCTATGCGCCCACATGTAGTAAATTCTATGCGCCCACATGATTTTTCCAGAGGTGGGCACATGGTTGTCTTCCTACACTAAGCTCCCAAGTCAGAACAGCTCTACGACTTGGTCAACATCCATGATCAGTCATGGGCCGAGGCATGCTGTCACGCCAGTCTCCACGAGCAGTCGTGCACCGAAGCATGCGGCCACGTCAACCCCACGATCTACCCACGATCATCCAGTTCTTATGCGCCTACATCATATGCGCCTAAAACAATACTATGCGCCCACAGGGAGATCAGTGTATTCTCCACACGTGTGCGCATAACAGTCGTTTCAGTACAAACGACTATAAATAGAGGACATATGCCTCTTCAAATGAACAGAACATAGCATTTTAGAACCAAATTGTTGTCCTTCTTGCCAGTGAGCCGAGAGTTAGCAATTTTCTTAGGTTTTCTCCCACTTTTGTAAATCGGAGTGTCAATGGAGTAAAGGAGCAACTGCCGCTCGATCTCCATCGTCCCATTTCCCAAAATTCTTTTTGTATTCGAGGATTCTCAGTGCAGGATCTCTCAGGTGTACTCGATTTGTGGTACCTTACGCTAATAAGAAAAGACAGTGATTCTTCTCTTTTTTGTAAGTGTTCTACAAAAATGGCGACTCTGCTGGAGACTACCTTTTCCTCTGACGAGAAGGTGGTGACGCAATCTGATACCGCTAAAGTGGGGAGCACTCAGAAGATTTTGATCATGAAGTTCGATCAACAAGCGTTCGAAGAGATGCTCTCGAGGGATGGCTCTACTCCCTCAAAATCAGTGAAGCGAAACAAGTCTCGCAAGACTTGGCTTCCGAAGGCTCGTGCTGCATATCCTGCCAGTGCCGTAGAAGATGTGCAACCGAAGGAAAACTCTATCACGTGGGCTCATAACTCTTCCACAGAAGCTCCCAATGCAAAGAAGGCGCATACTGTTCAGGGCTCTACTAGCCCAACGACTTCTCTCTTGTTCAATCAACAAAAGAGTGTTCAACCCTCGAGACTTGGCAAAGGAAAACACTACGATGCCAAGAATCGAAGTGTTCGACACTCTGGGCAAACTCAGCGAAGCTTGCAAACGAAGAGGACGAAACTGGAGAAAAACAGTGTTGTTTCCCAAAGCATGCGCCCAGGGCTATGCGCCCAAAGGATGGTGTGGGCGCATAACTCTGGTCAGAAGACTTCTGTCTTCAGTAGGCTGTCTACCACTATGCGTCCAGGCTCTGATGATCCATTCTATGCGCCCACAGCCAGAAAGGCCAAGCATGCTGCCAGAACTTCTGGAAAGCATGCGCCCAAGGGCATGTTCCAGGGTCTATGCGCCCACAGCAAAAAGACAGACCCCAACGAGTATAGCACGGGACTGTCTTCAAGGTCATCACGGAACTTAGGTGTGGGGGTTGCCCATGCGCATGAACAAAGTCCGGATGTGCCGATTTCCCTTACAAACCCATATGCAAAGCGGAACAATGCATGTGAAATGGGTTCTAAGGCAAAGCTTCCTTCCGCCGATTTGCGCGACATGATAAATCATAAGCGTAAGACGAGAGAGATCACTGCGACTCATGAGGTGCCTCTACAAGGGCGTCCGTACACTAGTATTATCATCAATTATTGCTGCTCCAAAGCAACGAAAGTTCCTCCAAGGCAGTCCGTGTTTCGACGAGTGCAGCGTTCTGATGATGAAGAGCCATTATGTGTTTCATCCAACATGGCTTCATGGGGTCCTCCCTACGAGAGCCCCAATCAAAGAAGGTGGACCACTAATCCAACCTTTTCTTTTAATTGCAAACAGGAGAAGAAGTCTGCCTGCAAACAGCCAGTGAGCTGTTTTACTTGAAGGAGTCTATATGGGTACTCGGTCGAGAACAAGATCCCTTATAGACGGCGAGGACTCTCAAGCTGGGGGTGGTGTTCCCTCAGAATCTCAAGCTGGGGGTAGTACTCCCTCAGAATATGAAGCAGACGACCTCCACACCGGGGGTAGCCTTCCAGATGACGATGATCTCTTCGAGTCCGACGATGACTATCTACCTCCCCTGCCTGAAGACTAAGGCATTTTCAACTCAGAGACGGACAACATCAGCACCAGTTGTACTGTCTCCGCTATTCATCCTCGCATGCTATCTGCGTACATGACGGATGAAGAGAGACCTGAAGAAGCCAGTGATCAAACCAACAAACGACTGGAGAATCTTGAAATGGCGTTCGCCAAGATCACTGACATGCTTACCAGCATCATGGCTGTCCAAACTGCCAGGGTTGTTCCCCCACTTCAACCGAACGTCTCAGCACACGCTAGTCCGGTTCATAGCAACAACCCTCCTTCACTACAAAGGGAGTTCCATTCCGTTGCACCTTCTCCGAATCCCGTAAATGCTGGGGGTGGTCCTTCGCCGACAGCACTTGACAACCGTACAACAGTCGTTTCTCAACATCTGCTCAATCAGCAGGATGCAATCAAGGTTTAAAGTATCGGCCGATACCGACGGATCGAATTTGAAGGTGTCCGATCCGATACTTGCAAAAAAATCGGTATCGGCCGATTCACAGCAAAAAATTATTGTATCGGTTGGTATCGGCCGATACAAACCCGATACGGACCGATACGGTCCGATACGAACTTCCAACAGTGGAAAGGAGTCAAATCCAGAAGAAAAAACAGTAGGAAAAAAAATAAACTTACGCCGGCGTAGCCCCTTCTCCCCGCGTGGCCCCTTCTTCCGCCGTAGCGCGGCCACTTCCGGCGTGGCCCCTTCTCCCAGCGTCGCCCCTTCTCCAGCCGTGGCGTGGCCCCTTCTCCCGCAGTGGTCGTCGTGGCCCTTCTCTGCCGACCGTAGCTCCGGTGACCATTTTTTTTTGTTCTCAAGGAGAACAATCGAGAGGAGAGAGAACTGGCGGCTGCCGTTCTCTCTCCTCTCGTATATAATAGGGAGTTAGGGTTAGGCATTTGGGCCGGGTCTAAAAATTGAAGCCCACAAAAAAAATGTAGCCTACTGCTAAACATTTTATGTTGTTAACAAAAAATAAATGTAGCCTGCTGCTATTTTATGTTGTTAACTTAACGGATGCAATATATTTTTTTTTTTAACGGATGCAATATATATATATATATATATATATATATATATATATATATATATATATATATCATGAATATAATTTATTTAACCAAGATGAGACAAGTGGTAGCTTTAAAATGGTTTGTTATGTTAACATATGTTATATTCTGTTAAGTTGGTCATTTTATATAATTGTTAGAGTAATTTTTAAATGTTTTAAATATATTATTTTTTAAACTATATTTGCAGGATAAATGTCAAAAAGTCGTGCGCGGAAGAAAATGGATGCTGGTTGAAGACATAACAAACATTTTTTATTATTGTCCCAATATAAATCTTGTATGTAACATTTTTTTTAATTCTGTGTCATTAATTTTTATTGTATATGTGTAATATTATTGTATGTAACGTTTTTTTTTATCTCCGTATGTAACATTTTTATAACATTTGTAAGATAGCATAATGGTACAAGAAAGTAAGTTGTACGTTATCTATAACATGTGTAAGATAGCGTTATGAAATAAAATAATTAGTACCATGGGTCGCATTGCAACTGTTTGTAACCACACATAAAATTAAAATTATGAATATAATTAAACCTTTACTTCTTTAAAAAAATACATTCAAAAAAAAATATAATTATGGCTAAATATTGCATAAATAATGCATAAATATGTAAATTATTTTTTCTATTTTTTAATAGTTATTTAATATTGTCGATACAGCCGATACCAAAAAATCCGATACTCCGATCCGATACCGTCGATACCGCCGATACTTCCGATACCGATACTCATACAAATTGTCCGATACCGATACTTTGAACCTTGGATGTAATTGATTCTCTTGTTGCCCGTCTCGATACCATCTCACACAAAGACGAGTTTCAGAAGATGAAGATATCTCAACCTTATCCTCCTGAATGGAAGAATGCCACTTGTCCTCCTAACTACAAGCCATTGACGCTAAATTCGTTTGACGGGATGACTTCTCCTCGCCAACACATGACATACTTCAACATGCAGATGCTGCACTTACCAAGAGACGATGCGTTCTTGTCAAAGCTATTTATCAGCACCTTGCAGGGAGTAGCTTTTGAATGGTTCTGCAGTCTGCCTGACGGTTGCATTAACTCCTTCAAAGACTTGGAGAGGCTATTCCTCAATAGGTTTTACGAGAGTGGTATGCATGTTAGTATGTCCACCCTCATCGAGACCAAGCAGAGGAAGAGTGAGACTGTTATTGCTTTTATCAAACGATTCAGGCGACTAGCCTTGAAGATGCCCTTCGGTATACCAGACTCAGGAGCTTATGGATACTTGTCGGCATAACTTCCTTCCTACAGTGAAGTTCTGTCTGGGTATACATAAGTATGATACATGGTCCGCTTTCATCGGGGCCGCTTATGACCCTGCACAAGAAGACGTAATGCCTTCTCAAGCTCCTGCTGCCCCCACAAATTCAGAAGCTGGTACGTCTAAGTCCTCAACTGCCGACAAAGCTAAGCAGAAGGAGACGTGATTTGACAAATCTCTGAAGTCACCAGCTCCCGAAGGCATGGATCGGCCTTACAACTTTGACATACTGGCACAACTGGCCAATACACCTACCAGATTGTCATTGTTCGATCTACTGCGGCTCTCCAAAGAGACGCGTAAAGCGCGTAAAGCTTTAAGTGAGGCATTACTACATGCTGACTCTTATCTAGCTGAAGTCAAAGCTCCCGCTGAAGATCCGGTCTCTTGTCCTCATTGCCATAGCACTATGGAAGTGGTTCCCAACATCACCTTTTCACAAGAGGACATGCTGCTAAAAAATAATCGTCATGATAGACCTCTGTACTATACAGGGTATATCGGTGCGATTAAGGTGGATCGAATGCATATCGATCCAGGTTCCTCCTTCAGCATCATCCCTAGAAGTTTACTCCAAATTCTAGAGATCCCTTTGCACAAGCTGTCTGCAACCAATACAACTATCATGGCTTTCAATGCTGGGAGAAGTCATCCTCTGGGCAAGATCCGTCTCAAGTGCCAGATTGGTGATCTTCGGACAGAAGTTGCTTGCTATGTAATCGATGACAATGTGTCCTACAACGTCTTGTTAGGACGTTCGTGGATACACGAGAACATGATTGTTCCTTCTACCCTCCACCAGTGCTTTAAGTACGTCAATAGTGATGGCATCGTGAAGACGGAGTTTGCTGACGTCGATCCTTTCAAGAGTATTGAAGCCTACTATGGAGATTCGGTACTCTATCAATCTCAGCTTCGCAAGGATGACGACAACGAAGCTGACGATGAAGCTGAAGTTAATTCATCTGACAGTGACGGTCCCCTGGTTATCCGAGTCAAAGAACGTTCTACTCCAAAAAGTACTTCAAAGCCTCACACAATCTGGGTCAAAAAGAAGCGTCCTGATATTGCCGCACCATTGACCATCACTCTCCGCAAAATGACTTGGGTGGAACCTGCAGAAGCCCATCCCCTCAATCCTGATGAGTTACCCTACGTGGTGAACTTGACCAAGTCTGTGACTCCTGTTCCGGATAATAATGTCCTTAATGAGTATATCAATACTCAAAATAATGTACCTTCAGTGGACGATGTTATCCCTGAAGAAAAACTTGGCATATTTTCTGAGTAAAGGTTTATCTTTGAATTACTCTGATGTCTACCAGTCTGTAAACCAGTACGTAGATACATTGTACGCCTTAGAGCATAGCATAAGACCACATCTCTGCATGCCGGTCACGACATCCCGTATGCGGGAAACAGTCTGGCCAGAGGATATCCACTACTTCATCGTTCCAACGAGAAAGAAGGGTGAAGAACTAATCATCTTCGGTCGAATAATTGGCGAAAGAAAGTTCGTTCTGGACTTTACTACTCCCAATTACAACGCCAAGCTGGCTATGATTCAGGTAAAATGCAGCTTTACCAATATAGTTGGCAGGCCAAGAATATCATCCAAAACATAGGATATGATATAAAAAGCGACCAGAGACTAAACTACGATAAAGGACGACGATTGCGAATACGTCACTTTGCTCCTCCCGACAAACCCGATAACTATTATCAACGAAACGGTGTTGGTTTGGGTTATGTTACTCCTCCAACAACTCCTGAAAGATTAGACGTTGAAGTTGATCGTTGTTCTCATTCTTCTGATTCTTGCCTCTGGGATTCAGACTCCAGCATTGGAGACATGTTCAAAGCAACTCTATCCATCAACATGGTGTCAGTTGACCAAATTGCAGAAGATGTCCAATCAATTGAGCTCGAACAATGGGCTCAAAAGATGGACACCAAGTAGGAGTTACGTTTCGAACAACATGAACCACCTACTGAAGACGAAGTCGTCCAAGTTAATTTAGGAGATGAATCATCTCCTAAACCAATCTTTATCAGCAAAAGTCTGTCTGGTGAAGAACGACAATCTCTTATACAGCTTATAAGAGAATATATCGACGTCTTTACATGGAGCTATGAAGACATGTCAGGCTTAGACCCTAAAGTTGCTATGCACCGCATAAATATCTCATCTAAAGCTAAGCCAGTGAAGCAGCAACAACGGCAGTTCCGACCAGATATCATGGAGGCCATCGAAAGTGAAGTCAAAAGGCTTATTTCAAGTGGTTTCATTCGTGAAGAACAACACCCTGACTGGGTCGCTAACATTGTTCCGGTCATGAAAAAGAACGGTAAAGTTCGAATCTGTATCGATTACCGTGATTTGAACTCTGCATGCCCAAAAGATGAGTTCCCTCTACCGATCACCGACATAATGATCGACAATACTTGTGACTTCGAGCGAATGTCCTTCATGGATGGGTTCTCAGACTACAACCAGATCAAGATGTTCCCCGATAATGACAAACACACATCTTTTCGAACACCGTTGGGGGTATACTGCTATACCGTGCCCTTCGGATTGAAAAATGCGGGTGCGACATATCAGCGAGCTATGAACATAATTTTTCGCGATCATTTGCGCAAAAACAATAGAATGCTATGTAGATGATATTGCAGTTAAAAATCGTCTCAAGGGCAACCACCTCCAAAATTTGAGAACGGTGTTCGAACTGATGCGTACACACCAACTCAAGATGAATCCAACCAAGTCTTTTCTGTGAGTCTCCAGCGGCAAGTTCCTTGGTTTTGTTCTCACTTCAAAGGGTATACATATTGACCCGGAGAAGGTTAAAGCTATCATCGATATACGTCCTCCAAGAAATCTCAAAGAGCTATGCGGACTTCAAGGAAGGTTAGCCTACATCAGACAATTCATTTCAAATTTTTCTGGAAGGTGTCAACCGTTTACTCAGCTCATGAAAAAAAGAGTATCTTTCGTCTGGACTGAACAATGTCAGCGCGCATTTGACGACATCAAGAAGTATCTCAAGTGTTGGTGGCTCCGATAGTCGGAAAGCCTTTCTCGTTATATGTTCGCACTATGGATCATTCTCTTGGTGTCCTATTAGCTCAGAAGAATGAAGGCGGTCATGAACAGGCAATCTATTACCTCAGCCGCACGATATTTGGTGCCGAACACATACACACCTGTTGAAAAGGAATGTCTCGTACTGGTATTTGCTATCCAGAAGACACGTCACTATGTGTCTGGACAGACTATCCATATCATATCTAGAGTCAATCCTCTCGGAATACTCATGACTAAAGCGGGTTCTCTTAATTCCCGTTTAGCTACATGGACAATGCTGTTGACTCCATACAATATAATGTTCGTTCCTCAGAAGGCAGTAAAAGGCCAAGCATTAGCTGACTTCTTAGCATCTCATCCAGTGCCAGAATCTTCCAAACTCTATGATGAAATCTCAGATGAAGTGGTTGAGTCTAACAATGCAACTGAGGAAATCCCCATTTGACGAATGTTCTTTGACGGTGCGTCAAGAACAAGACCTAAAGGAAATATTGTGGCCGGAGTAGGGATCTTGCTTGTTTTATCCGATCATCTGGTTATACATCGTACGTATTCTCTCGTGGAACCTTGCACCAACAATGTGGCTGAATATAACGCCCTACTGATTGGCCTTCAACTGGCAAAACAAATGGAAGTTGACTATCTTGAAGCTTATGGTGATTCTAAGCTAATAGTTAGTCAGGTTCAAGGGGATTATGAAGTTCGTCATGAAAATCTCATCCCATATCACAAAGCGACGATTGAGTTGGCTTCTACCTTCGCTGGATTCTTCATCGAGCACGTACCTCGATTACAGAATATAGAAGCAGATGCTTTAGCCGGTCTGATTGCTTCCTTGACTGTTCCTATCAACACTCAGCATTCGATCACAGTGTCTGGTCGAGAGTTGTTCTGTGCGAAAGATGCCTTGCATATTCATCACAGCTACGCAGCAGACACGAACGTCGACATCAAAGACTGGAGATTTCTTTTCATAGACTATGTTGTCTACGGAATCCTCCCAGATGACCCGAAGGAAGCAGTGTCTATCCAACGGCGATCTCTCAGATTTTACTATGATATAGCTACCAAAATGCTGTACCGACATTCTTACGATAGGTTACTGTTACGATGTTTATCAGACACAAAAGCCAAACATGCACTACGTGAGACTTACGACAGAATTTGCGGTGCACACCAACCAGGCCCCAAATTACAGGATCGCCTCAGACGAATGGGTTATTATTGGCCCACGATGATAGCAGATGCTGTTGAATATGCAAAGAAGTGTAGGGCTTGTCAATTCCACGCTGATTTCATTCATCAACCTTCGGAATTTCTACACCCGACGGCTGCATCTTGGCCTTTTGAAGCCTGGGGTATGGACGTCATCGGTCCAATCAGTCCGCCATCCTCCAAAAGACATCGGTTTATCCTGGCTATAACCGATTACTTCTCCAAATGGGCAGAAACTATACCGCTCATCGAAGTAAAGACATCAAACGTGATCAGTTTCATCAAACATCACGTCATCTACCGCTTCGGCCTACCTCGCAGGATCATCCATGATAATGGTCCACAATTAGTGAGCCATGCATTCTATCGGTTCTGCGATAAGAATCGAATTCAGAATGTAGCCTCTACCGCTTACAATCCTGCAGCTAATGGATTAGCAGAAACTTTCAATAAGACTATCATTAAACTTCTCAAGAAGTTCGTGTCTTCAAACAAGCGCGATTGGAATGAGAAGCTCGGCGAATGTCTCTGGGCCTACCGCACAACGGTTCGGACTCCAACAGGCAGTACGCCGTTCTCTCTGGTTTATAAAAGTGAAGCAGTTCTTCCCCTAGAATCCAGATTCCCTCTCTTCGAGTAGCCTTAGCCAGTGAGTTGACTGCCGAAGAAAGTTACCGTCTGCGACTACAAGAGTTGGAAGCGCTAGATGAAAAACGCTTATTAGCTCAATAGTGTATTGAGCTATACCAAGCACGCATTTCTAGCGCCTTTAATAAGAAGGTGAAGGAAAGATTCTTTCAAGTTGGTGATCTGGTCTTAGCAGTGAGAAGACCAATGGTCATGACACACAAAACAAAAGAAAATTCCAGCCTAAATGGAAAGGTCCTTTCGTTATAGAATCGGTGTATTCTAACGGTGCGTATCGACTAACCAAGCCTGATGGTGACTTGCTTATGATGCCGATCAACGGCAAGTTCCTGAAGAAATATTATGTTTAACCTTCATATACAGAGTTCACAGATACTCTGTTTTAATCATGTAAATATACACTGCAATGTTTATGTGATTCGGAAAATCATCTAACTATTATCCGTATTTCAAGAGTCTTGAATACGCCATGGATAATAGGTCCTCTAAAAAGATTCCTCAGTGGAATTATCTTCGTTAGAACTCTGTCCAAACTCGTCTTATGAAAACGATCACGTCCATATTACCTCTGAACTGTTTTCCGATAATTATTTCCAGTAGGATAATTAAGAAATGTTTTGCCACGTCCATATAACCTCTGAGCGAAACACTCGTCAAAGATAATCACGTCCATATTACCTCTGAATTATTTACTGACTCCTACTTAATGTTATATATCCGTCCACGCCCATATTACCTCTGATCAGATATAAAACATCCTCTGCTATTGTGTCCATACTATCTCTATTAGCAGTTTCTTTCAACTTATTATCTATGTTCAAGAATCTTGAATATAAACGGATAATAAGTTCACATCAAATTCTCCAGCGAAATACCCACCAGAAATATCCCTACTACGTCCACATTACCTCTAGTTCTGATATTTCACAATTCACAAGCACATTCATGAGTTCAGAAAGTCAAAAAATTCTTTATTAAACTTTTCTCAAGAAGCAGAGGAAGGAAAAAGATACAAGAGTTTTTACGGCTAAATGAGCCAATTATAAGAAAAAACCTAAGGGGTACACAATTAATTGATGATATCCCTTAAAGCCGTAATTTCATTTTGAGACTTGACAGTAGCACGACGACGCGCTTCTTCCTGCCGAGCAGCTTCATCCTTGAAGGGAATCAGTTTCGCATGCTCCTCCTCCAACTTCACCAGTTCTTTTAATTGGTCTGAAGTTGTGGCAGTCGCAACAGCCTGAGCCATATAGTCTTCCTGTTCAGACGCAACTGTTCTTAAGTTAGCCTCTAGTTGGGCAATCTCATTGTGGATCCGCACAATTTGATTATAATTTCCGGTGATCTAGGCGGCCAGCTTGTTCTTTGAAGCAATACGAGCTTTGCCTGCAGCGTTGAATTGTTCGTATTGATCAGCCAACTCACTGATCTCTTTAGCAAGGGCATCCTTTCTAGCTTGGAAAGTAGCTTCCTCTTCTGCAAGAGCCACAACCAAAGCCTCGTCTTCTTCAAGAAACAACGATGCTGGACTTCGTTGCTTGGCTTCTCGAAATTTGGCCACTCGGTCCTCAAAGTCATTTAGAACTTTCCTCATAGCATCAGCCCGCTCCTCGTAGCGAGCAATGCTTTCAAGGACCGTCACTTGGCATTCGGCAATAGCCTTTACAGGTCCAAAGGCGGCATTCTAGTTTAAAACTCCAAGAAGCTTCACTTTCAGAATGGAGTAGAAGGCTTTTATGACTTCCTGGGCCATCTCGTCATCCTCAGAGGAAGTCGTTGGAGAGGGAGCTTGATGGGGATCTTCCGCTCCAAGAATAGATACTTGACAAGAAGCCGAACCTGACAATAAAACAATATATATATATATATCAGTAACGGAAAAAAAAAACATGAAAGAGTACGAAAGAGTTGTAATTTTGTACCTCCTGCTTGCTCAGCGTCAACTTGAACTAGGTCATCAACCCTGGTTACAAGGGAACCAGGAGCAGGCCCAGGTTGCTCAGTAGTGACAATGTCAAGGCTCCGAGCAGTTCCTTCAGCTAAAGCAACATCAAGCTGTATATCTTCCATGGCCCCAGCTGGACCTAGAGCAGATTCAGTGACAGCCGCCTCAGTGCGCGGTTCAACTTCTCCTTCCGCAGCTGCTACCGGCTTACTGACATATTCCTCTGCACCAACCACCCCAGTGGAACCGGGGACAACTTCTTGTCCTACCCCAATGTCTTAGGCAACCTCTGTAGTCTGTGCAATGTTCCCTCTCCTTGCCTACAAGGGAATATACGATGGCAGTCAGCCTCACGAGGAGTACGCAAAATTGAAGTCGGAAAATCTCATCCGAAATAAAGTGCAAAGATAACATACCCGCGGGAGGGTGAGCTGATTGGACTTGATTCTCGTCCAACTCCTTTATTATAGCTCCAATCTCAGGCATATCTCCTAAAGAGATATCATAGGAAGGGCTGGCTTTCTGTTCGCCATCATAGTCCGGGCCTTCGCCCTGATCATCCCTTTGCTCAACCCCTTGGACTGGGGAAGGCCAACCTTCGTCTGTCGGTTGAGGACGAGTGGGGGACACCGTTGTCACGTCCACCTCTTCAGACGAAGAAGCACATGCCTTGGTCGCAACTTCGAGGTCCTGTGCAAAGGACAAACGCAAGGGTGAAAAAGCTTCATTCGAAGGCTGCACGATTATTGGTTTGACCAAAACGGCGATGGAGTCTAGAAAGGAATCTACTTCCTGAATGGTAACAGCCCGTGACGCCGTTTCACCTCTTCGAGTCTTCCGAGAAGATCTTCTTGGAGGAGGCAAGTCGGCACCCACATCCTTGCCTTTCTTTGTCCCTCTTGAGACAACAGTTTTCTTCTTTCTCTTAAAAGTTGACTGTTGAGCCAGTTCAGTTGAAATTTTTCTTTTTTGAAGAGGATCAGGGAGAGAAGAGTCATCTTCAATATCTTCTCTCTGAGGTGCTGTAGCAGTCGGCTCCTCAAGAGCAGCTCTCTGTTGTGGTGTTGCGGCCGACTCAACGGCTGGAGCGGTACTTTCCCTTCTGCTGCCCTTCGACATCATTCGGGCTCGTTCCACATTGGCAGGAGTGGGGGCAAGCCTAGTCTCCAATACTAAACTCTGCTCACGATCATACCGAGGATGATGGGTATTGATCTGAGTATAAAATTTTGCAGCGGCAAAGAGCAGATGGTCTCAGGCTTATCTTCGGGCAGAGTAAAAATTGTCCCTGTGCATCCGGCGTTGTAATAACCCCACACACGCGCCACGTCGATCAAGCTTCCTATCGACTCCAGATTAGGGCTAGAGTTGCCCATAAGAAGCTGGCTATATCCAAATTGCCGTGCGAAACGACTTCGTAAATAAGGCTCCAGGTAGGTGTGGTTCCTATTCCTAAGCACCAGATGAGAGAGCCTGATAGACTGGAGCCAACGGAATGCTCCAGTAGTCAAGCTAGTAGTGTGTGCTCCCTCATCTACTAATGCATCCCCTGCGTTGTCACTGTCGGATAGAGGGGATATTCTGAAGAACTCGTAGTTCTTAAGGAAGCTCAAAGCCCTTCTACAAGCAGGCATTCCAGTGACGGCCCAGTTTGCGTCACAAAATCTTCGAAGAAAGACGTCTCCTGCCAAAGAGTCCGCCACCAGTCCGGCATTTATCAATTTGGGACAGTGCATCACCAGCCATCCCATCAAGTAATGAAAGAGGAGTTCGGTCCTACCAAAGTCTGTTCTACCTTCGGGGGTCACCGTGTTTCCAATAAAATCTCGCATACCTCGTTGGATGGCGCAGACCATTGCAGGAAGCAGGGCAAGCCGATATCCAAATACCAGCTTTACAGCTGAAAGTATCATACTCCGGCTCATCCTTTCGATAGACCCTGAACCATCAGGGACTACATAGTCGCGGATCCAGATCATCAGAAAAGTCGCCAGCACAGCTTTCTTCGACAACTTAAACTCAGCTTGTCGGAAGAAGTGATAAATCGAAGAATTTCCCTCGGGATCATCACTATCATCAGTATCTGTTGTCCCGTGATCTGTCATCAATTCCTCTATCTTGGACTTCGTCAAGGACTTGCAAATTGAAAAGGAGGCCGGACCTTCTCCTTCTCCTTTAACAAAAATATATCACGTCCAAGATTTTGTATAGGAATTGGCCCCCTCAGTCCTGCCCTTCTTTGTGATCTTGTGACAGATGAGGAAGTGACAGAATAACTCCTTATACACGTCCGTCATCTCGGAGTTTTCTCTCTCCAGGTCCAAGAGTTCTTCATCACAAGGGACATATTCTTCGTACGGCTCTATTCCCCAAGGAAGCTTCGATATCTCCTGCATCTCATGAAGAGCCAGCCTCATCTTCCCGACCGGAGTGAAGAAGGTACAGGTGTGATGATTGTACAACTCCGCCAAAGAGACAAACATAGGTCAATTTGTCTTTATGCCATATTAAGTAGCTCTAATGGCATGAAAAAGGTCGGCAGCCTTCAGGGTGGCTTCATAAGTTGAAAGCTCCCATTCAGTAAGGTCACTCCAAAACAAAACGGGTACCTCCAACCTACCATCCGCAGCTTCCCTACGGGATACGACCTATTCTTCGACATCATCAGATTAGAAAGGGTGTCGGCAGCATAAGGATGAAGGTCGATCGGAATATCGTTTATTATGGCACCAGGGTGCATCCCCTTGTAGAATAGGACGTGGAGCCCTTGACACACTTAAAAGTGTCTTTCTTCCGATCACCGGAGTTGAAGTGTATCTTTCCGAAGACAACCCCATGAAGTTCAAGGTTTAGGTCCCATTTCATCTGTCTCCGTACAGCTAGATCGGTGAACGCCAACAGAGGATATTGGCGATCCATGGACGGCAACCATATCCTTAGGTTGTTCAACCTGACCACCAGAGGGTCTTTCAGGCGTATTGTCTCGCCTTCCTCAAACCCCAGGCTGTCCCCAAACAAGAAGTACGGTCTCTTAAAGCTCCGCGCCCCTCCGAGCAAGAACTTCTCATCATTTATCATCTGCTTCAGGAATATCTTATCATGTTCAAGCATAGCGATCATTCGCACTGAAGGCTGGTTCTGGCTGATCTTAACCTGAACATTCCTAATCATGGTAGTGACGAGTCTTGAACCAAGAGCTTGGCGAGCAGAGCTGAGAGGAATTCCATCGAGTTCCGGGACGACCATGTCAACTGCAAAGACAGAGAAAAAAGTTTAGAATCTACAGAAAAAAGAGCTAAGTGCTGAAAAATTTCTATGCGTCCAGTTTCTATGCGCCCAAACAGCCTATAGGCGCATAAGAATTTTCAAACACAGAAGTGTTCTGTGTGGGCGCATGACACACAACAAGTGTGTGGGCGCATATTTCTGTGGGCGCATAAGAATGCTAAACAGAGGTATATTGCTTTGGGCGCATATCAATGGTTATGCGCCCAAGCATAAAGAAGTCCGAGCGTCGCAAATTAACGCTCGAGACTTTGTTTTAAAGCATAGCCTCACCCAGAATGGGGTCTTGGACTAGCGGAGACGTTGTCGAAGGAGGAGAACCGCCCGGTGCAGCCTCCTTGCCCTTCGCGGACTTCTTGACAGCCTTGGGAGACATGTTCTTGCAGAAAAGAAATGAAAAGTCTTTAGAAGTTTTTGAGAAAAAGGGAGGAGAATGAATTTTCTCTCTTCAAGGCCTATTTATAGGCACGAACGAGAAGTTAGGCGCCCACATGGTCTATGCGCCCACGCAAAGACTCGTTCTTTGCACACTATGCGCCCACTATTTTGCTGATGTGGACTATGCGTAGACATCGCATAAAGGATGGACCCCTTCAAATTCCGTTCCAATGAATCTGTCAGTTCAGATTTTTGACGAAGATCTCAACAGTCATCTTTGACAGCCTGGCAACATCTATGCGCCCAAAGAGATGGTCTGTTATGCGCCCATAGAGCCATAAGAAGACAGTCTCCCATGCTTCTTTCAAAGTATTTCGAACTCGTTCGAGTATCAAAAACTTTGAAGGGGGTCTTGTAGAAGCATGAAAATATCCATACTATGCGCCCACATAAAGAAGTGACTATGCGCCCACATGTAGTAAATTCTATGCGCCTACATGATTTTTCGAGAGGTGGACGCATGGTTGTCTTCCTAGACTATACGCCCAAGTCAGAACAGCTCTACGACTCGGTCAACATCCACGATCAGTCATGGGCCGAGACATGGGGCCACGCCAGTCTCCACGAGCAGTCGTGCACCGAAGCATGCGGCCACATCAACCCCACGATCTACCCATGATCATTCAGTTCTTATGCGCCTACATCCTATGCGACCAAAGCAATACTATGCAGCCACAGGAAGATCAGTGTATTCTCCACCTGTGTGCGCATAACAGTCGTTTCAGTGCAAAACGACTATAAATAGAGGACATATGCCTCTTTAAATGTCACTCCCCGTTCCCAGAATGCGTATTTTTATACATGTGCAACTCATATATATTTATTTAATATTTATCATGTATTATCCTGTATTTAAATTTCTTTAATTTCATGTTAATTAATTATCTGCATTTTATTTCCTGCAATTTTATTTCCTGCAATTTTATTCCTGCATTTTATTTTCTGCATTTTATTTTCTGCTTTTAACCTCTCTGCTTTGCTTTCGGGTTGGCCTTGGATGGATCCGAATGAACCCGACCCAATAAACCCACCTACCACCACCCCTTCCATTTAAAGCCCCCTTCTCCTTCTCTCTCTTCATAACTTTCCTTCACCATTACTTCTTCTTCTTCCTCTTCACTCTCTCCACCTACCAGGAGAAGGCAAGTACATCTTGCTTCTCCTTCACCCATTTTTATGGTTCATTTGTCTTCCTCTTGTGATTCTAAGAGAGTTTACTACTTAGCATTTTTGATTTCTTTGGCTCGTTTCTTCCAGATCTAAGTTGTTGTATTTTCGGTTGTCCATGGGTTTTGATCCACCAAACTGGCGTGTTTCCGAACATAGATAGTTCATGTTGTAGAGCTTCTCCTTCTGCACCATTCTGAACCATGGGAACCTCATTTCTGGCTTAGAACGAAGGTTCCATGAGATTGGAGTTCGGGAGATTTAGTCACGCTCACGTTCTTACGTGCCAGCGTGAATTTTTAGTCACGCACACGTCTTTACGTGTTAGCGTAAATTTTGAGTCACGCTCACGTTCTTACGTGCCAGCGTGAATTTTTAGTCACGCACACGTCTTTACGTGTTAGCGTGAATTTTGAGTTACGCTCGCGTCTTTACGTGCGTGCGTGACATTTGAGTTACGCACACGTCTTACCCTTCACGCTCACGCTGTGCGTGCCAGCGTGAACCGCTTTTCACGCTCATACGCTCCCGTTGTGCGTGCGTGAGTTACTTTTCACGCTCACGCTGTGCGTGCGTGAATTACCCTTCACGCTCACGCTGTGCGTGCCAGCGTGAACCACTTTTCACGCTCACGCTGTTTATACGCTCACTCCTACCTACTAAACTTGGCGTACCCTTTTTACGCGTACGATTTTTGCGTGACTTGTTGGCCTTAGCATAGACTTGTTGGCGTGACTTGTTGGCCTTAGCATAGACTTGTTGGCGTGACTTCCTGACCTGGGTGTTTCTATTTGTTCTATAATTTATTCATTTAATGGTGGCATGATAATTCTCCTATTATATCCTTACGCCTTTTTATGAACTCGATAATCTTAGCATGTTAATATTTTAATACATATGGTTGTGTAGAACGTGTCCTGTGTCTTGATTGGTTTATGGATACCCAGTAAGACTGGAATTTAACCCTGAGGAGTTATAGACTCGACCCCATTGACTTTCATGCCTTGTCACCATTGATAATAATGGTTGTCTTGACACAAATTGATCATGCGTTCCTAGTTGGAACTAAGAGACTGGCTAGTCGTCTTATTGAATTAAATGAATGAGACACGTTCATGTAATGAACTATTGTAATCGATTAGCCGATCCCGAATATTGACATACAGGCATGTGCAGGCTTCAATTTATTTATTTTTCTACAAAGCAGCATGTGTACTTTATGGTCAAGGCATGATACTCCGTGGTTAGATTTGATTGTTGCATTACGCTATGTAAGACCTACAACCTAGCCGCACGGGTATCGTTGTAGAGTTGCGCATATCGTACCCCGTACGAAAGTACTCATTTGAATGACCATGATCCACGGCATGGGATTTCACTCAACGTAGAGACTATTAAGTAATAAAATAATGATTGCATGGGGAGAATGGATCCCCGAGTTCTTACATGGCAGCCCTCTTGGGACTAGTAGTGCCCGACAGGCCGACTGGTTCCCACAGATACTGTAAACCTGCCACACGGGCAGGGAGCGGTATCTGCTTATATTATTATTTTATATTGTATATTGATGACGGACGTCCCGCTGGGACTCGTCTAATTCATGATTGGCGCAATTGATTGACTAGATAGACTAGCCTTGCTCGTACATAGTAAGAACTGAGGAATCCCTATTTGCATAATTCCAGGATAACTTGGGACTCACAATAGCAAGCCGTAGGAGTTGATTGGCCGTTCAAGATGATTTGTTTGTGTACTGTACCTACTCTGTTGCCTAACTGAGATGATCAGAATGTCAGGACATGACGGGCCAACTTCTGTCCTTGTTTGGTTGGGAGGTTGGTTCGAAGTGTCGTGATGTTATGTGAATCCTAGTGGAAAGCAGAGATCTATTATCATATTCTCTTACTTACTGGTTTAATCCTTCATATCGTGCTTCCTTGTGGTACTTGCTATTAGAGGTCTAACCTCTCTGGTTTTGCATGGCCAGATTTAGAGCCGGTTCCCGAGGACTCAGCTTACTTCCACCTCCAAGATGGTCAATACTAGGAAAATGATCGCAGGAGGACTCGAGTGGGTTCCTTACTCCACCGCTCGTTTTGTTATTTACTTTATACTTAGCCGTTTGGCACCGACATGTTAGTCGGACAGTCTTGCACTTGCTTTTACATAATTGTAACTAAGTCAGACTGCAGCTGATAACAATTGTGTATACGTTACTATATCATCTGGCTATGTTTTGTAAAGCCAGATCTCAAGGATATTTTGATTAAACGTTTGGGACGCCTTACTGCTTTATCTTACATGTTCTCTATTTTTGCTTCTTGTTTGAATGATTGAGACAATAGATGTGAAGTGACCATAGTAAGACTTTCATGTAGTATGCACCCCCTCGTCTGGTTAGACAGCATTGATCGTATTATACGGTATTCTTCTACCCGTAATACGTAGCTGGCTGAGTCATTCCTCCGCTCTCCAGTATTCTGGTTCTGGGACGTGACATTAAATGAACAGAACAAAGAGCATTTCAGAGCCAAATTGTTGCCCTTCTTGCCAGTGAGCCGAGAGTTAGCAATTTTCTTAGGTTTTCTCCCACTTTTGTAAATCGGAGTATCAACGTAGTAAATAAGCAACTGCCGCTCGATCTCCATCGTCCCATTTCCCAGAATTCTTTTTGTACTCGGGGATTCTTAGTGCAGGATCTCTCAGGTGTACTCGATTTGTGGTACCTTGCGCTAATAAGAAAAGACAGTGATTTTTCTCTTTTTTGTAAGTGTTCTACAACCGCGCTGCCGCCGGCAATCCCGCGTCTGCCGTCGGCCATCTCGCGTCGCCACCGGCCACCTCGCGCCACCCTCCGGCCTCGTTTCCTCCAACTCCTTCCTTTCCAATGCCCTAGGTACAAATTCCTCCATCTTCTATGATTTTTTTTCAAAAATCCTTCCCAATTTAAGCCTATGTCAGAAATTAATTATTGAAATTTTGGTTAGGGAAAGAGTATAAAGCACATAACCGAATTTCACTTGGAAAAAAATTATATATAGTGACCAATAATTATAAATCCAAAATCAATCAGTACAATTTAAAGTATACCACGTTGAATCTATGAATTTGTTTTGCTATCTTAAATTGAATCCTACATAATATAACATCCATGTATCATCACGCCCCGAACAATGATCATAATTAGTCATTTCACAATTTCATACTTGCTTACATATATCATAATATTTACCCATAACATTCAAATATCTATATATATTCTGCTACAAGAATACTCTAATGTGTAAGGCTACTTCACAATCATAATTCCTACTCATTCTATGGATATCAAGAAAGAGGTAGCAAAATCTGCGGTAGTCATGAATCCTGATAGTGAAACGGTATCTTGATTGCAGTCATATACGCAATGGCGGGGCACAAGATTACTATATCACGTTAGAAAATGAGAAATGAGAAATATGATTTTGATTCTGTAGAACATACACTTTATGATATTTGACTTTAATGATTCTATGGAATTTCAAGATCATTGTTGATTTCAAGTATCTTCATACTTTTCGTATTTTCATAAACTATTAATGTATATGATTTTTGAAAATATTTCATTTGAAAATAGATTTTACTCCATCTCTGTAAGGTGGATAGAATATCTTGTTTCTATCTATAATCGTTTTAAAATATAGCTTATCTTCAAATTTTAAATTTCGTGGACAAAATTTTTGTAAGGTGGGTAGAGTTTCATAGTCGTAACCAATAATACGGTATTATTCAGTTTATTTTAATTATTTATACATTTCAAAAAAAAATCTAGTTAATTATTAATGTTTTATTTTAAAGAAAAGGATGATTTTTTTTCATAAATATTAATAAATACATAAAAGCCATGGGTTAAATTTTGCAATTTCAAAAATTAGATATGGACGCCTTATAGGATAGGTGTCAAAACCTAACACCCACAAAGCTACATGACTTCTCCTAACAACTCTTAGTCAACAAATAATAATAATAATAACAATAAAGGAAAGAGAGGGAGAAACCCATCATTCACTCCATCTCCCTCCTGTGAACAATCGAGCCCTTCCCTCTTCATCATCATCATCTTCTTCTTCTTCTTCATTTCTTTCTCCTTCAAAAAAATCCACAACTATGTCAACTACCCCAACACCAACGTCACCACTTCCCCACACTTCCTTACATGTCTCTCCCTCTCCTTATATACATCTCTCTCACTCTCTTTCAACTCTCTTCCTCTCACTCTCACTTATGCCCGCGCCCGCCGGCGACGCCGCGGCGGCAGCCACGCGCCTCTGGCCGGCCGGCCTCCCTCCTAGCCGCCGCCATCACCTCCATCATCATCATCACCACCACCTCCATCATCAAAATATAAACCCTAACCCCCCTATTCTTCTAAAAGAAGAATGATTGGAAGAAGAAGAAGATGGAGCAAAATGGAGAAGTTGGAGAAGAAGAAGAGGAAACTCTATTCCCCAAATCTCAAGCCCTACATCCCAAGGCAAGCCCTTCCTCTTCCAAATTTTATTTCAAGTTCTTAGATCTAGAATTTTGTATATATATAAATAATTAGAGATTTAATTTCTGAATTTATGAAATGAAATATTGATACTCATATGTGTAGTTGTATTGTACGGACACGAGGACTAGGACATGGTTTGACTTCTAGACACAATCAATTTTGTAATTGTGAAATGGTTGGTAATTGCTTATATGATTTGCTAACGGTTGAATGCATAAGAGTTTAATTACTTATGGAAGCCTATATATATATATATATATATATATATATATATATATATATATAACCATGAATTAAAATACATATATGACAGTATATATTTAGCACTGTAATCATGTTGGAACTAATAGGTACTTGTCATGATACCTATAGTCAACCATGACACAAATAGATTTTACTAGTTAGTTCTCTAACTAGACATATTTCTATTTATGTAAAAGTTTGGACTATATATAAGTGTATATTTTAACTAGTCATCGTATAATTGTATAATTGCAAACGTGTCTTAAACGAATATGGTGTAATAAGTAGTTTACTATAGACATGATGCTTGGTATTCATATACATGTGCTCATAGGTACACAATATAAGCATATGTATGGTTGGGCTAAAACTAGTATAGTCAAGTGTAGAAATTCACAAGACATTAGTAGTTGGCAATTTAGAAATAAGGACTTGGCTATCCTAAATTGATCATGGGGCATAGACGGATGTCCTTAAGACCAATACGAGACAATGCAATAAATAGTTGAATCTTGGTTGTTTAGGTAACCATAGGTTTGGTCTTGGGCACAATACGGGACCATACCAGTGGTATTGAACCATATTTGGTATCATAATTTAGAATTATGAGCTAATAAATTACTTTAAGAATGAGAAACAGAGAGTACCAAGTAAGGAAAAACTTTAGGCTATTTCTAGATTGGTTTTGGAATATTAAAAATCGGTCGTATTGGTCGAAATAGTGATTTCGACCAACGAGTATCTAAGAAATCTGGTTGTCGGCATTTAACAGTATTGGCAAGGTTCAATTGGCAACTACATGTTAAAGGAATTTCGGTCCAATAGGCTATAGGTCCATAATTAAGTTTTAGAACCGTATCGGTCCGAAAATGAGTCAAACTAGACTTTGTGAACCTAATCTGAAATAAATTCAGCTTGTCTTGTTTCTAATGTATTTTTTTAAATACCATATACAGTTATGGATTCAATAGTGAAGTTAATTGGAGTTGCCAGAACTATGGAAACCTTCAAACATATAGACTTTAGGATAATTATAACTATATATGGTTAGTAGTATTCATCTTTAAGTAGAATCACATAAGTATCTGAACTTTGCATGATTGATAATATATAAGTATATAGATTGTTTAACTGTTATATGATTGGTTTCATTTACTTATGGTTACTAATGATAATTGTTTGTCTTGTTATCTAGAAGTGTTTATGAAATTGTATAAGTACTGACTTGTATTGAGTTTTATGTATTGGTATAGCAAATCGTGATCAGTGCAAGTTGCTAATAGCTAATTTTTAAGATAATGTGTTGCTTGGTAAGAAAAGTTCCAATTGACATTTGAATATCAATATATATAAACTGCGTGAGTTCCGGTGTTGAGATTTACTCCACCGAAAGGGTCGACGTACCCAAAAAATTCTACGGAGGGTTGCTCCGGATCTTTATATAAATTGTGAAAATTCGGGCTCCAAAATACAAAGGAGACTGTGCCGAAATTTTCAAGAATTTCTAGAGTTAGCCATTTTCGATATCCGAAAATTGGTTAAAAATATTTAACCCTATTTATAGAAATTTTGAGTCAGTTTTCTTAGAGACGGACTTAATTTTTATTT